>CM037920.1:7757956-8306860 GCA_021346845.1 Apeltes quadracus
ACCTGATTCTACATTCACTTCTTCACTGAGAGTCCAATTAGGAAGAAGAAAGTGGCCAACATCACAGAGTATAAAACACACATCATAAAATATAAATTAATAATACATGTTCAGCTCTTTAAAACAGTTTCATTCTTAATTGCTCCATACAAAAATTGTATCTCAGCTAAAAAAATGTTGCACCTTCATGTATTTAGCAATGGGATTCAATGTTGCAACAGGTTAAAATTACAAATTGATTTAAACCAAAATGCTTGGCATTCAAATGTGTCTGCAAGGAAAAAGAGGCCTTCATTATTTATTAAAAATATGCAAATATAAATGAACACTTTTTCATTTGCGACAGTATCTTTGGCACACAATCTTTTAGTTTACCAACGTAGGTGTGTTTATTAACGGACATCGTAGCTCTGCAAGTTCCTCCAGTTCCATTGTCATTGACCTCAGCCATGTCTGCTTATGTATTCAATGTACACCATTCTAACGCATTCATGAGCCGACTAGATATACGGAGAGAACAATAGCAGCAATAGCGTATCAACTTTAAAATACATCTGAGCAAGGAACAAAATATTATTGAACAAATAAGAGTAATTTAGTCAAACAAGCGCTAAAATGTTTGATTTGACCTCATGAAGGTGCCAAAACAATAACATGTCAAAATGGCTTAAATTCCTTGTTTCAGGCATAAGCTGCTTAGATGCACTCCCAGTTGTCCATTATTGTCAGTTGTCTATAATTGGTCGCCAGTCCTCTGCCGGACTGGCGACCAATTCAGCGTCAGGGATGTATCCTAACCTTCTGTCCCATGCACGTTCACGGCCAAACTCATTCCCTTAAGCTGCCCCACTCTGAATTAAAATGAGACTGAAAAGGAAATGAAGGACTATGTGTGATGTTTTGAGGTATGCCTAAGTGTTTGAATTACAGGGGTAACCCACTGCCAAATGCCAAAATTAACAGTTAATTTATTTTCTCTCGCTTTCCTTCCCATCAGGTCATGGATGGACAGTATCCAAGTAGGCTTTTCTAAATAAGTGTACGGCTCTTGTTTCTATGTTCTAAGAGAAAAGCTGCAGTAATGCTGTGTCAGTGAGCCATAAGAGAAACCCAAATAGTTATAAATAGATTCCCTTGCAGAAAAAGTTTCATTTTTTAATTTACCCTCATATCTTTTCTAAATGTTCATTTAAACACATTGTCATCCATATTGCATTACTATTGCAGCGGCAGAAATAAGTGGTGAAATGGCTTGTACCACAAGCAACCGAAAAATACTCCCATGGGTTTGAGAGCGGAGGTCGGATGTGCAGTATATTTTTCAGATACTATGACTGCTGGTTTTCATAGTGAGACTAATAGTTACAAATGAAAAAAAAAACATAAACATAGAGGTACATGAGCTGTGCCAATGTCTCTGCCGAAATTAAACGAACTTCAGAGGCTCTGATTAAAACTAAATAATGCCTGAACTTTCATAATCTAATTAAATTCACTTGCAGTTGTGCTTAAGGGTAATTGGCCCTTACTTGTTGAACATTAGGCATGGATTTCCCGTACATGTTTCTGTGCACTTTGCTTGAGTAATTACCTAAAATGGCAATTGAGACTGAATATAACTGAAAAGGCATGGGTATCAATTCTTTTGTTCACAATACAAAAAAGTCTGCAAATTACAGAGAAAAATGTGGCACAAATAAATAAATAATTGGATTCTTATTTAACTGATTAAATTAATTTTAAATGCCTTTCACGCTTCACCAGCAGGAGAGATGATTGCAGAAAAAGTCAGGAAATACTTTTTTAAAGGCCAGTTCTCTTTCAAACTTAATCACATCTGGGAAAGATTTACTGAACATAATGTCCTTAAGTTCATGGGTTGTAGTTGCAAAAGAGTTGAAATAGTGCATAATATGTTACCAACATTGGGGCCCATAAACAAACCGTTCTGAGGACAAAATCTATCCAGCTCTGTGGTCAATTATGACATTCATCAATGTTTTCTTACTTGTGATTTGTTTTCAGGTAACAACAGAACGATTAAGCTAGGTGCAAAGATAGGTGCACCTGTCTTTATTAGGACACAATTGCCTACACTTTCATTTAGACATATTTTAGAAAAAACGGAGGAAATTTTTATTGAATAAGGCCCTTATATTTAACTATTCTGAAGTCTGAACTTGTTTCAAGATGTATGACTTTTCAGCTTATGTACACCAGTTCACAAATTAAAAGTAGCCAGTTTCACACTAGTAGGATTCCAGAGAAGATGTGACAGGCCTCATATTGAGAGGAGTTTCTGTACTGCAATCTGTTGGTGATGTTTATGCAGATCAGTTTCTACTTATTATTTTTTGTGGGTATGTGGTGATTTTTTTTGGTATCCTTTAATTGAGCGTCAGCGTCAGTTCTGGCACGCCAGGTAGTCAAGACGTTGCTAATGCTATTGGCCAACCACACAGTCTCATCAGCTGATCTGCTCCAGCTGATCTGGATTAGCGCACCAGCTGGTCAAACCCCCCCTGCTAATGGCTACACGCAGATTCAGTTTTGCTTCTACCTGCTGCAGCTCGCTTCTCTGCCGCTCGTCACCTCCCCAGCTCCTCCTCGTCATGCATAACTTGGCATTTGCTTCTATGTCATCATTGCCGCTCTGTTCATGTGGGGGAATAGCTCAGCCTAAAACGGTGTGAGCTTTCCCTAATGCCGCTGCTGTCCTCTGACTCCCTGCTATTTCATGGTGCTCATGAAAGGTCGGAGGACTCCCTGAACAGAGTCACACCGCCAAAGACTTAATTCTGAACTCAATACTGGATGCAATCTATCTAATAAAAATGTTTCCTAAATCATTTTTATTGTCATGCGTGTTCTTGACATAATGGACCTGACAGAATAGACATTTTAACTCCCTTGCAAATGCAGAAGGCGGGGAAACTGTGACCCGTTCCCAGCATTACAGATTTTGAGGTAATCTTTCATTGCGCTCATCTTGCCCTGGTTTCTAAGGAAAGCAGAAACCTTCAGAATGTGCAGAAAAAACGAAAGCAGTTTAAAGTAGTGGTAAATTGCATAAGATACATTAAAAGAAAATTGTCACAAACAGAAATGACAGAAAAAAACAACAACAAAAGGCCTCTGGGCAAATATCTGTTTTACACAGTGGGAGCCTCTGGGTCGCTCCTGGCAAGATATTCACCAAATGACAGCATTTGGTTGGTTATTGTTTGGCTTGGAGGCCATTTGCTTTCATGTGACAGGTTATGTATCCTTCTGCTCACTGTCAAGAATTGACAGGCTTTATTTTTTTATTGAAATCAGCTGGGATTAAATGGCACTCTGGCAGATCTGTTTTGCAGTTTGTACTTTTAATGCGTTTGCCTTATTTCCAAGTACCTCTGCTGGCTTCTGCCCAGCTAAAGGTAGAAAAAAACAGATATGACCTTTTGATTTTAAGTCCTACGGTCATAGTAAAGCTCGTTGTCAGTACAACCACAAAAGATCACATTTATGTGCCAATCAAAAGAAGAGAAGAGAACCCTGTGCTTCGTAAAAATTCAGTGATTGACAATTTTCTGAGACAAATCTAGTAAACGGAAGGGAACAATTCATTTGCCTTTGACTAATCAATCCACTTGAGGCCTGTATTTAATCAACAATCGCACAAAGAGTGAAGCAGATGCCTGCATAAGATCATCGGATGAAACATAAAACTGCATATTTTAATAATTTCGTCAAAATTAAAAAATCCAACGGAGCATAAATATTCACATATTGTGCCATGAAGAACCACAAAAGATCCATCAGCCTGCATGCACAAGCAGCTAAGCACTTGACGACTCCATAGAAAGCCAATAGCGGCTCTTAAATGGGACACTGAGGGCAGCAACAGTGGCCATTCACCAGCAAAGAATTGAATCAGCGAGCCGTTTTTTCCTCAGAGAAACTCTTTCTGTCATTGTGCTTCTGTCTTTCTGGGGACAAATATTAGATTTTATGACCTGGCAAAGGTTCCGCAAATATCTCCCCTCCAGTGACTCACTTACACCCATGCTGTCAGCAATAAACAGGAAAAACAACATCCTGCAGCATGGAAGCATTTCCAGCAGCATAGTGTGTGAGGTTTGTGGTAATTGGCCAAACTCGTAAACATCTAGAATGGGTTAACAAGGTTTTCACAATCAATCTACTTGCTCCTGTTAACAAATTGCCGCATTCTCAAAAATAATTCTACTAAATAAATAAATATATAATATTTCAAATAGTAACCACTTCATGCATATAAACTCACATTAAATGCAGATTAAATTGAGAAACTGACTCATCCGTAGTGTTCAGGAGCGGCTGCAATGAGCAATTCCTTCCTACTCCTATTGTAGCTGTGTGTAGCCTGCTGTAGCTGGATGGAGCATTCAGCCAGCTGCTACTCAGCGTCTGACACTGTGCTCGAGTCTCGCAGTGTGGATGATGCGCCCCCTCTTATTTGCCATGCTCTTGAGATTTCTATCCCCCTTCATGTAAATTATATTCATAAAGCCGAGACACGCGCATGAGCGCCCCAGACTGGCTTCTGCACATCTGTATGTAAACCAACAGGCGAGGGCTCGGGTGTGCCGATCAGCCAGACGCACTGTCGCCATTGTCACAGCTGTAGGCTCGGTCCCTCAGGGAGCTCTACACCAGCCACCCTGAAGAAAGTGCCAGAGCACATCTGGGACCCAGCAGGTGCTCTGCAGTCCCATGATGGATTGTCCTTTGCTGCTAAACCTTTGAACTGGTGTCCTTGTGCATCCCTATGGAGATTTCCTGGAATACAGAGGATGATGTGTGCGTAAGTTTAAGAAACATTTATACGAAGGTATTAAGCAGGAAATCAAGTGGTGTGATTGTGTTGACAAGCTCAGCCTAGGGGCCACATATGTTGTTGTGCATTTTAACACAATGTTTTTGTGTGTGCCCTTTTTTCTTCTTTTTTCTTACAATTAAATGATCAACTGTGACATGCTGTCCCCTGCCATCCATTAATGTAAATTATTGTACAGTTGCATCAGGGGTTTATGGCCTTTAAGGACAAACTGTAAACATTGTTTACATTTTTATTGAAGTGTGGAAAGGACAAAAGAAGGATAGCCAAATGTCATCCTGTCTCATCATTATTCTGGGCTGTTATGTGCCAATATCATCAGAGATAAGCAAGTGGCGAGTAAATTGCAAAGATAACTTTCATTTAGGCAAGCGCTAATACTTGTCTGATGGTTTTAATTGTATATGTACTTAGCAGAACGTCGCTGACCTCCGCATGCCATATTATTTACCAATGAAACCATCATGATTAAAACTAAGTAACTGTGAGGAGCACTATGGAAAACGCTTAATTAGGGAATCACAGCATCTAATTACTTTCTACAAATAAAAGAATGCATTTGTAAAAAAACATGAAACCATCACCTGGTTTCCGTTTACAACAAACTTAATTTTGTACTGAGTCAACCGTGGCATTAAAATGTTTTCCTTCATTGGTATTTTCTCAAAACGGCACCTAACTGCAAGAGTTTTAGCAGGTTATATTACGTACGTTAGAACTATTGTGCTGTTCACAAATATATGAAATTAAATTACAAATGGATCTAATAGCATAACATGTTATACAGTTGCAATCATAAGATGTATGTGCATTATGAAAACGTAGACTAATGTACACCCAGACCCGCCAGCTTGCTGTATTTCTACATTAAGCATTTATTTAAGGGAAAACAACTTCCCTGCGGTTCAGAGAAAGACAAGTGCCGAGCCCTGCCGGATTCTTGTGATCCCCTCATCAGTTCATACATGTGTTGTGTTTGTTATTGAATCAATATTTTTATACCAGACCTCAGTTGGCATTGGAAAATTCTCAAAGCAACAACAACTTAAACTAAATGCAAAAAGGAGATGACGCATTGCTAGCAGACGGGTCCTCAATCAGGAGAAAGAAAACAACAAGTAAACAACAATGCAGATGTTTGAGTTAAATAATTCAAACGTCTTTGGCATCAGTCCTTTTGTTGAAATCATCCAAAGATCCCCTATAGGGAGCGTTGGGCTTTACACTGATGGGAATAGGGAAAAGCAACATTTAACACAATGAGACTAAAGAGACATAACAGGTAAGGAAGCTAAAATATTCTTCCCTAACAGAGATTACTGGTTGCCAAGAGGGCCTGTGAACACATGTTTTGGAGTTTTTAGAATAATAACTAAAATATGGGGCCCAGTGAAAAAAAGAAATAAAATGTGTGGTCTTGGCTTACTGCTTAACAATGTCATAAATGAGGAAAGCCAGCAGCCACTCATTCATGTCCAGATCGCATACAATCCTCCCAGCAGCATTAATTAAGAGTAAATATCCAAACGTCATATAACTGTTGCCTACTGTCCAAACCAGGGAATAAAGTAGAGTTTGGGTCATATTATAATATACAGTACATGTCATTCTGTGTATTATAAAATATAGAGCAATGTTAAAAACAACTACAATACCCTGTCATTTTATTTAAATTGAAAACAATTGGTGTTTATGGTTTAGGATCGTTTGAAGTGTAAAAGATAGTGTCCCACCAAAAAAGCATGTTCAAATGCTGCACATTTACTATTTCATGTTATATAAAATGCATCAAAATGCGGCCTGTGTTCTTAATGTTTTGCTTTGCTTTGTCATTAGAGGAACACGAACTTGCCGTTTAGAATTAACATTATGTGTTTTGATAAGTGTGTCAGTCCAAGGCCTGGCAGTCCCTCTTTGTGACGGAGCAACAAACTGTGGGAAACTGAACTAAAGGGTGCATTGAGAGCAGACAAGAGTTTAAAAATTGCTAAATGGATTTTGATGTGAGCTGTGCTCTTCTACCTCCAGGTCTGAGGAAAACACAGTGTATGTTTGTGCATCTGAAGCCTCTCTGCTTCAACTTCTCCAGGCTTTGATTTCTTGACATATTCCCTTGCTGCCTTTTTGCTTCAGTGCTCTGTGCACTGTGTTGTCTCCTATCTTCTTGTAACCGTCTCCTATCTCATGCTACATGTGCTTCTAGGCAACGCAAGACACACAGCCTGCTTTTCATAAAGATAACATTGCTGAGTTAAACAGGGGTTTGTTCTCTCAGTGATAAGTATTGGCTTAGATACACCAGAGATACACCAAGAGATTTTTCATGGTATCTTGAATCTTCCACAGAAATCTGAAATGTTGAGTACAGTTGTCTGAATGTGTGCAGAAGGCATGTTTAACATGTTATATGTGAGTATTCAGGGAATCAGGGAACACTCATATTCTCTCCGACCCCCTGCTTGCGTCACATTGCTTGCGTCTCTTCTAAAGCAATAGTAGCATTTTTAGTACAGTGGAGTTGCAGCTGGTGGTCCATTTAATTTGGCGACAGTAATAAAAACTGCCTGATTTGAGTTTTGTAAAACACCCTTTTAGCTGAAACTCAATCCAGTTCTGAAACAATCTCACCCTCTAATTGGCCCAAAAAGCAAGGCGATGAGATGCACTTAAATTAATCTAAAAGTATATTGTTATTCATATCAGAATGTGCAGATTAGATAGAAACATTGTTTGTATATAGATCTATATATCTAAGATAAAATTGGGTACGTATTAAATATGTACAGTATGTACAGTGTGCGGAAGGCCACATGACCTAACTGTCCTTTCCTTGAATCCCTGCTGTAGTGGCCTTTTTATTCAATGCTGGTAGTTGCAACTTAATTCTAAGTGTTACTGAACTGCCTGTCAAACATTGATAAATCTCCTGGTTTTACTTGAATCAATATGGGGGCAAGGTGGTGGGTGAAAAACCTTTTATAATCCTTGCCCTCAGCAATCCTTTGCACGCAGGCCAATTTCAGTCTGGTTTTATCATTTGAGCCTGACAGTTTGCAGTATGTTGAGTGGACCCAATCCATATTGTTTGATACCACTCTTGGCTCACACCCATTAAGTATTCCAATCAAAGTTGCTGGACTGTGATTTTAGTGTCAAAGAAAAACCCTGTTTGTTTATGCAATTGTAAGATATCAACATAGAATATCAATGTGGGGGCAATTGAGCAGGTGCTAATCAATTTCTGCTAACATGAAAAATGAAACAGAAGCCTCCTTAACGACAGAAAATGATTACATTTTTATATTTACATTTTATTACAGAAGCAATGACACAGATAAGAGAATTATCTGTAGAATCATGTACCTAATCAAGCAACAAATTATTTTTTTACTCTTCTGGTCAATTTGACTACTTCAGCAATTTAGGCAGATTACAGGTTTAATATTTTACAGATTTTTAGCATGATTTATATTGTCATATTCTTTGTATAGTGCTCCTTTATTGATTCCTTAATTAATGGTCAGTTATTTCATTTCTATGAATTCTATGACATTTGTAATGTTCTTGAAGTCCAACTGAATGTTATTGTAATTAATCAGCAAATGGTAAGGTGAAGAAAAGAAATGGAGGATTTTAAACTATGACAACATGTCAACATTATCAGTTGAAGCAAAAATACATGAAACCAAAGGATTGATGGGAAAATAACAAGGATGTCTTTCGGTTTGTTATTGGAAGGGCTAAAATGGGACTTTGAATTTTTTATTTCATAGGACACAGCAGGAAAAAGTGCAGGTTTGAGCGAAAATTGTCACATAAAATGTACTGACTGACAATCGGTAAGCAAGTAATGGTGTGTTCTCTGATCCTTCTGAGTCGTCTCGAGGACAAGCTCTGATTTAAAGCTGCTCCACTTTTTGAGATGTTGTTGAAGTGAAGAAAAGAAGGAGAGAAATACAATTCAACACTTTCCTCTGAGCACACAGCCCGTTATGTGACAAACACGCTCGCCCGATGTCAAAATGAGACAATACTCCATCTCTCCTGTCTCATGTAGATTATTTGGAATTTGGCTGTGTAGGTTTGTATGTGGAGCTACATTGAACATCATTTGGACATCTCGTTAGCATTCCTTCAACTGAGGCCCATCACAAGGGTTGCGTGAGACAGAAACAATCTTGAAAAGCTCCTCCTAGGCTGCAAGAAGCGGCATCAAATGAGTGAAGCATCAGCACACCAACGGTTAGAGGGAAGCCTCAGGGACACGTATAAAATTGGATCTGCCATTTTCTGAAAAATGTACTCTTGATTTGATTCTTTTCGAGTCCAGATTTTGTATCAGACGATGTCCATAATAGTTGATGATGATAAATTACAGGTGCTTCTCACTAAAGGAAAAGAGAAGGAACAGAAAGGAGGAAAAAACACATCTCAAGGGATGCAGATTTCATCTCCCTAGACATTCAGAGAAAACTGTCCAGATACTGTAAACAGGCCATTGGTCCACAGACAAAAGAACAGATCACAAGAAGTGGTTTCATATAGAAAGACATTTAAAATCTTCATAAATTATTTTGATGTCCCAGGACAGATCAGTTGATCACTGTGAACTTGCATCAGTTTTTCCCAAAGCAAGAAATTAAGAAAATGTGATGCCAACTGGATATTACATTGCGGGCTGCTAATTTGTGGTCGTTGACTGTTTGCAGACATGCCTAAAAGATTCAAGCACTGTGAGGCAGAATGTGACCCTCAATTGGGTACAAAAATCTTAGGGCTGCACAGAGTCAGCATGCCATTTAAAGTCAGCTCTTGCTCAACTGTCCAAGGGTAAAAACAACTACATACAGTTTGGAAATTTCTAAAATGTGTGACATTCTCCTTAAAATAAACCATAACCATGAAATTAGTTTTTTAGCTGTGTACAGTTGAAAAGAAATATGCTTCCTTTGAACTAGCTCAGTCGAAGCCAATGGGGGTTAAATTAAAGAGAGATGATGGCTCTTATGATACTTTGAGCTAAGACTTCGTTATTCCACAGAAAAGGTATGCAAGGTCATAAAAAATCCTTATTTGTCTGGTTGTTCCTTGTATAATTATCTGTACACCCTGAAATGATATGATAATGATATGTATACTGATGTGTTTAAGGGAGTGTCTGTGTTGTGCTGTGCTGATTTCTATGGGTTTTCTGTATTAGAATCCCAGAGGGCTTCCATCTAGTCCGTAGCAGCCGGCATGCAAAAGAAGTGTCCCTAGAGCGTCTGTTTACAAACCAAGTAGGATTTGCTGCTCTCATACACAGCCAGGCTAAAGCTCAGCTACTCAGCAACCCCCTCCAGTGTCCCTTCCTGTGCCCTCGCCACCAATAGCCCCACCCACCCATCCGCCACTTCTCAAGGCTTTTAATTTGTCACCCTTAAGTTACTTTTCGTCAAAATCAGTTCAAAACTTTCCAGACTGCAGGCTTTTATGTAAATCTTGTTGCACAGAAAAAGGAAGCCATGGTTACAAGCCAAATCTGCATCCATGAAAAAAAAACACTTCAAAGAGAACTGTTTTAGTCTCCAAATAACAAAATTGAAGAGGGATTTTATTGTTGCTTTGACAAAGTATGGGGAGGGACTTCAAGAGCTTATTAATAAACATTGAATACAAGCCATTTTGCATGAATGAAAATTGCCCAATTTGCTTCAAAATAGAATACATTTTATTTATTAAAATGTATTTTATTTTTATTTTAATAAATATTTACATCTATAAAGGATTTGAGCGTGTGGCGTTTGGATATTTTTTTTCTGTGTTTAGATATTCTCACACGAGATGACAGGCAAACATCTATGAGACGGCAAACGTCCGTCTCATGGATGCAGCTCTTCGGGGGAGAAACTTTTCACAGTTAATAAAGTAATTCACTGGGGTTGTGTTTTGCTGATATCCTTTCATTTTACACAAACATACTGTATGAGAGCAAAAAGAGCAGAATAATAGGGTATACACTATTAAAAAGCCTTTAATAGGGTATACCACCCTGGTTTGGGAACTCAAAAGAGACAAAGAACCAAAAAGAGGTGGTCAAAATAAAAACAGTAAACACTTACAAAAATTAACCCCAAAAGATCATGTTAGTAGAGATAAAACAGCAAAATTGCACAAATGAACACTACATTTTGTAACATCTGCCTCCGCTCTTATTGTGTTTTCTGTCTGTTTTCACGAACTTCTACTGTTCGTCTCCATTCACGTCACTTGTCTTCCTGCCTTTATTTGCTCCTCTCCGTTGATTGCCTGTCTCCACTCTGATGTTACTCACCTGTGTCTAGTTGTCATTCCCCTGTGTATATAGACTCACCCGTGTTCACTTGTTCCCTGCCAGATTGTTGTAGCTCCATGTCGACTCACTTTCCAGCGTTCCCTCGGTTTGTCTTCCCGTGTACCGTGACCTATTGCCTATACCTACGACCACGTTTACCGGCCTGTTGGACCTGTACCATTGCCTACATTATTCTGGGAGCAATAAACCGATTACCTTTATCCCTGTTTCCCTGTTTCTTGCATTTAGGTCCGCCATTGTAGCCTGACACATTTAAAAAAGCTTTATTCATCAGTTATTTTTGGCAGAATATACGTATTTAGCGCTTAACTCTTGAATTTGTCCTCATTATAAAGGTCTGACCAGACTGCTAACACACATAAAAAGAAAAAGTAAACATCAACAGCCAGTACGCAACTGGGATGGCAGTGTACCAAACATGGAATCAGGACAAAACTGATATCATCAGCTTCATTATTCTTAGAAATTTTATTAATTTTCTTGGCAAGAAGATAAATGTGAATTTACACTGAGCCGCTGTCTTGGCATTCATGGACTGGCACACTGCCATAATACTGTCGTTCTCATGACAATAAGTTAAAAGGTGGTTCAGTGATGCTACGTTAACTAGTTGGCAACCTGCTATTCGAATGACATTGACAAGAAGAAATTACTTTCTATCTTCACAGTAGACATCTGCCTGATAGTTTCTCTTACTCATACCTTCAAAGCTGTTTCTCTTTCAGCTTTTGTCCGTCACTAAACAGAACTGAGTCCTGACTGTCACTTCCAGCTGCAGTGTGTAAGACTCTCCAGACATGAAATCAATACCCAACGTTTTCCCTCTGATGGACACATACAGGGGATGGACAGATTCCCCACTCCAGGACTGCACTTGATTGAGCTCCACTTAGATTGCTAATGCGACTGATGGACTGACACAGACAGCTCTACAGGAAGTTACTGTGTGATCTATTGTGACAGCAAGGAAGTCTATTTGAATGAGTCTGTGCAGTTGTCTCCAGCTGTTAAAGGCTCTTTCTGCTTCTTGTTACTTCTTTTATAGGCCCAACAATAAAATAACTTTAAAAAACAGCCAGGCACGGTGAATGCATCTCTGAATTCTCCCACTAGTGTTTGGAATTGTAACATAATTGGCATTAGATTCATTAAATACATAAAAATGGATCAATTACTATGCATTATCTTAAACTTGCAATCGTTCAAATGGTCAACACTGGGCGACTTATCTGATTTCCAAAAGGCGTCATTTCAAAAATGACTTCTATCCATCTATGCAAAACCCACCCTTTATTTTTGAGTTATCATCGATAACGCACAATGATGACTTAAATTATTCTCCCATTCCGACTCAAATGGACCAGTATGCTTTAGGGCGGGGCCACATTGACAGGTGAGTACTTTTACCGGAGCCGTATATGCCGCCGCTACCTCACCCCTCAGCAGTGTTCATTAATCCTTGTCCGTTCATTGCCTGCTAAAAGCCAAGGTGACGACTGTCGGTGGCCAGGAAGGCCAAAATCTGACCCCAGTGCCTCAAAATTGCAGTCCTCAAGTTAAAGGGGGGTATCGTGACAACTATGTCTAGTTCTTATATAAACTCTAAGGATATTACAATTTTTTCTAGTTGAATTAAGTTGCTTATGACCTGCCACTAGCCTGGTAATGTGGCAGGCACGTGACGAAATCCATGACAATCAGAAATTTGAATCTCAGTGGGGTATGTACTCTTTATTGTGTCTCACGTGTTAATCAGTCCAGTGATTGGTTGGCAACCTGTCCAGGGTGTACCTCGCATTTTATTCAGTGTCAGCGCCTGCCGAGTGGGTATAGCAAACGGTTTGATGGATGAGTACAATTTAGTCAGCACCGCATTTTGCATCTTTTGCTGTCACACTTTAAGGTTTAGGTTTAAAAACTGCACTGTGATTTTCTGAACATTCCATTCCCAGAATAGGTCTTAGGCGACAAAAGATGCTTAAAAACACATGCTGCTGTTGTTTCTGATTTAAACCGTACATACCAATGATTTTCCCCATACCTGCTATATAAGGGTAGCCTGACGTAGTCATACTCAATTCTAGTCAGAATTTGAGTCTGATACTGCTCCATTGAGCTGTGATTATGGGGCTTGTTTCAAACGAACCAGGAAAAAAAAATGCCTTTGAACTCAATTGGATAGACCGACAACCAATAAGAGCAATGGAGTGTGTGACGTATGTTAAGCAACGCCTAGTTGCTGAATCCCGTAGAAAGGACGCCAAAAACATTGGCCTTATCAACAAATTCCTTGATTGCGTTTCTCTGTTCCTCTTTTAAAATTAATTTTCTGTCGATATCTTTCAGAACAGACCTGATAGCAGGATCTACACACCTCAATTCTCCAGCGGCAGCCATCCTTGTTGTAATCAAATTCAACCCAAGCGCTCTTTGATGACGTGGTTGATTACGTTACTGTTGATCATCTTTCCATCATCATATAAAGCCCGCCCTGACAATTCGATTTCGGGCGAGCAATACTTATGGAGCAATGCCAGACCGAATTTCGACCAAACTTTGGAATGGCACCTAGGCTAATATAAGGGTATATCTAATATCTAAAGCAATATCTTAGGAAGTGCCTGCGTGATATCAGTTCTATCATTCCCTTGATCTTCTTGCATCTTGTAGTTTGGTACACCAATGTTGACCTACATCACATATGTCAAACTCGCGGTGTTCCCCCCGTCGGATCGCCCGTATCTGGCCCGGAACTGAAATTAGTTTTACACCCCTGACCTCCATCATATACAAATCCCTTTTTCAGTTGACTCTTATATTTTGTGAACAATCAATTTCTTTAACAAGAAACTATGTAGATGGCATCTATCTACATGAAGTAAGTTGCTGCCTACCGCAAGCAAATTCTCTGAATGCTGCTGGTGCGGACACATTTCATTTATTTGGTCACCATTGTCCTGGCAATGGCATTTGGTCTGCGGCCATCGTTTTGTTACCCTTCTTCTCCCACTCTTCTGTCACCCTCCTGCTATTAGACCATGTCAAACCAATGTGGGTGTTTTGAAAATGTGTTTTTTTCTGTTCTTTTTGGCCTTGAATCTGCACTAAGCTGGCATCATACCAGAGTGATTTGATCCAAGGTCCTAACACTAACCGTTTGCCTCGATTAGCAGGCAGCATGTTACAACCCACACCCATCAAGTCATTATATTATTTTAATCGCATTACAAAATAAATATATATATTTTACACGACAGATATTTCACATATCAAAGATGTTTTCTCAATTATTTTGCCATCTTTGCCAATAACATTGCAGGCCTTATGAAAAACAGAAAATTACACAGTTTAGAATATCGTCTTTTCCTAAGGTCCTGAAGTGTACAATGAATCACGGTGTACAATGAACCTAAGGGTATTCCTTCTGATTTTGCAATGGAAATATCAACACTAACTTCAGATATCTTGTACAGTCAATTGAGGACCATGTCTCAAAGTATTTCTTATTTGAAGCTGCCCTTCCTGGTCAGGTCTCCCAATGGCAGGTGATCTTCATTTAGCCTTCAACATCTGCCATCATTGTTGTTTGGACCCTCAGTGTCTTCCCTTGACTTAGATCCAAGAGGGGTGATGAAACCTTTGGAAAGATGTTGACACACAAGACCCCATTGCCTCTGCAAACAACTCTGACTCACACTTAAGCTATTGTCAGAAAAATGACACTTGGATGAAGTGGATGAAGAAGGACGCTTTCCCTTCCTGCCACAGTCTCCATCTTGGAAGAAAGTTTTGCTCTTGTAATTGGGACTCTGCTACTTTTTGTGTTGCATCCTTGCTGGGCAGGAATACGAATTTAGTCCGGAGAGAATCTTCTCCCTCACTTCGTGCTGGCATCAGTCAGCGCTGGAGCAGGTTAAGAAGGAACCCTCTCCTTCTGTTGAGACAGGGTTCAAAGAGGCAGGGTGATAATGCACACACGCTGTAACAAACATACTTTAAATCTTCCCTGGAGAATCTCTGGACTGGCACAACACAGCGACTTGCAAGTAGTGCAGCGTCTAAAATAAAGTGATGTATGTCTTAAT
The DNA here is from genome assembly GCA_021346845.1 of Apeltes quadracus. Classification (NCBI taxonomy): domain Eukaryota; kingdom Metazoa; phylum Chordata; class Actinopteri; order Perciformes; family Gasterosteidae; genus Apeltes; species Apeltes quadracus. Next base: position 7,773,237 of record CM037920.1, read on the forward strand.
GTGAGGCTTTAGAATTGGACACAAAGGGATTCTGTATTCAAGCTTCAAGGCAAAATAATAACCTGTACTTTACCTACCATTATAATACGGGTAGATGAAATCCAGCGTTCTGATTGGTTGAGAGTGAGTCACGGGTTGTGCATTATTGAGCGATAATGTATTTGCTGTTCACATTGACCTTAGTGTTCCATGTCACTGCGCACGTAAAGTAACAGGTTAGATTTTGCGCAACCGTTAGTTGACATTTTAGCGTTTAGCTCGGTGGCGCTCGCCTAAAAAAAAACCAAACGGAAAATTTGGGTGGACGTCATGAGATGGTGCGGGACCCAATGCTGCTTACATGTACGTACAGGGGCGATTTTCCCTCTAGACTACTGAAATGAGAAACACAACGTTTGGAGGCTACAACTATTTTGTGCTGAAAGGCAGCTATTTACTTACTATTTATAATGTCGCTGGTAACCGTGTTATAAAAGCAACAAGGTACTTGAGGCAATACTTTTATCTTCAATAATGTAGCAGTTCGAGGGTTGCCAACCACATTATTGGACGATAAAGTATAGCCTCTCGTACCTTATAGCTTAAATAATGCTCCCCCGTGACTCACTCTAACTCTAACCAATCAGAAAGCTGGATTTCATCCTCCCGTATATTTTAATTGCTCATAAAGCCTAAAACGGGTTTTTTGGCCAATGTTTCGATGACCGACCGCTGCCAGTCCATTTTTTCCCATCATTATAACATAATACTTATGACACCTCTGCTGTCATTATCCTGCTTCTGCTTCATCAGTCTTCTTCACGAAAAGCCTTTTCAATGTATCCCGAGAACTGTCTCAGACAGAGGGGGATCTTCCACTCAGATGACACAAAGTGTACTTAGCAATAATTTTGTGTGACAGTGGTAATGTGAGCAGAAACCGTTGAATTATCTTGGGGGCCATCATTAACTGCTTTTAACAGCAACATGCATCCATTAGACACGATAGGCCACTACAAACATACACAGTATCACTCAGGAAGACTGATTCCTCAAAGAAACACCTTGGGAGGGCTAGCTACCAGCTCCAAAGGGAGAATTAGCATAATTGGTCTGGAACCATAGAAACAAAAAGACACATATTTGTAGAATCAGTTAATTACTACCTGATATCACGCCAATCATCGAAGCCATGTATGGCCAAAAATCAAATACATTTGGGTATATGCACATATATGCTCTGTTTTTATAATAAGTTGTCATGGATGTCTCAGAATAATGTTATTCTGTGACTGTATTTACTTTTTCAGTGATAGAGCGTATTCAGAGTGTATTCAAAGTTACAGTTTGCCTAGAAATGCAGCCAGAAAAATTGCATTATATGTACTGAGTTATTAAATTGTTTTTTTACTTTCATTTGAATAAAATCTCTAGTACAGAGGACAAATTGTTTAAAAACGCCTATTGTTGCAGCTTGAAATGTACCCACAAATTATAATGCAATAAGTTTTTCTGCAAAAAACGTGTTAACATTTTTTCCTGCAAGTCTAGTCGAGTGGTTGGTTCTTGCAATGACGCTAGCGAACTTACTCCGCTTTGCATGTGAACATCCAGGGGAGAACATCCCCTGCTGAAACAGCGTTCCTGTGACTATCTGTGAATGGTGCATGTTCACATGGTTTTGTTTCATTTGTTTGTCTACCACGACAAAGCATCCTAATTAACACTCCATTGGTATTGTTTACGTGGTCCCAACATTTCATTTTTACACAAACATGCCACCACCAAGTAATGTGCGATTAATAGGATGTTGTTATTTCATTTTAGATATGCAGCTAAAACAGCCTCCACTGTTGTTGAAATTGAGATCCAGGTGGCTGCTTCCATTCAGGTATTTTTGCTGATGTTGGGTTTTTCATCATGAAGCCTGGCCAGCAAACACGTTCCACATCATTTTGAAGTAGGTCAATCAGTCATTAAAGTCATTAAGTAGGGTGAAGATCAGTGCTCTGAGTAGACTAGTTGGTGCTTGTCACGGTTTGGTCTCGTCCATGTCTTATTGTGAAGTTTCGTGTTTCTGGTTTCCCTGGGTAACTTCACTTCCTGCCTTGGCCTGTCTCCCCTTGTGATTGTCTAAGTGCTTCCACCTGTTTCCAATCAGCTGCACCTCCCTTGTGTATTTAAGCCACGTGTGTCGCTTGTCTTGTGTGGGATCATTGTTTGTAGAACGTCAGTAGCGGTGAGCGGCTTGGTCTTGACCACAGTACGTTTTTGCCCCTTGTGGTGTTTTTGAGTTTAGTGTTTTTTGACTATTAAAGTCCTTTTTATTTTGAAAACTCTGCGTTTGAGTTCTCCTTCCTGCTCGCCAATCCAACCTGTCGTGTTGCTGCCAATTAATCAAAGGTATTCATGAAATGTATGAATAAGCACCTTTATTGGGAAAATGGTGGCTTGTCTTCCACCATTGGAGATTGTACTATGCTCACTCAAGACCCAGATCCAGCTAGAGGGACAAGGTCTGTCAGTATTATAAGTTGCTGTGCTGACATAGATGGATCAATGGTTGCATAAGCTGATTGACATTTTCAGTAGTTGGAAGTTGATTGACTATTTGGCATTCTTCATGTTATGTCTTATCTAAAAGATTATTTCTTTGTGACACTGGCATAGGCAGCGGAAATCTGTTCACTGTCAAATCGGGGGAGGATTTGTGCGCTGCAAGGAGTTAACTATAAACTCAAATGAAATCTAATCTGAGGCTCATGGTACCTTAATGTGAAATCACCATGGAAAATGGTTACCTTTCTGCAGCTGTAGTAGCATACAAGCTTTAAAGCATACAAAGCTTCTCAGTTTTTTAAAAACATAATACTGTCTGCTTCCTCTCAAGCTTAGGAGCATTAAGTCTCAAGAGTGCAAAAGAAATGTCGGAACACATTGTCTTTGCTGTGCCATGTCTTTGGCAAAAGGGGATCCACAGTTAACAAGGCTTGCCTTCAATTTTACTCATCAAACAATGGGTGTGTACAGAGCCCATTCAAGGCAGGGAAAATGCAACACAACGTGACATGAACATCAAGCATTCGGCCGTCCGGGGAAGAAGACTGCCAAATAATGACTCCTTCGTGAATATCGAAGCACACTTTTTTTTCCTCTCCTGTCACACCCCCGAAAAATGTTAATGAAGGAGAAATGTGTGTGTATTGATCTTACAATGTTGCTGTGACATTGGTCTGATTCTCCTTTTGTATAGAAGTATATAATAAACAATATGTAAACGTTAACATAAAAATGCACAAGAAATGCTACTAATACCGACATCTTTGCCTGATTTGAACCTCCACAATCCAACCTGAAAACCCCCCTAAATGTATTTTCCCATTGCTTTTGACCCAGTTCCTGACCTCGCAAAGACTCATCATTAAAATCTTCAACACATAAACATGTATTTGAAATCGATTCAATGACCTTCACCATGGAAAAGGCAAATGAATTGTCATACCCGTCCCAATTTGAGTTACTATGAGGTCAGTAGTCACTGTCAGCGCTAGCTGAGTAATTCCTCATATCATGTCCATTGTTTGACTTTTAAGAACATGTGTGTGTAGTGTGTGTGTGTGTGTCACATATGCTCAACACTCAGTCCAGTTTAGTTAATGCAGGCCAACTGCTAGCTGGCAGTTCACTCTTTTTGCTGATCTCGCAAGGACCGTGCGCCTTGCTCAGTAGGCCTACAACTTATTGCCCACGCTTCCTCAGACCACGATCCGGTTCGGCTCTTCTGCCAAGTCTATCTGTGTCCGTGCTTTCTATGTGTCTTTGTTCGGTTTGCTACATGGCTAAAGTTCTGTCTAAACAATTAGGATTACACGCAAACAGCCCTTTGTAAAAGAGAATTATTTTGATCAAAAGTTTGCCGCTATTGTGTGAATTAATAAATACACAGATTTTATTGCGCTGAATGTAGAGGATACAGCCAAGAAATACATTATTGTCTGACAGTGATGCCCCAGGCATTGTTTTACAGTAGACAGATGGCTGTTACTTCTTGGGAAAGAGAAAGATCTCTACAAAGGAATTAGGATTCAAGCATCCATCTTCAAAAGAAATCACGGTCAAGTTGATATCTGTTGATGTTTTGCATGTACTTTGGAGCATATTTTAGGCAAATAGGGACAGATAAAAGTGAATAGGTGAAACATTTGTTACTTTTTTTTATCTACAAATTGATCTTGCACGATGCTGCCAAAAGAAGCAATTGTATGTATCACAATAATATTGTTTTATTATCAATTGACAGGCGTTCTCAAAAATTCTCACCCATGCTGTATAAGAATTACCACATTTGGTTTAAAACATGGGACAAATGCCCTATTTTGTCAGTTCTGTATTTATTGTAAAAAGAAAACTGTAAAAAACTGTAAACAAATATCAAATAAGTAAATTACATACAACATGAAATAGCCATAAGTACAGTCCATTGAAAGTTGCTTAAACATGCAATTAATAGATTTAAGACTTGAACACACATTTTAATCAGCTCTCATTTAACAATAACTCATAGGTCTCAGTCGCACACAATCACACACACACACATTAATTTGCCAATTCAACATGAGGCGAGGACATGTCAACGGAAAGTAATGGCGGTTTACGGTGCTGACCGTAGTCTAATTGGTGTGTTGCAAATACACTCATTAGCCTCAAGACTTGTGCGCCTTGTGAGGAATTCTGTCTCATACGGCTTTGGCCATGCTTCAACTTATAATATTGTGCTTAGGCCATTTAAAGATGTGTGTGCAGTTATCTAATAATTCTCGTTAGACTTGCAACCCAACCCTTCTTTTACCCAATCGGAACTAAAGTTCCGTGATCATTTAGGATTTATATATTTAGGCAAGCCAACGTGTGGGTTTTTATTCCTATACGGCCCAATCGGTTATGTTAGGTGTCTTTTTAAGACAAAACTCTTTCGATGCTGCATCTTGGAAACATGTTATCACAGTAAAAAGTCAAAATCTAGAATAATTACATAAAATACATAACTATAAACGGTAGAAACAAATGATACAGTGAATTAAGTTGATTTCTCATTGTTGGTTTTTGCAACTCCAGCAGATACCATACATCTTGAAACCTCCACATTTTTGTACGTGGCAACCTAGTATTTTAAATGGTTGATAACTCAAAGCAATAATCCGATACGGATGAACCGGTGATGCCCCTGGATTTATCTCCATGTTTTGCTTGTGACGTGGCAGACTGCCATCGGCCTTGCCATAGGCTTTGTCTTCTACACTATGCTGTTCTTGACGAAACCACCGTCATGCATGATGCATATTCATGAGTTTAAATATTATTCCATTCAGGGTATTTTTTTTTTATTATCTCAGGTTTCTACATATTTTCTCTAAAATTCTCACTCTGTTGCCAATAAGCCAAAAGCAAATATTGAATTGTCCTCGCTCTGTCCACTCCATCCTCCTCAAATCTTTTATGTCTCCAGAGATCCTTGAGAAAGTGAGAGAGAAAGAAAGAAATGACACAATAACGATAGTTTCAACTCGCGGTAAATCTCAGTGGGTTCATAAAAGTTGCAATGGATAACAACCCAGCATGTGTGGACAAGAGTAAAATGAGTTTTGTCAGGATGTCTCCAACTCTTCAAACGTATCTGCTGTATTTCTACAAAATATTTTTGGGAGATTTTGCACTACCAGCTTTTAAAATTCTATTGTTTTCACAGCCGGGCGGACACCATTCACAATTGAGGCTCAAATACTTACGAATAAAAAAGCGGAAAATGCAGTGCCACATTTAACGGAGTGATGAACAAAGATGTTGGTACTATAGCTATTTCATAGTGGCCTCTTTGAGGCCGAGAAAACGTATGCTGTTTAGGCGGAAAGGATAAAAAAAAAATAATAGAATGGCATTGAATCGAGGAGGCAAATCATATTTCTCAATAACTCTAATAGTATTTTAAAACACGCCGACCTTGCAATGTAGCTTTACTACCCCTTCCTTCACCCATCCTCTTTTACTGCTGCACCAGACTGATAAGATATATTAGTGAGTGTGCTCTTTCCTCCAATTATTTCTTAAGCGTGTGCATGACATGTCATGGATTTGGCAACAGCAATCATGATTGAATGTCGAGAAAAAGGTCAATTTGATTGTTACTGCTTTCAATTTTTACCACATAGTCCCTTAGGGGGGAATCATTTTGATGTAACATTATGGGGAACAAATGTTACATTTGACGATATACTTTAGAAACTAAAAAACTAGCTGGGTGGACTGCGATAGATCTATTGAGTAGAACATGAAATCAGGGTAAGGAATAGTAAGTGGACGTTTAACTAATCTTCTGCTCCAGCATTCTAACCAAGGATTTCTTGCCATGAATAATCAATCACGGGTAAAACAGTAATCTCAACCGGTGTCACACGTTTTACACGTAACAATAAAGTTTTGTTAAATGTAAGCGCTCCCTGATACATCCAAAAAGATTTGCAAAAGCTGCCTGTTTATTTTCAACTTATTAGAAATGCCAAAAGTTTCCTCCAAAAGTTATTATTTTTTAAATATCCAAATATCCATATGCATCATGCGTGAGAAATGTTGAATATTCAGTTTTTTTGGCTGTAAAAATTGGTTTTTAGAAGCATCCTCAGAGTCTTAATAGTAAAATTATTGTTTGTTTTATGCCGTGTTTTCTCACTGGATGAATAAAGATGGCGATGCAATTTCCCAGCAGTTGCTTTTCAGAGTAAAATATTCTTTGGCCTGAACATAACAACTGGCTCTACCCCAGCCTCAGTGTCTTCCGGGATGTGTGTTGTGGCATGAAATGATGATAGAAAACGGTGCACAGGTGAAGAATGCTGGTAATGAAACCTTGCCAGGGGCTAAACTTTTTAAAATGCAAAGCTACAGCCATTTGTTGTGCGAGGTGATGGTAAAGGGTAATCCGTCGCGTAATGGTAGTGGTGGTGGTGGTGGTGGTGGTGATGATTTGACCGGCCCCTAATGACCTCCATGCGAGCACCTGTTAAAATTTACTTCCATTGAATTAGAGAGAAAAGTGAAAGCTTGATGATTTGTATTCGGGGCTTTTTGAGCTGATCGCTGTGTTGCATCGATGCCTGTGTGGCATTGTGCTCTTTGGCTGCAAGAAGACTATGCATTTTATTTTAATGCGGCCTTTGAGTTACGTTTTTAATTCGTCTACAATCACTTTTGTCTCAATTTTTCCGATAATTTGTTGTTTCTATTTCCTCCTACTTTATATTAGATTCTATTAGATTATATTATATTAGTGTTCAAGGTTCACAAGAGAAACTGCACTGGGCTCCTAGACCACAATAATTAGATTATATGACACCATTTTATACAAGGGAACTATGGTAATTGTCAAGAAAGCTATTATCGGGCTAATTTATCTTCTGATCCACGATAAGAGCTTTGCCACTTTGCCTGTTGACACTCTTGGGAATGTCTGAAAAGAAACGGAACCTCATCATTATGCTGAGGTGCCAATGATACAGAAGAACTAATTGGAAACGAAAAGCAGAAACAGAGCTCAGTATAAAAGTGAACAGTGCCCCCCTCTTGCTTTCTGGCAGATTTCTGGAGGACTGTGGCTACTGCGAACAGCAGAAGGCATCTGTGGTCCACACATACCGCGCGATCCACCTCAACGCAAGACGCTCTCCATCGCAGTGCGGCTTTAAGAGCACCAGGGCTTTTAAATCTGCAGTTGGCTCCTCCTTCCCTCCGTGATGTCAGTCGGAGGGAGAGCGAGAGGGAGAGAGGTGGGCAGAATTGAGAAACTGAGTTCATACAATACTACTGAGACATCTACAGCTTAGCAGACAGATACGGTGAACCGCCTTTCCCGGCTCCTGTAAATGATGCTGCGCTGAAGCACACTTTGATCCAACTCCATTGGGGGGCGATGCGCGCTCTGCATCCCTCCTTCAAGAGTATTTTGGGAGCGTGCATAACCTCGAATCAGTCAAAACAAGTGGTTGTAAAATAAATTAGGTTTACGCTTTCAGTTTTTCCATCAGAACTGCTTTTTTTTGCGCTCTTGGATTGAAGTTTTACGCGCTGGTCAAGAAGCATTTAACGCACACACGCAAGTTTGGTGCCGACGTTTTTAATCTGCTAGAAAGAAAGAAAAAAAAAATCAGCAATTTCAATGGAAACGTAGGCTAGGGTTACAAAGTTAATGTAGAACAAGCCAGGATCGATGCGTATCGTCGGCCGTGGAATTTCGAGCACAAGACATCCGAAGAGGAATTACAGCGACCATTTCAAAGTTGATCGCTGTGAAGGTTTTTCTTTTTTCGTGCACACGAGGACCACCGTTTTTTTTAGCACATGGATAAGTTTTTTTAGTGGATAACAATTTTTTTTCTACTTGCATTGCGTTTTGCTGCCACTTCTGATAAGGATCCTCTCCCACTTCAGTTAAATTCGTGGCACTTCTCTTTTTGTAAATCGGCGATGTGTCCACGCGACGGTACTCACGGTTGATTTTTCATCATATTCGAGCGGAAACAGGTAAGATTTGCTCTCAATCTCGACCTAACTGTGGAGATAGAAATGCTTTTATTCTCTTTCACTTAAGTAGTCCCTGCGCATTTGCACATATCCTGAGCGCATTCCGAGGAGCTGGAGTGCGCAGCCAGATCTGTGTGGTCCGTATAAAATCAAATCTACGTCTCAATACAGACGAGGACCTGCATTATATTTATCATCACTGTGAGCAACATGCGGCGGCCGTACATGTAGTACTAGTCCACGGCACTTGGGTCAATCCCTGTGTTTCGGTGGTGGGTCGTTCAGATGTTCCGCGGGGTTTTTCCTCGAGCTGCTCCGGAGACGGAACGCGGCGCGGCGCGGCGCAGCTGCTTGACACGGAAAGTATCCACGGACACGGCGCTTAATGGAGACTCCGAGGAGATGTGTTGCTTTATTCGTGATTTACACCAATCGCTCAACAAATCTACTTCCCAAGTGCATTCAACTGCAGGGAGCGCGTCGGTGCGTGTTTCTCGGCACCTTGGCCGGGAAGCTCGGTGCGTGGGTGCGCGGTAACAGGGCGCTCCTGGTCAAGCGGTCCCGCTGTCACAGATCGTCACCTCAGGGGCTCAGTCTGTTCATGCTCACACTCTAGGAATATCACTCGTAAATGTACAGTAATGTATTCAACTAGAAATAGTTCAAATTGTCACGACGCAAATCACCGTTGGCGTCGAGATGAAGTGGCCGAGTTGGTTGTTTGAGATCCTAATGGGTCACACCTGCTCAGTATGCAACAGATTATTGCTGGGCCGGTTTTTTAAAGAGTCCCACAAGACCTACTGAGCTCTAGGTTTGCTGGAGAATTAAATTAAATGTTAATGTGAACTATCCCACAGTGAGCAGTTTATTTTGGCTTCAGGCATTTGCATTGAAAAGGAGTCAGTGGGAAAATGGAAGTAAGGCTAAGTATTTGTTGGATTTCAAATTTGTAATAAAACCATCTGCACACGCATGTCTGTATTTCAAGTGCAAAGCAATGCATCGTGATCATCATGAAGTATTGTACACCTGTAAAAACCAAATCAAGTTATTCTTCTGACGCCTGTGATAAAATGATGTAATACCTTTGGGGGTCAATCTCTTGGCGGCAAACTGCATGTGTTGTATCGAGTTCATAGAGAAACTGACTTTTTGTCTCAGAGATGCTTTATGTAAAACCATCTTAGGCTTTGGATACTCTCATCCTGATATCATGCAGTAGTTGAACTGTCCTTTTTTATTTCCCATAAGGGGTCAATTATATTGAAAATGACTTCCCACAATTGATCCTATATTCTAAAATTCAGGGTTATGTCTTTTTATGTAAAATTCTCCCCTGAAACATGTCTACATCAATATATGAAAATTATTTTCCAGGATTATTAAAAAAGTAATTTCTCTTTGAGCAATTTCCTTAATAGGTTAATCATGAGTTTTTGTTGTGCTTTCTTTTAATTAATTGGATGGTTTCTCCGATAATTTGACTTTCCATAATTTAAAATGTTGTCCCATTTTCATTAACGATAATGGATTTTAAAGCCAAGTAAACATTAAAAATGATGTACACCAAGAAGATCCAACTTATATTTAGCATTAGGATTACAATTGCATGTATGGGCTGCCCTCTTGAGGTCTGTCATTACAGCGTTGAAAATTGGTTCGTCATTTTGCTAAAGCAGAATGGTCAGAAAAGTTACCTGGTGACCATTTCATTACCTTCATTACCCATTTAAAGTATTACATTACATTACCTTTAGCTGACATTTTTATCCAAAGCGACTTACAATAGGTGCAATAAGTATAACTTTTCATAATCCAGGTCTATACAAAAATAATAACGTAAAAATGAAAAGCTACTGAGTTATGCAAATATTGCGTGACGAATAATGTGTCGACATTTCTATTTGTGTGCAATCCCAGCGATACTTGAACTCTGATATATATCTTTTCTCAGTATTAACGTTTGTGTTACTATTGTCATTGTGGTCGTTTGAGTCAAGCATCATTTTATTGCAAAGTACCACTGAGGTAATAGAGTCATTGCTGACGTTTCCCAAGAGAAAACAACTTTTATTCCTCCACCATGTAAAGAGAGTTGTTTTAGCTGTGTGGACTGAAAAATAACTGACTGATCTTGACAGAAACCTGGTCTGTCGGGCTGTCAGCGATCCTTAAAGCTGTTAAAAGAGAAAAAGCCCAAGACAATCAAAAGTAATACTCCTACCAACGCCCTCTTTTGAAAATCTCTTTGGATCTAAAGGCAGCATTGATAGATACAACAGTGGTGAAAACCTCCCTTTGACAGTTAAATCACTCCAAATGTCTTGGTTCCCAGCCCCCGACTAAATACACAGAAAGTTTCCAGTTGAGGGTATCTTTAGGGGTGAAGGTAGGGGCTGACAATCTACGTCTCCCCTCTCACTGCTACCTTCAGCGGATGCAAACAGCAGGAAGGCTTGTCCATCAGGCTGTTGTGTAAAGTGATCCTAGGCTGGCCTGCTCCTCTTCACCGTGCGTCTCCCAAGAGGGAGTCTTAAGTTTGCCTACTGGATTCAACCTGCTGTCTGGGGCTCAAAATAGCATTTCAGGAGACCAGTGAAATGTAAGCAAAGGAGACACTCAGACTGACACCTAGGATTTCTTTCTCCCTCCCTTGTACTTTTTGCCCCCCCACCCCACCCCTCACTTTCCAGGCCAAGCATGTTAAGAGTTAAGACAAATGAATTCGCAAATTTGGAGAAACCATGGGTTCAAGAAAATAAAACTGCATTAATAAAACAGGAGTATTTGGCAAACAAGTTTGGAAGCAATCGGTTTTAAGTGCTTCTTGTTAGTAAAAAACAAGAGAAATAGCTTTAGGAATGTTCTCCTATATTCATTTCAATATGTGTATTGAAATGTATATCTCTTAAAACATTAGTATTACCTGGGTGTTCTTTTGGCTACTACATTTGTACTCCTGCATCTACTCAAAAACAGACTAAAACTCTTTAGATCCTTTGAAACATTGTTGTCGCTTATAAAGCAAAAGGAAATCTGGATCATGCTTTGATCCTTTCTTTTTTTTCTCCACGTTACTGAATCACATCCCATTTAAGGATGTCATTTAAACTTCATTATGCGTTGTGCGAGCTGAGCCTTGGACTGCCCGGCGATCATCAGAGTAAAGCAATTGCTGCTCGCCCTTATAGAGATGCACACTTCAAAGTAAAGGGTGTCACAGTTACTAATGGGATATATGCCATAAATATTTGGACATGACAGTACAACACTGCTTGTGCTATGTGTGTACAAGTAATAACCCTCAGACTGATCAATGTCAGAGTCATGTTTTTTCATGTTCTACTGTTCTTTAATGAGTCTCATGTGACTGCTTCATGAAATGTGCGAAAAGAAATGTGTCTTTACAGGCTGAATGAATGCCTCGCAATTGTTGCTGATTCAAAACCAGCTTAATTAAATTCTCATTTTTCATCAATTCCCCTTTGTGGGTAGGACGGAAGCCTCAACGGCTAAGGACGCTGTTGCCGTGGCAATTTAGAAGACCCGTGTAAGGTAGTTTAGCTAGTCATACCTTTTCCACAAGCTATTGTTTGAGTCATGTAAATGGATGGGAGTTTCATAGAGTATAAAATATTATGATTCCCAAAGAGCTATTGGTGGTCCCTTGTTAATGTGGGTATGGTAAAATGGACGTTTGAATTTAAGGCAGCTGCCTTATGACTATAAACCAATATCTTGAAGAAAATCATGCAGTTGATAAACACTCAAGGGGGTTGGTGGACCTAAATACACAGTGGGATATGAGCAATGAAATTATATTAGTCATGAAATATATTGCGCAGGAATACACTATGGGGAGCCAGGATTATTAGGAGAAGTAAACATTGCTGTGTCTTGGTGGCTTTACACTCTACAGTTAAACAATCTAAATACCGATAATATAATTCTACGGAAAAAAATACGCTGAAAAAGAACATACTTTGATAATTACACTTGATTAACACCACTGTAATGCCAAAAGCCAATTTAAGCCTATGTGGCCAATAATGTATAGAGAGCTGTGACACTTTTTCTTTTATTGAAGTTACCCAAGAATTGATTAAACCAATGAACAAATCCAAATGTTAGCTAGGAAATTATATGAAGCGCGTCCCCTGATAACTTACTAAACATGGAACTAACTGGTGAAAGGTTGTCAATATTTCATACCAGCATAAACTGGCAGGAAGGCATTGCAGAGCATGACTCCTTCATCATCTCCCAATGACCTACTTAGGTTTTGGCAAATGGGGTTCTTGCCCTTTGGCGAGCATTTGGAAGTATAAAACAGGTACAGATTCTGTAGAATAACAGCATGAAATAAAGCGTCAACCAAGGAAAATTAGATGTATTAATAAATACTGTTCAATGATGGTAAACAATTTCATGGTGGGCATCATTCAGCACAGTAGACTGAAGACTGTTCACATGTTGGAAAAGACCATTTATGAGGATGTAAGTTATGACTCAATTTTACTAATTTAACAGACGTCGGCACACAGGGTAAATAAGACAATGATGTCTCCTTCCACTGCAGATACTGCAGCACTCTCAAGAGTCTGTATATTTTCACATAGGTGTTCATCAAACAACAGAGAGTCCAATTTTTTGGCAGTCAGAGCCATTGAGGTTTCACATTAATAGCTGCTATCAAGCGCAACGATTGCAAGTGTGAGTGTGTGTTTGGGGGCATGCCTCCAAATAAGCTCAAATCCGGATGTGGGGTGCTGTTAATGAAGACATCGCTGCGGCATATTGACTGACATACGAGTTACGGTTTTCTCTTCAATTTTTTCATGCCCGCAGCAAGCTTTCGAAGCAAAGATTTCCATCACAAATCAGGACTCCAGGGCTTTGATACTTCTTAATAAAACTGTTTAATGTTTAACCACAACATTGAAATGGATTGATGGAATATGTGAACTACTAACCTTTACTTGTCCGCTTGCTGAAAGGATGCCATGAAAGGTTAATTGTGTAAAACCGTCGTTAATTTGCACTGAAAGACATATAAAGGATGTGCAGTCGTAACTAGTTAGGATGAACAGGTCAAGTTGAAAACGCTCCATGAGGGGAAATACTGCTAATTAACCTAGAACTTGAATGCCATGTCCTATTTATGCACTGACACTGTTTATTCTCTCTTTCTCCCTTTTTTTCTCTCTCTGCTTCTCACCTCTCTTATGGCAGAATTGCTGCTGGAGAAGCAAAGCTCCCATCCACCCTTGAGTATGGACTTAGCAAGTCATGCTCATGTGCTGGTGGTCTTGCTCGCCTGTGTGGCCTTGCTGTGTCAGGCCCAGGAGAGAGACTACACGGTGAAGGAGGAGCAGCCGGAGAACGTCCGCATCGGGAACCTGCGCAAGGACCTGGACCTCAACCTTGACCCCAACATCAGGTTATCCTCACCGCTGCAGTTCAAGCCTGTGTACAAGACAGGTGACGTGCCTTTGGTGAGGGTGGAGGCCAGCACTGGGGAGATCTTCACCACCAATCACAGAATCGACCGGGAGAAGCTGTGCTCAGGGGTGTTCGCTGAGAAACGCTGCTACTATGAGATCGAGGTGGCCGTTCTGCCAGATGAGATCTTCCGTTTGGTAAAGATCCGCTTCCTGATCGAGGATGTAAACGACAACGCCCCCCTTTTCCAGTCAACTGTAATAAACATCTCCATCCCGGAGAACACAGCCATCAACACTCGATACCCGGTGCCCTCAGCATTTGACCCTGATGTGGGAATCAATGGGATCCAACATTATGAACTGGTCAAGGTGAGACTCATTTTTATCTCTCACACATAGAAAGGAAAATTAATAGGTTTTTAATATATTTCAGGGGGACCGGAATCATCTTCACATATCAGGTTGTTGGGGCGGGGGTTCCAAACGAAAAAGTCACTTTTTGGGTTCTTATAAATGTAATTTCTGGAGGCTCATTACTGTCCTTCATCAATGTTGATTTTGTTTATTTAACACTAGAACTGCTAGAGTCTCTAAGAAAATTTGAGTCATGACTCCTATAGATCCTGGTGGTATTATATACTGAATTAAAAAATCAATAACACAGGTACCTAAAGCGCGATTTTCTACTTAATTTGATATTACTGTTTCTCATGATCTTTATGTTAATTTATTTCAATAATTATTGATTGAACAATATTAATAGTCAAGGATAGAGGCTGGAAGCCTCATGCTACAGCACAAAGTTACAGGATTTACAATATGGACTTTTTAATCATTAAGTCCTCACGATATGTAATTTGCATGTAATATGATTCATGAGTCTTTCTTATTGCTCCTCCTGTAAACCTGCTATTTTGCTCTTGTAGTGCTCGAGTGCATTTTTCTGATTGGAAATGAATTTTGATTTGTTGAATATATGACCTACTTTTTCAAGAAGTAGACTAATGTATATCATAAGGCTTACAATATTGCATAGGTTAATACTTCCATATTATATGTTTCAAAATGATGGAAGACGAAGGGAAAGTTTTCACCATGTTCAGTACAATCTGAGAACAGGAATTAGAAAGTGCACACAAAGCATATAGCGCATGTTCAATTTCCAACAACAAGTTACATGTTCTGAGCTAAATAGATATTCGAGAAGGATAACACCATATTATGTAAATAGATGTCTCATGATGCAGAACTAGGAAAATCCTTTCTTCTTCATCCGTTTAATGTTTTTTTAAACTGCAGTGCATTTTTCTATGTCACTAAATGGAGTCAGCCTTAATACCAGAAATGTAGGCTGATATTGTGCACTCTTCATTGTGGTCTAGACAACACTCTATGCTCTGTGGATAGATGGATATCGGAGACGACATGAGCTCTTTCAAATGAAGTGTAATTAAAGGGCGAGATGTAAGCACTCTGGAGGAAAACTTAAACATGACAAATAAAAAAGGGTTAGTGGATTTTGAGGGCACAGTGTAAAACACAAAAGACATGTCCTTCTTAGATTCTCAAATGAAGTTAGCACTGGGTTGGAATCAACAGAATCGTTCCTCTCCGTGTCTGCCTTGAATACCAATTCACATTTTTAGGTCTACTGCCAAGGCCTCTCCAGCGCAATGTCGTGAATAGTTCATGCCTGGAAAATCACCAACCAAATGCTCCGCTCATTATGACGATCATCTGCAATCATTTTCTTTGCCCTTTTCACAATATAAAGCTCTCTAAAACCCTCGCCTAGACCGTGGTTGCATTATCTTATGCAGGACATTTTTCTTAGAGCATCCTCGGCACTGTGTCCCTGATTTAGTTCTTCTCATTATATTCCCATTGTACTCAAGATTTATTTGCTTGTGTTCCAGGTCCCATACGAGTAAAACACAGGGAAAAGCCTTAACCAGAAACATGTTCAACCTTTGTTATCTGTTACTTCAGAAGTGCAGCAAAAAGCCAAGGGTTTAGCGAGGAAGGAATGTGCAAGCATTTCCTAGAATAGCTTTGGCCGCTAAGCCACCCTTGGACTATCTTTGTATGGTCCTGTGAGATTTGTCTCAGAAGCTCCCTCCGAATGAAGTTTGCCCAGTTTCCTTGTGTTGTGCAAGGCACGGTGCTGAAATTGCTACCATTGTGCAGCACAGTGAGCCAAACTCAAGGGCCCACCACCCTTGTACTGTGTGGTTTTGTGCTGCGTCACCAGAGATGCAGAGAAGGCGTCAGAAGAAATGGTCAAGGTCAGAGTTACCAATCACATGCATGGATGAAGTAAGGGTCTCCCATGAAAGCAGATTAGATCACTTTACGTATTCACAGGATTACTCAGGGGCCAACATGGAAACAAACTAAAGACGAAAGGAGATTCTTCGTTTGATTCTACATGAAACTGTTTGGCCTCTCCTTATTCCAGTGGTTTATAAGTAAAAGGAACAACACACTACAATAATCAAAGGTGAACCATTGTCGGCATCTTCAGACAGGCGGGCGGGCGTCACGTAATTACATGTTGAGCCATGTTTTGCTGATGAAGTGTATGATGAAGTGCGTGTGTGCATTTTGGTTGGGCAATCTGGAGGGCTTCAAGCTTTAACCTTTTGCCACCTATCCAGATTTTCCCTTACAACATTTCTCTCTGAAATGCACCTCAGATTTCTGAGTAAATGAAGTGGTCTTTTTAATGGTGCTCCAAGTCTTAGCTTGAATAATTTCATTTCTAAACTGCTTCTAACTTTGCATTTGAAGATGCAAAATGTATTCAACCTACCTTCCCGAGTAGCAAGAAAAATTCGATTAATGCATTGCATGCTGCCAATAGGCAGTGAATAGGGTTTAGGGGAAGATAGCTCACTGTCAAGCTTTTCCAGTTTTATATTAGCATCTTATTTTGACACATTATCCTCTTCTAAGGGTTAACGAAAAGAGACAAACAATTCCCAGTTTTTTTGTCTTAATTATATTCATGAGATCATGGCCAGGGGCAAAAGTGGATGAGGGATGGAGGGAAGGAATGAGAGCCAGAGCCAGAGTGTGAGTCTCCATCAGCATTATAAAGAGGTGCTATAGCATGTGATGAATAGCCTCCCCCAGTTAGCCCTATCCATGGGCATCACCGTGACTAGAGTCCTCCTGATATATTCACAGCCCAATCTCGGTCTCCTCTTAGTTTTAATAAGGTCATCAACTTGACTGAATGATGCATCCTCTGATCAGTCGCTGTCTCCAAAACAGTGTTTGGAGTCATCCTTCGGTCTTCATCAGCCACCACTGCTTCTGTCAGTACCCCCTTTTTCATTTAAATCAGCTATCTGTGGAAAGATAGTGCACCATACGCTTACCACGTGTACAGTACATTGCCATGATCCCTCTCTGACATGTACCTGTAAAGTGCATGTGTGGAGGAAGAGAAAGGCGAATAATAGGCATACTTATCCGAGAGTCGCGTCTTTCTCTCTCTGCCTTAGGGTTTCCAGTGAGTGATTCATGCTAGTATTTGGCCTTTCCTTAGCCTGCCCTAGATCTTATCACAATCCACCAGGCTAATTCTGCATTCAGGAGGGTGCACGCCCTACAAGATAGCTCCCTTCAACTTATTGAAATGCACTGAGTGCTGCCTTGTCAGTTGTAAAATTGTGTGAACCCAAGACAAAAGCATAGAGGAAATGCTGGCTCATAAATCATTGTGCAGCATTCCCTTTGACACGTTCTACATCCTAATATTAAGTCAGGCTTTGCCAAATATCAGTGCATCTGATACTCAGAATAGTGCTCACATTCAACTCCGAATCTAACAACTGGGAATTAAGGAGCTCTGTGGATCGAGTAGTCCTTAGCAATGGAGCCCCCAGAATGTCTTGGACCATTTGGTGATGGCAGAAATAGTTCTGCAAAGAAGCTGAACATGTAGCACAGTTCATCCATGAAAGCATTTCTCGACATTAGCACACATATTGCATATACTGCTTATCCCAAAATGACTCTTGGTTGCCGGAAAGATCTCAGAATAGGGTCTGAAAGATCATTGCTGCAGTGGTTGCTGCTTTAAGTAGTTCTGTCAATCACTGACGTGTTCACAACAGTCCCCTTGGCCAGCAGTTTTTCAGAGTACATAATCATTTACATGCTGCAGCTGTGCGTGTTCTTGTGTCGGCAACAACACTATGCTGGCACCAGTACGGTTCTAGATTTTAAAACCTATTGAAGACTCACAATTCGGTTAAAATGTTACTGCCTTGAACAAAGCAAATGTACATATCTTAACCGCATTCGATAGCTATGCCTAGACATAGTAATCTCTTCCAACATTATGTGCAGCATGGAGCTTATCTTTTTAAAGAGGATGCTTTTTCTTGTTTCACCATGAAACTACTTCTGACTGAAAGAGCTTCAAAGAGCTTCTTTGTTTCATAATGTGCATGCAGCTCATTCATGGGCTTGATCTTCTTATTTCCTCCCCGTGCTCTCTCTCCCTTTCTCTCCTTGCCTGTCGCTTGTCTCCCTCCCTCTTTCGACCTCCCTTTCCTTACTCTCTTGTGTAATTTGAAAAAATTAATGGATCCATACCGTACCCCATCTAAAATGGTAAATATTAGTGCTAGTTTTTTGGGAGGAAGGCAATTATTCTTAACAGCCGGTGCCAGTTCCTCCGGGTTTCTCATGGGGATTACTTATGCATTTGTTTTCAATTTCCTTTGGCTTTACTTTTTCCTAGATTTAGCCCTTCTTGAGCAAAAAGCCTTTCTGATATTCAGGGTTTTTTACTCCCTTTTCTTAACTGTGGTTATCTAGTCTTGCAGTCTATTTAAAATGGGAGCTCAGTGTTGTGTCTCTATTTCTAGCGTTCTCTCTCCCATTATGAAGTAAAAGGCTGCCGCTCAATTTCAAGATACGAAAGTAGCGTGAAATATTTTTTTTAGTGAATGCAGAAATAACGGAGAGGATAAATAGGTAAATCAGTCCCATCAAGCAAATGTTAATAGGGGGGGTGGAGTGACGTGATTTCCTACAATGATTGGCCACATTTGTAAAAATGAATGTTTGTATAGTGTAGGTGGGAAATTAGTCAAACAATCCAATGATTAGCATGTTTGAAAAGGCTTTTGATTAACGGGCCCTACTGAGATGGGCAGTGCAGAGCCAGGAACCAGCTACATTGTTCAAAAATGTCCCGGGCTTATATTCATTTTCTGTTGACAGCCTGATCGCAAAAAGGGTTACCAACAAAGCTGTGTGACCTAGGAAAATACTCTGACAGCTGTTTGGCTTTCTAAGACAATTTATTAATATACAATTCACAAACAAAAGGTAGGAGGAATAATTCCTCAGAATATATTAAACATTACTATATGGATCGTAAAAAAAGTAATTATTGATACTAATCAGAAAGAGCATAACACAAAATGTTTTCTTGCCTTTGCAGAGTGTCAGCGAGTTTGGCTTAGACATCATAGAGACTCCTGAAGGGGACAAGTGGCCACAGCTTATAGTTCAGCAGAACCTGGATCGCGAGCAGAAGGACACCTTTGTGATGAAGATAAAGGTTGAGGATGGTGGCAACCCTCCCAAGTCCAGCACTGCCATCCTCCAAGTAACCATCTCCGATGTCAATGACAACCGGCCCGTCTTCAAGGACAGTGAGCTGGAGGTCACGGTGCCAGAGAATGCCCCAATGGGGACATCAGTTGCTCAGCTGCACGCCTCAGATGCCGATCTGGGTTCCAACGCACTGATCCACTTTGCCTTCAGCAACCAGATCTCTGCATCCACCAAACGTCACTTTGTCATTGACAGCTCTACTGGACTGATCACTGTGAAGCAGCCACTGGACAGGGAGGTAACTCCTGTTCACAAACTCATTGTCCTTGCCAGTGATGGCAGCTCCACCCCCTCCAGAGCCACAGTGGTTGTTAATGTAACAGACGTTAATGACAATGTTCCCTCCATAGACACTCGCTACATTATCAACCTGGTTAATGGGACGGTTCTGCTGTCTGAGAATGCTCCTCTCAACACCAAAATAGCTCTCATCACTGTAACTGACAAGGATGCAGATCTGTATGGTAAAGTAGCTTGCTACACTGACCATGATGTTCCTTTTCGATTGAAGCCTGTCTTTAACGACCAATTCTTACTAGAAACAGCTGCCCCCTTAGATTATGAGACGACTCGAGAATATGCAATTAAGATAGTGGCCTCGGATAGGGGGACGCCTCCTTTGAACACTTCAGCTATGGTTTTAATTAAAATCAAGGATGAGAACGACAATGCACCCATCTTCCCCCAGCCGGAAATCCAACTTTCCATACCGGAGAACAATGACCCCTCTACACAGTTAATAAAAATCAGCGCCACTGACGCAGACAGCGGATATAATGCTGAGATTATTTATACTCTTGGCCCTGATGCACCTGACGGGTTTAACATAGACAGACGGTCAGGAATTCTCTCTGTTGGCAAACGACTGGACAGAGAGAAGCAGGAGAGGTACTCATTTGCTATCATAGCAAGGGACAATGGCTCCACGTCTCTGCAGAGCAATGTCACTGTCAGGCTAATCGTCCAGGACCTTAATGACAACAGCCCAGCTTTCACACACCCTGAGTACAACTTTTATGTACCCGAGAACCTGCCTCTCTATGGGACTGTGGGCTTAATCACAGTGACGGACGCCGATGCGGGAGATAATGCGATTATCACACTGTCTGTTTTAAACGGGAAAGATAATTTTATCATCGACCCCCAAACCGGTGTGATCAAACCCAACATCACCTTTGATAGGGAGCAGCAAAGCTCCTACACGTTTATGGTTAAGGCTGTTGATGGAGGGCAACCTCCAAGCTCATCCTACGCCAAGGTCACAATCAATGTCGTCGATGTCAACGACAATCGCCCAGTGTTCGTCATCCCATCCTCCAATTACTCATATGACCTAGTGCGAACCACCACCAACCCTGGGGCTGTGGTCACCAGAGTGTTTGCCATTGACAATGACACAGGTATGAATGCTGAGCTGCAGTACAGCATTATCAGCAGCATCATCATCACATCTAGGGTCTCCCCTCGAGGTCTCTTTGCCATCGACAAGACAACGGGTAACATAACACTGCAGGAGAAAATTGTGACAGCTGATCAAGGGTTGCATAGGCTGATAGTCAAAGTCAAAGATCTGGGTCAGCCTGAGTCCTTACATGCCATCGCACTTATCCACTTGTTTGTCAATGACACTGTGTCGAATGCAACCTTTATCCAAGAGCAGCTGCGAAAAAGTATGGAGACACCTTTGGATCGTAACATAGGGGACAGTGAGGTAACCCCTCAAGCCAATGGATATGTGATTGTTGTCATAGCAATCATTGCAGGGACCATGACTGTCATCTTGGTGATATTTGTAACTGCCTTGGTGCGGTGCCGACAGACACCAAGACACAAAGTGGTACAGAAGGGCAAGCAGAGTGGCGAGTGGGTGTCACCCAACCAAGACAATCGTCAGATCAAGAAAAAGAAGAAGAGAAAGAAGCGATCCCCCAAGAGCCTCCTCTTGAACTTTGTCACCATAGATGAATCCAAGCCTGACGACCCCACCCATGAGCATGTTAATGGAACACTGGATCTCCCTGTGGAGTTAGAGGAGCAAACCATGGGGAAGTACAACTGGGCCACAACGCCCACCACCTTCAAACCTGACAGCCCAGATTTAGCCAAGCATTACAAGTCTGCGTCCCCTCAGCCTACATTTCAAATCAAACCCGAGACTCCAGTGGCCCCAAAGAAACACCATGTGATCCAGGAACTCCCGTTGGACAACACGTTCGTGGTGGGCTGCGACTCACTCTCCAAGTGCTCATCGACTAGCTCCGACCCATACAGTGTCTCAGAGTGCAGCTGTCAGGGGGGATTCAAGACTGCGGGGCAAATCACCACCCGACAGGTAATTCATGACTTCCTTTTTAAATCCACCCACACTAGTCCCCACTCACACTCCCCTTGCTGTCCAACGGTAGGTGATGTGAAAGGGGGGGGGTGGCAGCATGGAGCCCAGGAATTTTCCCATACAAACAATGACCATGTCTACATGAATGTCATTTGCACTTAAAAATGAAAATAATAAAACCCAATTTGTCACAATTAATGCAGGAAACTTTACCGTTATTAATTCATGTTTTCACCTTCCTTCACAAGCACTCATAATTGCATAATCATTTATAAAAATATGCAGGTTAATTTCATATTCAAAAGCTTGAGTAACGGCACCAGTGCAATTATGAGGGCTAGCTATTTTAACGTCCGTCTGAGTGGTTGGAGGCGGTGTACCCTGATTTAGAAGAGCCTGGGCTAGGCGGCAATGATTGAACTTTCTACTGATGTTTTTAGGTCAGAGGTGAATGATGCTGTGTGTTAATATACTTGATACACATGTTTTAACAGGTATAAAACCAAATAAAAGTAGGAGTGGAGAAACTCTGATGGTCATAGTACAAAACAGAAAAAGGGATCCTAAACCAATTGTGATAAATAGTTTAACTTGTTGACTTTGTCCTTAAAATATTCAGTGCGGTCTTAGTTTTTTCCAGGGAGGTTTGTGGGAGAGAATCCCTATTTGAATGCCAAGGTACAGCAAAGGTCTTATGATTCCGTAAGACATATGTGCCAAATGCGAAGTGCCCTAATAAATAAAAGCCGGCGAGGGAAATAAATGTAAATCAGAGTTAAGGAGAGGTGGCCTTCCTCAGTGCAGTCAGTGGGGAAGACTGAGCACTTCTTGGGGCATGGAGAGGAGGTCATGGAGATCAAGGTGACGCAGAGCCTTGAGACCAATATACTTAAACACCAAGGGAGAAGTAGTCCATAAAAAGCCTGCTGCGCAGACATTGCATTTAGCCCATAAATGCTCTACTTTAATGCCCCCCAATTATTGTTATAAATGGCATATGTATATACACATTCTTTACATCATTTAAATTACCTCACATACGAGAGGCTGTAATGGCTGCTGTGATGTGTTGTAGTTTGTGTTAGAGAGGATACTGAAGAAAGTTTATTCCCTAATACAGTGTAATACAGAATATTTACACGTTGATATTTGATCCGCTATCACGTGGTAGCAATTATTTATTCGGTAAGGTTTCTATCCATATTACTCCCCAATGTCAATCATTGTTAAGTTGAATTTGTTGCCAATTACAAACATTTCAATTTTTTTTTTTTATAATTTTGT
The DNA here is from genome assembly GCA_021346845.1 of Apeltes quadracus. Lineage (NCBI taxonomy): Eukaryota > Metazoa > Chordata > Actinopteri > Perciformes > Gasterosteidae > Apeltes > Apeltes quadracus. The sequence continues at coordinate 7,796,493 of CM037920.1, forward strand.
GAAGTTATTGTTGCATTGGATTTCGTTTTTGTTACTGTTTTGATTATAATTATCTCAACTGCCATTCATCCAATTCTGGGTCAATTTCATGATATTGCATCAATAATTGATTTTGTTAGATGAGGTGCTTGCTTTTGTTTGTGTCTAGCCTCATATTTCACTCAGTCTTCAGATCTTTGGTTTACATCTGTCTTTTTGCTCCCAGTACCCTTCTATGCAACATCTATGAGAATTAAAATGTCTTTATGGCATAGTTTTGATTACTGACTTGATCCTGTCAAGTATTGTGCTTGGGGTAATTTATAAAGACACCCACACAGAGTTGATAGTCATACCGTTCATCCACCTTTCATTTGAAATCCATGTTAAAAACTGACTGCCATGGTACTTTTATACATAAGCATGCCCTTAGTACCAACGATTACATTCATAATCTGTTTATACGACACACTGACGAGTTGTCAGGACGATTTTCCCCTTTTACTGGTAGGGACCGGCCTCAAATATGCAGAAATATTCAGTATGCGTTCTACAATTCTGAATCGTTTTCAATCATGAATTATATGCATCACAGACTTAAATTGATTTCCACTTATGTTGTTGATCAGAGTGGGGTATTTTTGTCAAAATAATTTTAAAAATCAATGAATATATGATTAGTAAACATTTTAATCTCCAGTTTCTGTTAATTTCTAAGGTATACTCTTCTCCAAAAATTCTCTAGAGAGGTCGGATTAATTGTCAGAATTTAGTTACACGTGCACCCAGAATTTAGATATTGTCATAAGAAAATATACTCAATGGCTCTACTCACCAACCATCACCATCATCAGTGATGTTATGCTGCAAATCTATCTCTTAGTTCCCTAGAGCAATTGAAAAGTGAAGCCTCCCACTTTAGACATTAGATTTCCCACTTGTTTTAACTGCTTATTTAAAGCCTCTGTCATGGAAAAAAAGAATGGCATGAAACTTTGCCTGATGAGAATCAGTGGCTGCAAAGGTTAATTAAATGCACTAAAGGGTTAATCACTCGTAGTACAGTATGATTAAAATCACTGTAATTAGGTTACGAATGAGTTGGATAAGAAGAAAAAAGGCAGCCGTCCTTTAAGATTATCAGGGATGCCACATCTGTGGGTGACTCACGTTTTCAGGATTCAAAGGGATGTAACAATACATGACAAGCTGTCCCGTTTGTCAAAGCTATTATAATTTAATTGCTGCTTGACTTCGTGCTCCTTTTAGAGTAAATCCACATTTAAAGAACAACACTTCTTTCAAAAAGTGTAGCTGGTTCTTTTATCTGCGGTGATCTTCTTTGTTTTTAGATTTTTTGAGATTATTTCTCACCGAACAATCTCACAGAAGCTACATGGTCCATCAATGCCAGCGATTCAGTCTCTCTTTGACCCTAAAGCAGTAGTTGAAGTCCAAAACTAAAGATCTCTGAGGTCTTCGTTCATTGTGCCAGATGGTGCTTTAGGGCCTTTACTGTGATATATATTGGCCCCACAGCCTCCCATGCACCTTAAGCAGCTGAAAATAAATCCAAGACAAAAAGCCTTCCCATGGAACAGCGATGTGGAGGGCACAAAGGAGGAAATGATTATGGTTGAAGGTCACCAAAATGTTTTCAGGGACTTTACAGATGTAGCTGATCTAGAGTCAAGCTTGTTAAAATACTTCAGAGACCCCAGCGTTATGTTACCATATGGCTTCATTGTTCGGTGAGAGATGCATTTGCAAATGCAGAGCTTCCTCCTTCCCCTCACCACTCGGCTCCATTTTTACGCATCTCATCGTTTTCTTTTAACCCTTACCTCATGATATTAGAGGTCAATCTGCCTCCAGTGAGCACGAGCTCTTTTGAGTGCATTTGCTTAAGCGGAGGCAGATCAAATGAGTGCTTGAGCGATCTCAGACATCCCCATGAATATGCAGGGCATAAAAAGGCTAATACATTCTTTTTTTTGGCCCATAATTCTGGGCACACGGGGCACATAAGGTCACTGCTTAACAAAACTCCTGCTTTGATTCAATGTAAGAGAAACTCATGTCGGTGTCTTTGTAGAATCACACACACACACACACATGCACGCAGACCGTAGAAGACCTTAGACCATAAGTGTTGAGGTTATGAAAATGATTGGATCACAAGGAAAGCATCGGGCATATTATTTGCATCCGTGTGGGCGAACATATGGGCCTTTGACACTCGTCATGTCTGATGACATGGCACTTGTGCTGACTCATAATGGCTGCTTCGCCAGGGGTAGAAGCCACGATTTTAAAAAGGCTAAATAGTCTCGTAAAACAAATTGGATCCCAGTATTAAGTCTTCTCTAGTGATCATGGCTTTGTCTTATTTTGATATCATTGTTTTTTATTTATTTATGTTAAGTTGATTTATTTCTGTTGAGCCATTGCATCTGTGCATTACTGTGCCTTGTCCATGTAAGCACTATCAGGTCAGATTCTTCCTGGCTCAGATATTGGCAGATGTGTTGCTAAAGTTTTTAGGAACAGCAACGTGTCTTATTCTGTACATATCAGAGGACCCCCTGGCAAGGGTCCGAAAGAAAGAGTGGGTCTAAATTCATCAAAATGGCTTTTTGGTGGGGAATGAAGAGTGCTGCACGAGTGTGGTGGGAGACAAAAAGACAAATTGGGAGTGATAATTGGACTGCATGCTCTGATAAGTACAAGAAAACACACAAGCATGTGACACTTGTAGCATTCTTCAAGGAAACCTGACAAGATAAAGACTTGATTGCCAGCCGTGCCTTGAAGAATGCTTTTTTTATCTTCTCCACTCTTTGGAGATTTTTTTTTATTTAGTGTTCAGTGTAGCCTCACACTGATAAGGCTGCAGCTTAGGCTGCGCAGAGCTCGATGATATTGTAACTACAATCTCCCTATATCTGTCTGTCTCTCTATATTTCAGGAGACGGCACTGAAACCACCACACTATGGCACACTCTGTGGCACAGGTACAGCTCGTTCCCACAGGATTAAAATCAATCTCTAGCTCCCACTACCTAAAGCGAGACAAAGAGAGAAAAGAGAGAGAGAAAGAGAGAGGGGGCAGAGGGAGGAAAGCAGGAAGGAGAGCACTGAAGAGGTGAAAGAAGTACTTTGCTTTCTCTACTGCCTCAAAACCCCATCTCCACGTACAATCGAGAGAAAAGTCGAACTTGGAGGGGACAGTCGAGGGGGGGGTATCTCAGAAAAAGAGACACTTCATGTTGCCCGGCTGAAACTTGACAAAGCGCCACCCCTGAATCTGTTGGAAGTTTGAAATGCTTTATTGAGTCGTATGTTATTACTTACCTGTGACAGTGAGGAGAATACTGTAGGAACCCTCCTTGAAAAATGTCCCTATCCAGCACCCACTCTGTAAAATAGGTATTAAATGCAGTCAGTAGATCTGTAAATTTTGTTTATATTTATGTATGTCACAGAGCTAATGGTGTTTATATTTATTCTTTACTTGGTTTTCAAAACCGCCTGGTGGTCATTTTATTTTTTTACTTTCAGGTTTTTTGTGTCTTTTGACGTTGCGCTCTCTGGGCTCGCTCATAGAAGTGATCACTTATAGTGCATTCAAGCTACAAGGTGTACGAGCTGTAGGCTTGCATCAATACCGAGCCCACATTACAGTGTACCTTTTCTGTCAACTTGGCCGCTTTCTGTCCCACTTTTGCTGCCACTGGTGGCATTGTTATTGACCAGTTTGGCTAACCTTACAGAAATATGCATGGCCTCACTATACGACCCACATTGGTAGTGATTTACAACCGTGCTACCGATCGCCTCGCTGTTATTACAGTGGGACGAATTGTCGGACAAGTTTAATACTTTGAGCTAAGCCACAATCACAAGGGACTGCTGGGGTTATAATCAAAAGCTGTTTATGTAGGGCAGATTTGAAGACCACTAAGCCTGACCTTTTGTGTTTTGCTTTCAATTGTGAAGTGATTTTACCGGTGAGAATAAGATTAATCCTTGGGCAGTCTTTAAAATGAGTTGTTGGGCTTAGTATATGTGACTTGACTTTATGCACTTATTTACATTGACAAAATAGAATATTTTGCAGAAAAGAACATTGGAACACCAAAACTGAAATAGAAATATAGGCATCGGTTTAAAAACAGCGATTTGTCAACATTTGACAGAAAATCCACTTTGGTGCACTTACTTCTTCTGAGCCGTTTTCTTCAGAGAACCATTTTGTTTCCGTTATTTCTTCACTTATAGAATCATTATGGTACAGTTTGTCCTGCCTAGAATCATTTCTACAGTATACACCAATAAATGGCTTGATGGGTTAGCAGCATTGTTGTTCAATAGTCCTGTTAATTGGTGAGCTAAAGACTGCTTTGATAGGTAAGGCATAAAATACACCTAGATACAACCATTGATTTAGTCTTTAAAATAGACATGGCCTGTGTATTCAATTGAAAATGTACAGATGGACTGGACCAGAGGACATTTCCCCTCTGAGAGATTACACGTAGTTAAATGAATTTACCGAACAGACATCCGTTTTAATATGGTTCCAGCCTTAATAAGTCATGGCTATACAGACTGTGTCTATTTTAAAGCTTTCAATTGTATGTCAGTTGTCAGTTGTTGAAGGAGGTATATTCATGTAATTATGGTATCAAATGTATTCACTACTGCGTAGGATCCACAGAATTAAAATTTACATGGCATCCTAGCACTGTGTATTGATTAGATTTGCCTGATCTTTTGGGGAAGGGAAAAAAAAGTAGAAAATCATACACGGGGAGAGCTTTCGTCCTTATAAGGGAGACAGACAACCTCACTTTTATTCAATGTCAAGTACAATATGCACCTTACATGATCTTTGTGATTGAATTTGATTTGCCGGTGTGCAGAAAACTGTAAATGTTTTGTTTATGTATGTGTGAGCTTCTGAAATTTATTAAAGTCTTTTGCATTGTATTGCAGATTTTGACGACTCTTCTTATTCATTGCTTGGAGCATCAAATATTAGTCTACATCACCCAGTCAGTTGAGTTTTCTGCACAGAACAGTAAAACTAAAATGAGGCACAGCACACATTTTAGAATAATTATTTGTTTTTCACATATACAGTTAGCCAGGAGCACATAGTATGCGTCAAACAGGCTGTGGCCTGTAGACATGTGTGCGGCTGTGTTAGTCTGGACACCATTAATTGGACCATTTCAGCATAAGAAAAACCTGCCCGTTCCTCTTTTTCTTCAACATTTGGCAACAGACTAACAAGGATACTGCAATAGAGAAATGGTTTGGATATACATCGCTTGTTAGGAACAGATTACGAATAAAAAAAGTTATGGAAATTTGGTTGGAGCACCCTTTGAAGTGCACAGACAGAAAAAACAGCGGAAGAAAAGCTTTTTTTGGAACAACACAAATGTTTTTTTTGTTTCTCCTCCATGAGAGCTGATAATGATCATTTGATAATGATAACCCTCCTATTATGATGTATAGTGGTCTACAAACAGAGGGTTTCACACATCTGAGAGAAGATTGATGCTGTAGGGTGCAATAACCGCTGCTCTGACATTGTGTTATGCAGTGTTTACGCGTATTTGATCCAAAAATACTGACTTGAAAGGCAAGCCAGAGAGGAGACAACAGAAAATGTTTAATTGCTTATCAAAGTTACCTCGCAGTTTAAAACCGAAAGAGCGATAATCAGTTCCCTCGGGGAAATTTTCCTTGGTGATTTGCAAAAAAGATACACAGTGGAGTAGAGCATTCTCTTATGGAGAGTGCATAAATGTCAGCCTTCTTTAAATAGATAAATGTAAAGCTGCTAAGTGCCTCGTTCTTCTTTCAAGAAAAACACACAGCATCGTAAGGTTGTATCTCCTAGAGTTGGATAAATAATTATTTGATTTTTCTTGTTATTCGTAATTAAGCAATGAAATGCTTTAAGGTGATCTATTAATACAGAAAAAATGATATAGCCAGAGCCTTAATGAGAAGAAAGAAGCGATCAACGCATTCTCCCAAGTACAAAGTCAAAGGTGAGAAATGTGGGGGCATGAAAGAAAAATATTTAGTGGAAGCCGGAGTTTATAACAGAAAATATTTTTTGTCCTTGGACCATCTTGTTGTTGCTCCTCTGTAGCCACAGAAATTGGTAGTTGTTAGGAGTCTCAGCGTGCACTTGTGATTTTGTTCAACTATAACATTAAATTCACTCCCAGTGTTTTTTCACCATCTCTAAAATTACTTTTAAAGGTTGGCCAGTTGTTGTTTTGTGGTATATTCATTTAGGAAAGTAATTCCTGAAGAGTTACTTCATGACGTATTGATTCATGATTTCTGAAGATCATGGTCATAAATTTCACCTTGCAGGAAGCTAGTTATATGTTTGATCGCATTTAATGCAATGATATGTCTGCAGATGGAGAAACAGATCCGCATAGAAGAGCTTACACAGACATACACAGCATTTCATCTGCTGCAGTGGTGAGGCAATCCATATGGACTTCATTAATTGCATTTTTCATAGTTTTCCACTTTTTTTCACCATTCACAGTATAGATGAAGGGCTTTTTCAGTAAAGCTGTTTAGACAGTTGTTATGTTGTATTGAATATTGAAATGCACTGCGATTATCAAGCATACATGTTATTGATTAGTTATGAATTTTAGACAAATCAAAAACTAGATAGTTTGTCATTTTGAAAAAATAGAAGTTGTAAGACTCCAGTAACCTTTTACAACCTTGGCAATCAGTACAATCCGTACCTCACACGGTTATCAATGTTTGCCCTCTGATAAATGTAACATAAAACCTGAAGCTTTGTTTTTCTGTAGATAACATTGCGAAGAAGATATCAAGATGGCAAGACCTTTCTTTCTTCTCATTACATTGATTTTACAGGTCCCTCACATTGTCCGCTGAGATTACAGTCATCCGGTGCCGTTTTTCACAACATTTGTGAACTTTTATGATTCAAGGTTAATTTCTTTTCTTCCTTTTTACAGGTCTTAACTTACGCAATCATAACGTAATAATAAGTATTATTTTGACAATAACCCATCAGAAAATAGTTATATGAACATTATCACTACATAGCATTTTTTTTTTTTGAGGCGAGCTCTTTGAACTCTGAAATTTCAAAAATTAAAGTAAATGGTCCTTATGTCATTGAATGTTTTGCATATTCCTAAAATTGCTAGATAAAAGATTCGGATAATTTCTATTGCCTCTTAACAGCTCTCAACATGACTCCCTATAATATTACACTATTGTTGGCTCTACTATGCTTTGAAAAACTAATACCGTGCTCTGAGTGGCTTGTACATGTTGCAAAGGTTGCTGGCTTATTTTCCTCACCGAAGACGTTTGCCCTCAAGGTTTAAAATTGTTTTCATTTTTTAAAACTCAACACAGTACATTCAGTACATTTTACCTTTACCGTTTGCAAAACATATTTCTGACCGGGGCAACGCCTCGACCCCTGCATTCAATCTCTGTAATATGTGTAGCAAGGGTAAGTTAGCAAATTAGCTGGATAACTAGCTAGCAGCCTAATGAGTAAAATCAATCAACCTAATGATTATTTACACTGAGAAAGCACCAGGCTTTTTCTGGATGAGTGACAACATTTTTTGGCTCATTTTCTGAAAGTTCTTCCCATGCTTCAAGCGTATCAAAAGGATTGTCTCCACTCTTACATTAGGAATGCACGTGCCTAGCCACAAGTTAATCTTACAATCATAACACATTAGTACAAGCAAAAAAGTACAACCAAGTTCAGGAACCGGACAATGACCGCATCTGGGTCACTCCTGCGCCGCTACTTTTTTTAGCTGTTACCGCTTAAGCCTGATTTATGCTTCTGCATTGAATCGACGGTGAAACTACGCCGTCACTCCTGCGTCGACGCGGACCCTACTGCGTACCCTACGCCGTAGCTCGAAGTGCACCTCCAAGAAATTGTAACTACGCGTCGAGGCGACGCAGACCGCAGGGCTGTGATTGGTCAGAGTATACATCATTCCCAGAGTGTAGCTTTTCCGGTTTCCCCCTACCGCCAGTTGGAAAGTTTATTTTCAGTTTGTTTTCAACGATGGACTAAGTTGAGGAACGTTGGATCGAGGAAGTACGAAAGTTCCTCCTCAGCGCACTACAAAGACTGCCAAATGGCACACAACTCGCGGAAATGGATCGTTTGTTGTTCAACGTTGATTAGCTCCAGCTGCAACAACATTCTCTCTCTTTCGCTCGCCACTGTCAGAAATGAAAAACGCGTAAACGGCGCACGGAACCAATACAAACTAGCAGAGGGATTCGCGAACCCCACAGCCCCCCCCCCCTTGCGTTCTGACGGTGAAATGCAACGCGACCCGACCCCTCCTACGCCGTAGGAGTGACGGCGTAGCTACACCGTAGGGTTGACGCAGAAGCATACTGAGGCCTTTAGCAGTGATTGGGCAGAATTGATCACGCACCAGCTAATGGGGGGACTCTCACAAGCAAGGACATGGACTAAAAGCACTCATGGGTCGACTTGCTCTGTAAGCGACACAAGGAGAATACAAAGGGAGAGCGACTTCCTTATCTGGGCAGGTAAACTATGCCATTTCTTCACCTTATCTTTACATACAGGAAATACCTGTTTACTACTGTAATAATTCTCTGAATATCCAATATAGCACCTTAATTCAGGGTAATGGTATTTTGCAGTTTGATACCGCAATGGACTCTTGCAGCCTCTTTAATTTAATCTCAGCGTTCAAGTATGAATTTGATTCGAAATGCTTTAAATGGATTATTTGTTGCTAAGTAGGCCTATGGAAAGGTGTGGGTCAATTAGCCCAGCAGCATGCATGTTTAGAGTGTGATGTGAAGTTCTCCTGATGCAATACTGACTGTTAAAGTCGGGGCTATTTATGCATGTGCTGTGCAGTGGAGCGGGAAACAAGAAGATGCTGTCTTTCTGTTGCACTCCACTCAGGGCAACACTCCACACAATTGCTGCCAAATCTCTGCCAAACTGAATAATTCAATCATCCCCGTAGCTGCGGTGGTCTAGCTACCTTTGTGTGTGCAACAATCAAATCAGTGTGGAAGCCCGCCGAGTGGTTCTTTCGGAGACACTGAGTAGCTCTACAGCCCGGAGATTGTTTTCATTGAAAACAATTCTGTTGATTAAACGAGGTGTGACTGTGGTGCGGGGATCAGAGGAACATCGATTGCTCCTACAATTGTTTGTTCCTTGTTAAAAGTGTGATCTAAAACAGTGGTTGCTGAGAGTGTGCAAGGCTCATATGGTTTGCCGGTGTGCCTGCAGGACAGTAGTGTGTCTCTGTCATCCCTAAAATACCCCCAGGTAGAGAAATCCCACGTGATTGTTCGTGCAGGATTAGTGATGCCCTCGCAATTGACTCTCCAAAAGGTTTGGAGATGTTCGTGCTTTGGCATGGTTTGTCAGGACTTGATTGTTTTGTTGAGTATATGTTACTCCGGTTGTTACAGTAGGGATACGCAAGCTTTACAAGCACTCTTTAGGAGACGCCCATTTCCCTCATCCCAACCTTCTTTCATCACAAAGTTTAAACCATAGTTTTGCCCATGGCGATTTAATAATAATTCCCTGAAGCACACAGCCGCAAAACAGTAAAGATAAGGCCAAATGTATTTTTTGTTCTTCTGCAACACTAGCATTAGGTTATTTGCTTTGAAATTTGCCCTCATTTGATCCTCTTCAAAGCATACACTGGAAAACCTGTCTGGCAATCAATCATTCTGTTGCACTAATAAATGCAGTTTCCCAACCTTGCCTCGTCCCACTTAGCATCTTTGATGCTGTCAATATTGTAAAGCACAGGCTCTTTTCTGAAGAGTAACTGACCTCTTTGACTAAATGAGTCAGAAATGAATGCAATTGAACACTGAAGGCTGCACTAGTTGGATTGGGTGAAAAAATGTTAATCATACATATATTTATATATTTTCACATAAACAGCAAATACCAAAATTAATTTTTCTGTTTGAGTGAAAAAAGCAATGTTGTGAGTGCAGTTTGTGTATGTTTGCATGCTGAAGGTATAGTCAGCTTGAGAGGCTTCAACTTAAGATATCGTCCAAGGAGAGCTCTGTCTGTCCCCTCCTTAATCCTGGTAATCCTTGTGCAGAATTCTAGATTTGCTTTTGTAGGAGAGATTGGGAGATGATTAAGATGCTCGTCCGCCTCCTTAGAATAGCTGATAATCTGGTTTGAACAGAGGACTCAGGGGGTATTTAGTCTGCCTTAACATTTGCCCAAGCAGATGGCGTTGAAGGCGGAAGGTGCAACCTTAGCCGCCAACCCCCTCTCATTTCCACATGGTCCACTTTGAAAAAAAAGAGAAAAAGAACAGTGGAATGATAATCAATGTTGTTTATTTTGCTGCTTGACTCTTTAAGTACTTTCAGCCAGATTATAGGCTTTTGCAGGGGATAATCGGGAGGCCGCAGACAATTGCCTTTTTCTATCCTGACGGTATCCCCCTTTGAATGCGTAAAGAAGGCGATTTAAAGTTGATGCCGACTCTTAATTCCTGATTAGTCCCATTGCAAACCCTGTTCAAATTAACTGGCCACCGCGCTAAACGCTGCATTTTAAACACCCCCTGATCTGGCGCAGTGGACATACCATATCCAGGCAGGGGAAGACATGCCAGGAGTCCTATCCTCTTAAGTAATCACGGTTGAAGCGGCATGTTCCTCGATGTGATGAAACCCATACTATGAACCCTGGAAATCTACTCCAGGGTAACTTCGCACAGGGCGTGTGCTGACTTCTTCTGACTACAGACGCAGGCAGGCCCCTTCTCTTCTATGTTCTTTGGTAAAAATAGACAGAAAGGAAGAATCCCAATAGATGTACTCTCATTTCACTGCACATCACTTCACTTTGACAACCAACAAGATGCAGTATCATGTATCTAATTGTGACTAAATACAAGCTATTGCGTTGTTTCTATTGGGTTTTTAAGTCCACATCTCAAACCTCGTGCTTCTGGCAATCTTTTCTGCCCGGACTGGAGACTTGCAGCAAAAGAATTTGTCTGATGAGATCAACCCATTAACTAATTAGAGCTTCCCATGACATAAGCAGGATGACCGTGGAAAGGTTTGCACATAGAGAAGGACTGTTTAACCAACACGTTTGATGCTTTTCCCGGGTTCTTTGTGCAGTTGAGTACTATACCAGGATATTGCACATGGTTGTCAGGCTCAATCTGGGGCGGAAACAACAAAAGACAAGCAGTAGCCCCAAATGCATCAAACATTTACACAGTGCAAGTTAATCCACACGTACACAACAGCACGCAGATTTTATTTTTCTGTGCTCTCGCTTCATTCAGTGACAAGCAAACGGGTTCAAAGTGAATCATTGAAAAGCAATCTAATGTGAATATCTGATTACATTTGAGGCAGTTTGTACGAGACCCACGAACGTTACACGTTATAATTGCAACTACATCCACAGCCTGATATCCTTGTGTCATACTTGCTATGATTAATGCCTTAATTACATTTTTTCCGTGTCATCAGTGCTGTGCATTCTAAGTGCTTCCTCATAATACAAACGCACTGCTTGTCTTGCTCTTGAGATGTGTGTGAATACTGCAGATCAGCTTTGAAGTTCGCAAATAGCCATCAGCAGAGGATAGATGTTGAACCACAAAAATAGTGAATGCTAGTCAATGGTAACACACATTATACAGCACATTGTAATGGCTCACATCTACACCTGTATCGATAGGAGGCTGAGGTGAAACATGTCTTTGACAAGCTGTCAACAAAGTTTTGATCCAATTACTTTTCTGCATTAGAAGCAGCTTTAGTTAACTAAATAGCATGAGGTTTTTAATATCCATATCTAGCAATGTAAAATATTGTTTCAGTGCCTAGGATCATTTTACACCATAAAGTGAATGATTAGCCAGAGAGAAACATGAAAGCACAAATAATCAGAGCTATTTTTGAAGAGTCTTCTTAAATAACGGTTTTGGTATTCACATCTGCTCATGAAGAATGTATGTGCACAAAGTCTTCAAAAAAGGCAGTAACTCATTCCCAGGATCAATCAGACAGATTACTGATCTTTTGAGGGAAATTGGTGCTTCCCAAACACCCCTTGAGAAACATCTTTTGCAGGTATGGATTGGTTAAAACTATAACCTTTTTTACAGGTTTTGCGAAAATAGGTATCTGACCACTCTCACTATCCTTACTCTTTATGGTCTTTCTCTCCATAAATACATTTTTAGCTAATCTTAGGGGATTAGAATTGGAAAATCGGAGACACTACAAACCCATTTTACCAACTTGTTTTCAATTTCAATGAACCTCTTTCTATTTCTAAGATCCCATGTACATGTACCTGTACAGACCACTGTGTTTTCTCCAATTCACTTTCCCTCTGCCTGTGTTTTGCTGTGATTGAGGTTATATTTGTTTTCAACAATGGAAAAAGTCTCAGGCGGCCAGGAGAATTGCACATGTATTACAGACAAATTCACCGCATATATTACCAAAACTCCACATATATAGACAAGCTTGTGATGGCGCACACATGGTCAAGCCCAGAGGTAATGGACAACACTTCAGCGAATTGTGCCGACCTTATTGTATTGTGTGGATGATTGTGTTATGCTCCCCCAGATGATGACTCTGCCCTACTTTGACTTTGAGGCAGTGACCTGAAATAAGGCACACAAGTGAAATCCGAGCCTGGGTGAACCTGGAAGTGATTAAGGTCACCCAGACACACCACATTTGTTTGACACCCACAGTGACAAACATCGACCAATGTCGGCAAATCCTTTGGGAGTGTTTTGTGGGATGTCTCCCTGATGCAAACATAGGCTATTGACAACATATTTGGAAAGATTGTTGGGATGATCACATACCTGAGAGGTGCAAGAAAGCAAGTTTTCTCTAACAGGTCATACTGTCTTTAAATTTCTGGTGACAAATATCCCCAAACGTTGGAAGCTCACAAGTAGCCAAGCACAATTCATCTCTCACGTAAATATTCTGGATGCAACCAGCCCTAGCAGATATGAACCTTTTTACGGTTCAGTGGGCCTCATTTGTTTTCGACGGGGCAACAACATGATATATAGCGTAATCGATGAATGGTGCTCAGCAGGCTGCTACTTATGTGTCCAGTACTGCAATGCACTCACTGTGGGTGCTGACGGCACAGAGGGAGAGTCACTGGGGTCACAAGTAGTTCAACGGAAACTTTCGTTAAAAGTGCATAGTAATACACAGCAATGCCAGAGAGTCAATGCGGAAAAAATAAATGAAGAATAATTCATAGTTTCTTAGGTTGATATGCAAATACATTTAAGTACTTAAGTATGCATCACATACAGGCGAAACACAAAATTATGTGAATCGAGTGCGTGAGATGCTAATGCAACACTGAATCCTGGATTTGTCCCAGATTAAACCTCATCCAGCTGGACATTATTTAACATGACTGAAAAGGCGGTTTCCAAGACCAGATTTCATTGACGTGACGCATATATGTCTTCATGCTTTGGGGGAAACATGGATAACATCAGATCATGTCATCCTTTAGAGCGTGGTTTGCTCTGAGAGGATCTATGACTTTGCTTTTTGTAACCTGCTATTCTGCTGGGGATCAGTACACATTTCATTTCACTGCCATGACGCACGTTCAAATAGACATTTCTCATCCTCTGGTGTGCATGCAAATCAGAGTGGGGGGATATAATGAAAGAATGAAGTGAGGCTGCTTTTTTCAAGAGAGACCATTGGGACCCACTATTTTTAGCCACAACAAAAAGATTGCCAGGGGTGTCCAGTCCCTCCCGTCAAGTTGTGGAGTTTTATCCACTTGTCAATGTACAACCGCTTGTCTCAGGGGCTAAGAAGAAAGGAATAGAGGCCAGTATCTCCCCCAGGTGAATGTAAAGTACGCCTCTATGGAATTTACTAGATGGATGTTTTGGGTCATCGTTCTGTCCACACTGATGGATGATGGACATGGTCAGTGAGTTGATTTTTGAAACATACAGATGGTATCCATTGGCTGCGTGGTAACCCAGTGAGATGACCCTTCTAGCCATCAGGAAATGCTTTGCCACTCAGACAAATGTGGCAGATGAATACCCAGCATGGTGCTGGGGTACTTGTCATCTGGCATTCTCTTTCTATTGACTTTTTCTGCTGATGATCCAGGTCAAAGAAGGGCAGAGTGCTCAACACGAGAATGTAGAACAGATTCTTGGAGGATCACAAGACAGACCCTAACCTCTCCAACTTGTAGATTTCTTAGTCTATTTCACTGCATCTTAAACTCAACTCCCACCAAATCATATTCGTTTAGGTCATAATGCTCTTTCAAAATCTCAAGGTTGTTACTGACTGCACCAAGAGATTCTATGTTTTGCCCTCCTGCTCAACCATCTATTTATTCATCTGGAACTGTGAAAGAGATGCATTCCCATAATGTATTGTAACACAATTATCTCCCATATTCTCAATGCAACGTTTAACCTTCAACATGCGAATTTGCAGACACAGCAAGACTGGATCTTTGCAAAGTCAGATATTCTCTGGCATCCTTGGTTAGGAGGATAGGGCAATAATGTTGCCATGTTTGCCTTTTGGAGATAACACCTGAGAGGTCATTTGAATCGCTTGGCGTAATGTGGGTGATATGGCCATGTAGCCTTAAACGCGCAGACCAACTGTGCACCAACTGCTTGCCATGTGAGATACTTCCTCTCTACCAGGTTTTTGAAATATGACTTTGTTTGGTTAATAACGTATTTACGATCACTCAATAGACTATTTCAAGATTTCAGCGTCACACATATGAGACTGGTTGATAAACACTGCCATTTACACATCGGATTGGGTTACACTGAATGTTATAGCAATGTCTGTTGTACTTCTATAGGATTTCTCATTAAAAAAATACTTAAAGTCACAGAAATGGAAACCATGATTGTATCCTTAATATTCAGAATTAGAATTCCTCCAAAAGTAACTGTCCTTGGGTACTTTATTAGAGACACATAAAAGGCAGCATATGTCAGGACACACATTCCCCAGCAAAGTGAAAATGCCTGCCTCTCATCTGTTTGATTTTGCACTTAGGGATTTTTTTTCTTCATCTCTTCCCCTCCGAACATCAAGTACCAAAGTAATTTACATGTGCTACGGGCAACCAGAGTTAAAACACAGACATACAACTTACTGCTGTCCTTAGGCAGTCTATGAGGAAAGTAAGGAAGTTACATGGATGGGTAAAATAAGTAAAGTAGGGCGGGTAAAATGAAAGAAAAAAGGAATGGGAAGGAAGGCGGAGGTGGAGGAGTAGACTGATGAGGGAAATAAGGACGGTATGGGGTGAGACCAGTGAAACACAGAGAGGGAAATTCCTTTGACTAATACTTTCTTCATATAACGATGAGACACCTAAACACCCAAATGAATTAAAATGTATGAACTATTGAAGAATGAGCTGCCAGTTAAAAGTGGATAACATAACCGTTTAAAATCAGGATATTATTATTTTTCTAATCACAAATACATTGTGCTCTTAAATTACCTTGAATTAAAAGCACAGAGACATCCGACCCCATGTGTAACTCATTTAAGATCCCCAATAATGTGGCAGGCAAACTGAAAGCTGTGAAGCAGAGCAATCCAACATCTACGCTCGGGAAGAGCACACGCAGCTCGTAATGCTCCTAAAACCAGCCAAATCAAAAGAAAATCCAGTGTTTGACTCTCGATCCACAATATAAATAACTAATTTATCAATTGTGCTTGAAGAGGCGTGCAATGGGCAGAACAGAGTACATTGTGTAGCTGGGATAATCCCTTATAAGATTTCTCCTGACATAGCCTTAAGGGGAATAGTGGGAAAAAGAAGCAGTTCCCATCCCTGTCTTCCCAGTGTCTCTATCTCTCGCTCTGGATTCATGGTCACTATCACAGCTTCCCATCAGCCCTGTTTAGTTATATTGCATTGTGTTCTTTGATATTCCAGTTAATCCGTGAAGTGAAGAGATTTAGTCCAAGATTACAGTGATCCAATGAACTTCTGACGATACACTGCTCTTGTCTAGAGCCCTGAGGCATTTCCACGATGTACATTTTGTGCACTCGTAACTTTGTGTGTATTAAATAAGGTGGCTGTCTACATGTCTCATGTGGGCGACTTTGACTGTTACAAGACAGTGGGAGCATTGCCAGCGATGGTCTGACGTACCCACGGCTTCCTTTTAACTACTCAGATACTTTGGTAGGCCCTTTGTATTTTAAATGTGAACGACACAACACGGAAATAATCTGTTAAGGGAAGTAAATTTTTGAAAGGTTGCTTTTCATTTAAAAAAAAAAAAATACAGCATATCTACAGTACATGCTAGCAGTTCAAACTGTTATCACAGACACCTGATTGCATGCTCAGATGGGACGCAGCATAAATGCAGGTTTTGGGCAGCGACCGAGTCGAGAGTGGATTTGATTTTCTGTGGTCTGGCTAGTGAACCAGTTGACTTGATCTGTAGGCAGAACTCCATCAAACATACCACAGAATGGAATTGCACTTAGGGACCGCTGAAAGACTCTCTTACAAACATACCATGGATAATCTAACCCAAGGTGAGTTGCTTTGTTGCTTGGCAACAAAGCAGCCAAGCCAGCATAGATTTGGATAACATCTGGTTGCAGTTCATGAATTCTGTCAGTGGGAGCAATCTGTTTGTGCAATTACTTGAACCAATCACATGCAAAAAGGCTTTTTCAATCTGGCTCCCTGAGTGCTGTCACTAGTTATTACAGTGCTTGCTATTTAGCAAAAGTGCATTTGCGTTTTGAAGAGCATCCCAAGATATTAGTGGCATCTAATTGCATTACCTGGAGGAGACTGATGGCGCCAGTTAAAACGGCTGGACCCAGAACAGGCTGCGTTGAAGGCAAGTGCTTCTTTACAGGTTCCCGACTGGAATCTTCTGTCGACTAAGTGATTTTCTGACAGCTTCCACTTGCCTCACCAAATACCCCTACTTGCTCAGCAATTCTTACCGATAATCCACTCATCCATGTGGAACTTAAACAGGGACAGAATGATAATGGCAGTTAATGCAGCCAAATTGTGATTGCACAGGTCAAGATTTGTAGTCATTCACTTGTTTTGAATTGATTCTTGCATTCATATTGGTTTGCCAAGCGAGAGTGTATAGTGGACTAGCCCAACCATCCACAGTGAGCCTCACTGAAGGACTGTATTTCTTCAAAGCCAGGGTAAAAAAACAAAAACGTACAGTTTCTTTAGGAAAAGAAAAAGTCATCTTAATGGCGGCTCAACATCATTTTCCAAAAGCCACAGGCAAATCTCGATGACTGAGAATACAATAAGATGAAAACCGCCAGGTGACCCTCACAGGATATGTCTCTAGCACCTTCTGTCTCCCGCTTCTAGATTTAGTATGGACTGGAGGGGTTTTTACCTCACAGTCCTCACGCAGTCCACTGGGACTCTCATCTTGGGAATAGCAAGCCAGTTTTATTGAGCAGGGAGTGGCAGTGGAGAGAGACGAGGGCCCTCAGAGACGCTTGGATGTTTTCCATATTAAACTGCAGACAGAGAGAGATAGAGAGAGAGAGAGAGAGAGAGCGAGATCTCACCAGTGAAATGGCTTTCATTTTCAATATGAAAATGCCAGATAAAGTACCATAATTATCAAGGCTGTGACACCTATCTGTTTTTGGCCGTGACATTATATCCCACTTTACCTATCCCGCTCTGTCCTCTACTCCCATCTGACTTGCACCCCACCCACACATTCCCTCTTCCGTCCTCCCTCTTTCCCCCTGCCCCCCCCCGCTTGCGCCAGCACCCCTCTTACTAATTCCCCAACCTCTAACTCCTCCTTTTTTCCGCCTCACTTCATACAGAGGGTAAAATAGCTATGGGCATTTATAGTCACATTAATATGAGAGAAGGATGTGGGGAAATAAATCGCTTTCTTTCTCCCAATGAGCCGTAATAAGTGGTGATAAAAACAACTTTTCTGTTGTTGGGCGCTTTTGCCTTGTGCACTTACCAAAAAAGAGCTGTGTTTGAAGTTCAGATCAGTCTTCGGGGAGTCCCACCTATTGGGACTGTTAACCTTTAGCCATTCAGCTATAAAGCAAGTGAGTTCCATTAAAATACATAATGCATGAAGTGCAGAGATTGCATGCCATTGATCAGCCCTTGAATAAATTGAGTTGAAATCCTATTAACATAACCAGTTACACATGAAGTGAGATGAATAAAGTGCAGCATAACACCTGCGAAAATTAGCCACCATCAGATACAGTTTTTTGATGGTTGAAGTAGGCAGACTAACTCAAGGCAATTTAGAAATTAACACTAATTTACTATAATTTCAGCTGTTTGGGTTGCACCCTGCTTACCAATTGTTGTCTTTTATTGCATTTTAGTTGCAGTAGCTCTGTTTAGCACAACACATGGGGGTGTAGTTCTGAAAAGCTGTCATACACAGTCCATTTGTACATCAAAAACCCCAAATCCCTTCGTAATCCTGACGCTCGGAGAGATCTTGTCGTGGCCATTTCTTCATTTGATTCATAACAGGACACAAGGGCACAGTTCTTCCAACGTTAGTTGAAATGTGTCATAGTTGCAAATGTCAGACTAAGTGTATTTTCTTTGCCTCTAACTCTTAATTATTTTTAATTTTTTCCATTTTGATTATTGGTTGTTCCCTGTCATTTTGGCTCAGTATTCCCAACTGTGTAGCAATGGAGCATTGAAGAGAACATCTTGACGAGTGCCGCCTATGTTCTTTAGTGTGTGCCTGTGAGTGTTTGTTGGAAGACAGATCAACCCCCCACCCTCCCCCAGGCCCCACCCAGGCCCCACCCCCACCATCAACCACACTCTCCCTTTTGAAGCCATTAAGGGCCATGCTACATGTAGACAGGTGTCCTCCATCCCTCTAAATGCATGCGTGCCACAGGTTTTTATGGGACACCCATAAAATACCACCATCCCCTAGCATTTTACAAGAATGTTTTTTTTTCTGTCTTTGACTCCCCCGCTGTCTTGTATCAGGAATAATTAGGTCAATTAATTCAGGTGGATACCCAGTACAACATATGCGTTTTCAGATTAGTTGCAGGGGAGGCTCTGTCACCCGACCTCGTGCAGACTGGGAGATGACCCAAATTAAAGCATGTTTCCTCCCCACCCACTGCTCCCCCTTCCTCCCACCCCCCTCATCGCCCCCAAACCCACCCCCCCGCCACCCCTCCTTCCGGTGCCGTGCCAGCCTCCCCACAACAATGCCAGAGCACGCCTGCCAATGCTAGCAGCTCCTTAATGAAATAGTAATTGTGACTGTGACTTGCACGCATCAGTTGCTTTGCTGTCCTGTTCTGTTCCGTCGCACAATACCCAGAGAAGTCAACTGAGTTCCAGCTCTAATTTCATTAATGCTCAGTGTCGCACCTCTGCGTATAGTTTGTTTGCTCTACAGCTCTGCATTAGCTGCTATTGCTTTACCAAGTCTGGTGCCTCAATGTTCCAGGTGTTAATATCTGTATAAGAAAAGTAGCACAGTGTATACCATATTCACCTGGAGACTTACATTCACTGGAGTTACACCCAATGAGTGAGGTGGATGCAGTGCGCCGAATACTCCCTTAAGGAAATGCGTAATGAGGTTTTCGTGTGGCGGCAGCAACAGCTGTTCAGAGAGACACGGGTGTGAAATATTTAAGATCAATACATCATTTATTTCACCGCGAGTCTATAATGGGCACACAATTGTACGGTCCATTACTGGACACGAGGGCCTAGACTGCTGACCAATCGCATCTAATGAAAACAAATGTACTGGTAGGCTGAAGAAAAGAAATACTCCACAGCTCACGTTCCAGTGTCATTCGGCATGTGGACTGCGCCCCTGGACTATGCAGAACATCAGGCTTAACAACTCAAGTGGATCATTCAGTGTGGGCAGAGAGACGGAAAGCAGAGCGTGGCCTCACCGCAGACAAAAAACACACATTGCATTCATTTCGCATGCAGCTGCCGTACAGAACAAATGTATATTTGTAAATATATTTATCTATCTATATGTCCGTCTGAATTGCATCTTACATCGTTACTAATTATAGATATCATGATGTGATTTTTTTTTTCAACAATAGTGTCTTTTATAGCTCTTTCATCAAAAAAAGATCAGAAATGTTATTTCCAAAGTGACCGTGCTGATCCAACATCAGTTTGAGGCTTGGATCACCCAGAAAATGAATGAAAAACAAGGACATATTTAGTGATCCCAGATCAGCACACCTCCTCCGAGGGAACTTTGATGAGCGCAGCTCCCGATCAGATTAGAGACCTCGACTGATGAATGTAATCCATCATCTTGTAAGCAATGGAAATTCATGACAATTTTGTTTCAGTTACGCTGTCAAAAGCCCTTAGCTTTTAGTTTTCAGACTCCCATAACTACAAACAGACTAAAGGAGTACAAGCAAAGGCTCGTGGGGCTGCATCTTTCAGGGGATTTTTACATGTGACCGTGACAGAGAGAGATTGGAAACACATCTTTCTATGTTGAAAGTCGTTTTTTTTCCCCCTGTTTCTTGCATTTTGTTTCTTTATTGCACCTTTTGCCTTCTCACTGCAGGCAAAACAAAATGTGTGGCGGTTCCATTTCATCAACCAAACTCTGAGATAAAACGTGTATAAAACTGGATGTTCTGTGAATCTTTCACCACTTTATTCCGGCTTGAGAGACGACAACTTCTTTGTACTTGATTCCCCTCCCCCTCGCCCCCCCACCCCCCCATGGTGCAGCTAGTGTAGCTCATGAAGTGCGTGTTCTCACTGGACACCGAGGGAACACAAATCTTTTGTTTTTGTTATTCTCGTCATATTTCTGTCAGGTGTGGCAGCTCATCAAGCTGAAATAATGAGGCCATGTTCCATAATTTGTGACAATGCTATTTAGATATTAATTTGATCATGAACTGTTCTCTTAAACTGCTTGAAATTGTTGGTTCGTGTGATCATTTACCCAGAGATTCTTTCGTTTTGTTCACCATTTCATGGTATCGTTGAACCTGGAATAGTTCTTTTGTATCAACACCATACACTACGAAGAATTGTTCAAAATAGTGAATTTAAACCTTGCATTTAAATAAACATATGCGTACCATAAACATTTAAATGATAAATTGAGAAAACCAAGTGGGTAGATGCTTTTAATTTAGGCTGAATCCATTGGATGGCATTGATGGGTGGATGTGGGTGGGGTGTTTTAGCTGCTAAACAGTTTAAATATTATGCTTTCTCTGGTTTTATATTTCCTAATACCAATTAAGGGACATGAAATAATGTGACTTATTGGAATAACAATTTAAGTATTCCAATACTGAGTCTTGCTTTCCCCCGTAGTGTGATTATGGCGTACGTGTTGTTTGAATAGTAATGAAAAGCACATAATCACACCGAGCACCGTGGTTCTTATTAAGCTGTTAAGAATGTGAGAGACAACGATGTTAAAGTTGGTTAGTTATATCTCGAACCTATCTCGGAAAGTGTGACAAGAAAAGCCGAACCACACATCCATCCAAGCGTCTCAAACAGTAAAGTGCGGGTTTAGCGTGAACTCTTTGTATGCCGCCTGCACAGACAACAGCGTGACAGTTGGTGTCAAAGAAAGTCTCAGCACCTAAAAGGATGTGTGCAGGGAAGGAAAGACAATAACAAAAGTGGTTCAGTTGTGCACATGTTTTTTTGTTTTTATTAATCCCTAGTGTACATCTCCTTTACACTTAAAAGAGACTTCGGATAGCACGCTCCAACTCACATCAAACTCCACACTTGTTTGTTCTGTCATCCTTAGAATTAGACTTTGCCCAAACAGCTGACAGTCACATTTCCTGTTACGCAAATGGGAAGGTTGGGGTTTGTAGGGACGTACTGGTCTCACATCAGAATTCAGGTGGAGGGACGAGGGATGTACTGCGGGAATGAGATCGTGGCAAATTTCAATCTCCGCAGTTCCTGCTGACCGAAAAACTGAAATGATGTAATTTGAAGTAGATAGCCCTTTGTGAGTTCACTGAAATCCAAATGCCTGGGCTCCAGTGCAACTCATTTATAGCAGCTTAACGCCGATGGCATCCGAGTGATATTGAACCCGGCGTTTCTAATCCGTTCACTTGTGCTTACAAACGCCCTGCGTATTGTTTTGGGCACTGTCTAAACCACTTACCTGTTCACTTTATTAGATACCACAGAGGTGAAACGTTCATGTAATGGAACTCAATGTGTCGCCTCGTATTTCAACAAGAGCTGATTTGAACGATATCCCCACAGTTTGGTGCACATGTCGCGTTAAAACTTAATTAACTCACCATCCACCTCCTCGTCGTGGATGGCGAGCGATGGGAGTCGGATGCCGATAACGCACAGTAGTAGGGAGAGCTTTGCAGAGCGCGGCGTGCTAAAATCACACAAATTTAAATAATTGACATTATGCATGCTGTGTTGAATAAATAATTATATAAATAAATAACACCTACGGATCATAGCTGGGTTTCTCATTAGGAGGCAAGCTGTGCAACTTCGTGCTCAGGAATGACAGTCGAGTGAGGCAATTGCAATAATTACAGCAGCAAGAAAGAGAGTGCGTGCGCGTCGGCAGCAGGGGTGGGTGGGTGGGGGGGGGGCTTAACGGAAGGCAACGAGGAGGGAGGCGCCGACTGTCTACAGGTGCCTCTGATTAAGGGTAATCTGGGCAACCCTCCCCTTTCTTGTCTCTGCAACGAGCCCTGTAGCCTCCGGGTGCCTGGAGCTCCGCGCCTGCTTTGGCGTAATAAGTTCCGGAGCAGCTCAGCCGCTGGCCCGCAGGACAGTCCCTCCAGAGCCCTCGTAATGAGCACTCCAGTGTACCAATTTGTGCTCCACTCCAAGGCCCCCCCCCCCCCACCCCCTACCCAAGACTGGCTCCCCTCAGACATGGGTGGGTACGGCCCGTTCGCCAAACCTCCCGTAGCTGCGCTCCACTTTAACTCCCTTTCCGAGGTAATGCATCCCCTCTGGGTTCAGTGTGATGTCCCTGCGCGTGTGTGGCGGGGAGGGATGGCCCCAAGCCCGGGCTTGGCATCAATCAACTCGCAACGAGTGTGAGGCAAGAGGCGGCGATGGGGGCCGAGTTGCTGCAAAGATGGAGGGGGAGGCACGGGATACCGGGATGGAGTGCCGGGTGAAAAGTGAGGACAGCCGGAGTAGCCGGCGATGGAGAAAGGTAAATGGTGGCAGAGGAATGGAGAGGGTGAGGTAACTGACAGATGGAATAAGTGTGAGAGAGGCAATTGTACGAGAGCGAGAGAGAGACACTATATGTGGGTATAATGAGGTCTATGGAGGAGGCAGGGTAATGAGGACGGGGAAGATGGTCAGAGTACAAGGTTGAGGAAAGATAGCAGGGCAGGGAGAGAGGGAGAGAGAGAGAGAGAGAGAGAGAGAGAGAGAGAGAGAGAGAGAGAGAGAGAGAGACAGAGATACAGAGGGAAAGAAAGATTCTTTTTTTTGCCAAACAGCGGTGCCTCTGTTGGTGCTGGGTTGGATCTGCGTGTTTAAGAAACTGCACTGCTGTGCTTTCGCTCTCTTAAACAACCAGGAGGTGGTTGAGAGGATCGACGGCCCTGACCACAGAGCAGGGCTTTGAAGATGCCTCATGCTGTGAGAAACTGTATTGGATTTAGAGAGACTGCCTTTCAAAAACAAAAAAAAGAGGAGGAAAAAAGACCAAAAAAGTAAAGACATGGATTGAATCCAAATAACTTATATATGTATTTTAAATCTAACATAAAATGTTTATTAATAATCATGACATGCCTCGCATATGGGATTTTGCTTGTGTATATTTATATCCGTTTGGAAGATTAGCATAATAATTAACATTTTCCACAAGCCTGTATGCAGATAGCAATATGGCAATCACAAACAGAGTAGCAATCATTAGGATTATTTACCATCATTAATTGTGGTCATGAAAAATGTTCAGGGTTAGAAGTGATTCCATCTGTTTCTAGCGTTGGTTGTCTTTTGCATTATAAAGGAAAAAGATAAAGCAGTCATCTTCAGTCATGTGTTTATCAGCGTTTTGCATTTGTGGACGCGTTTCTCTATGTGAACGCCTGCGCATTTGTGTGTTCTTAGACTCTTGTGAAGTCCGGGAGTAAAAAAAAAAAACACATCATCTTTCATCTGTGCTGCATTTATTCTACAGCAGCACTGCGGCAGCTGTTGCAGTCATATTTTTTGTATTTTTTAACGCCCCCCCACCCTCCCCCAAAGGTTTTTAGACTGGATATTTTGAAACCTAAATGGTGTGCTTCTTCGCTAGCAGCTAGTCTGACCACTGTTGCAGCTTCTGGCGTCTGAGAAGATGTTTTCATTTTCAAGCTATACACTCGGGATGGAATGAGTGCAATATTACTGCCTGATACACGATAGACAGTAAAATGAGCAAGTTTTTGCACGACAATAGCAACATCTTTGTCAGAGAGGATTAGCATGGCAGTAAGAATTGGACTGTGTGTCATATTTTAATTACTGTGTATTTTAAATCACTTTCCATTGCACTTCTTTTTGAATAGAACCTCTGCGGGCCAAAAAACTGTCTTGCAGGAAATGGTTCCATCTGGGAATGAGGATTACACCACTATTATTATTATTATTATCATTATTGCTGTTGTTTTTATTATCTTGAGAGGGATTATAGTTTTATCTCAAACAGTGAGTGTCTGCAAAATAACAAGACCCTGTCACTATGTATTTTGTTCAGATCATGAATATATATGGAGGGAAAAAAGCATTACATTCTTGAAAAGGAGATGTTTTACATTCTCTGAACAAGGGAAATGTGCTTTTTAAATAGATGCACGTCACATCATTTAAAAAAAGAATGATGTTCGCAGCAGAGTTCCAATGCCGCTCCACGGTTTTCAGAAAGTTGAAAGTTTGTTATCAAAAAGCTCGCTCACATTCTGTTTCCACTATCAACCTTTTTTTCATTCTATGACAAGTCGTTACCGTTAATGCTGGGGCTGTATCTCACAAAAAGGAGAAATATTAATACATGCAAGAACTCAATAGCGAATTATATTGCGTATTATATTGAGAAAAGACATCAAAAATGTCCCAAAACATTTGTATAATTTCTTGTTTTCACACGAGCCACTTGGCTTCAGGGCAGTATAAACAGAGAGGACACAATAACAAAGCACTGCCCACAGCCACAACTGACCTTTGGGGTTCTGATCCCTTAATGTGTTTCTGTGTTGGTCCTGATAAAGCCTCCCTTTGCTTCTGTCCAAATCCATAAAGCTTTTTCCAAAGAAGCCAGTAATGCGGAGTGAGAGACACAAATATCGGCCCCATTCCACGGTCACAACCTCTGCCTCTGCCATCGATACCTCTAATAGGCGTTCACGAGGCCTCGTGCTTTCTGATTGCCGATGATAGTTTGTCACGTCATATTCACATTTTCTTGGGATTTTCTTGTAAATGTGTGATATTTGTATAATTCATAGGTCCACCTGAAGAAGAAAATTTAATAGATTTGCAATTCAATTTGTGATCACAACAGTTATTATGTTAGAAGCACGTGTGGGAATTGACAGGTCAGCATGAAGCGCTACCGGTTACAGATTGGTCAATAACTGCAGCGCTAGTTATTGACCACGTCTTTACGGCGGTACTTCATTCTTAATAAATGTAGCTTGCGTCTTCAATTCATCTATATTGCAGTAAGACCATGCTCAAGTCCAAAACAAGATATTTTTCTTTTTATAAATATTAAACAATTGACACCTGACTTTGACTTTCATATTATTATTATACTAACAGTTTATGTATGTGTTTATACTGTTTAATTGTGCAGTATTTGCTTTAATATTATATGTTATGATCTTTTACTGAAATCATATACCTTGTAATATGT
The DNA here is from genome assembly GCA_021346845.1 of Apeltes quadracus. Taxonomy (NCBI): domain Eukaryota; kingdom Metazoa; phylum Chordata; class Actinopteri; order Perciformes; family Gasterosteidae; genus Apeltes; species Apeltes quadracus. The sequence continues at coordinate 7,822,550 of CM037920.1, forward strand.
TTCCAAAATGGGAATGGTACTGGAAATAGTTAAATGACTGGTATGAACTTCTATTATATGTTTGAAAAAGCTGGTACACTCTGAACATTAAAAGATACAAAATATAAATATTTAGTTTAATTTCCTAATCTGTGAATGAAATACTTGACTCCTGAAAATGAGTCATTGTTTTCTCATTTAATAAAAAAAAGATCAGATTTCTGTTTATTAATATATCACAATATCTTTGATTTAAACACAATATGATTCGATTAAATGACAATACATTGTTGTATTGAATTATTACCCAGCCCTAATTGCATTCTTGTACACAGGAAGAGCACTGGGATTCATAATATTCGCTTCCTACCATCTCACCCTCTCTGCCCCTTTTCACTGGGCCGCTTGGAGAGGAAACCCCTCCACCGAGGTTCAACGCAACCAATGAGATTATCCATGCTCGCACGGCAGCTCTGTCCCAATCTGCCTACATGTCCGGCTTCACGTGTGGCCGTGACTCTCCAGACGTGGAGTTTGGTCGAGGCAAACTGCCTGCTAGCAGTGTAGTACACATGCCTGGCACAGCCAGCGCCATTGGGGGAATGGCTCACAGCTGGTTTGATTGGAGCTCTGGCCTTAATCGTCCATGCCCCTGCCATCAGTGCTCAAGGAGCAGTCACACACATGTTAACTGTGCCCATACAAAGGGAAACTGATTGGCGCGTTCCAAATTCATATCCAATCACATATCTGTGTTGTGTTAGGAGATGGGTATCAATGTCTTACAAGAAAGCGTGGGCTAAGCCTTCCGCAAGGTGCTTCAAGTCGTAACTCTCATGCAGACAAGGAAACGTTTTTTTTTTTTGGACAGCCGGTTGTTAAAAAATACACTAACGGTGCATAATTGCATCCTAAACAATATTGCAAAGAGCTGAAACAAAAACAAACACAGCGCCCCTGCAAGGTCAAAGTCAAACACCTCCGCAGTGAGGAGAGCAGTAGAGTGGATTAAAAAATGTATTACACATGCACTCGGTAATTTGACTTGATTGGATGTCATTTATTTTCATTTATCAAAATAAAGTTTTGCCCCACCGTGAGAAGCAGCCAATAACAATGAAGAATCAATGTCATTTTGAACACACTTAATGCACTGCTCCCCTGACTGGAGGGAGACCTGCGGTAGTAAATGGGTCGACTGTTGCTGATAAGCTTAACAGCAAAGCTGCATCTAAGCATTTGAATGAGGGCATTAACGGTCGTTTAAAACACGAATAATGAAGTTATGAACAAAAGTGTTGTCTTGCCTCTTGCCTCTTTCTCTTGGGAGGCAGTTTTGCCAATAGACGATATGGTAAAATGGTGACAGGAATGACTTTTTAAGGACATCAGCAGAGAAGCAGTAGATCAATAGAACTTCATCTTTTCAGGGTAATTATGTCTCTCTATATATATTTTTTATATATACATAAAAGCAGCTTCACACACTCTCATGCATGCACACACAGATTCAGCCATGCTCAAACACTCACGTACCAAAGCGTACGTACACGCAGACCTCTCTTAATCTTTTCTACACACACACACACGCGCATCATGCACACATGGTCACAAAACACACAAACAAGCACAAATGCAGCGCACAAACACAAAGCAAATGTTCCCCCACAAAGTAGATGAGCTCCATTCTGTGTCAAATTGAAAGCCTCTGCAAAGCTGGTTCCTCCCGGCCGTGGGGGCGTGCATCAGCCGGCAGAGGCGCCCGCTCGGTGTCCCAGGGTGGCTCGCGTAGCACTTGGCCTGCACCCTAGCCTCTGCCTGGATCAGAGAGGCCCTCCGCTATCATCTAGGCGCTGGCAGCGCAGAGGCTAGGCTTGGAATGACAAATCGGTTAGAGGGGAGTGAGTGACGAGAGCGGGCCAAGAAATATACTTTGAAGAGAGAAATGCATTTTGGTTTGTGACAAGCGCGCCGTATTATATGGTCAAGAGTACAAGTCTGACTCCCTCCGTGCGGATTGATCCAGATCCCAAAGACACTGCCGTGTAAAAATGAGGCGAAGCTTTCTCAACAAGACAATGCCGTAGTATTTATTTTAGAAAGTTACCCAAAGTATTAGTATCTTCCGTGGACTCAACTAGTATCGAACTTCCACTCCTCTCTAAACTGTTTGAGCGACCATGGTTTTGTTGTGTTTCGTTATATTTTTCACACTGATAGTGGTGTAATAATCACAGATTTCTAAACATTCATGTCATCACATCCATCTTGATCCAAGGAGATGTCTCCCCTTGCAAACCAGGAAATTAAATAATAATCCATAAATAGTTACAGAAATAACAAGGAGGTCGTTTTTTTTTTTGTTTCTATGAATATGATGCCACGCTAATTTGATTCTGATTGATTAATTATGGATTCGGAATGTTTTACCTAGTTGACTATTTCAACAAACTGTTTTTCCCCCATCAGGACCTGCCAGCAAACATTGCTACCCAATTTCATTTTTGGCCATAAGTTGTTGAATGAAACATCCTTGGAAAGCAGTGCTATGTTTAATAAATGTTGTTTTGAGCTCGATCTTCATTAAGAGCGCATGAACGCTGTGGACCTGCTGGCTGTTGGAGGTGAAATATATTTATATTTTTTAAAAATGAAGTCGCCCCTTTTCTCACCTGAAGGTCAGGTCCCTTCCCTCTGTAACGGGCAGCATTGAGAAACTGTCACCTGATTTTTAAAAGCAATCAAATGATCCACTTAAATGCGCCCTACGTGTATCGCGCTGCACAATAAATTACATTACTTAATTTAAAACAGTATGAGCCTGTGTCTTTTCTGTTGGTATCAGGGTCCTGAAAACTAAATGTACTTGTAAAATGGCATAGCGGTTGTAAAGGCAGTAAAAACAATATTAAGCTTCCCTGACACATAGTAGATTATCATAAACCCACATAGTATAAAGTCCTGTTGCAGTTAATCCAACTTGTCAAAACAATCCATGGCCTCGAAGACTATTCAAAAAATACCAAGTCTCTATTGAGTGAAGACTGGAGTGTGGAGACCAAAAGTTGAATGTTTGAAATGTATGGCATTCGAGCCAACCTTAAGTGTATATAACATATTTTAAGGTCAAGGCTGTTGGCCTGACTGATTTATGAAAATGTTTTCCTGCTGTGTAAAGAGTTTGTTTGTTTTAAACACAGCAGCTACGTAGGTGGTAATTACGTTGTTTTTCTGCAGGCCTGTGGGCACCTTGGTCAAAGGCAAGCCCCCGTGTGCTTCTAGGACTCTCTAGGATGTAAATTAGGGCCTCGTTCTCTGCCAAAGCAACCATGACATTGCACTGGTTCAATGCTAGGTCTGCAAATAAGCCACGTCAGAAGCACACGCAGGACACCGGATGTAACCCTTTCATATTCCCTCTGTGAGCGTTCTGCGGAGCTGCACCAGTTGGCGTCTCCAGAATGTGGGTTGAAGTTGTAGAGTATTTCACTTTTGTTGTCAAATTGCTCTGCAAATGAGGCCGAGCCTGGCGCGGTTTCAAAGAGGCTGTGCTATATGTGCAGTTTCCTTTAGGCACTTTTTTTCTGAACCCTCATCATGCTGTATGCATATGCACAGTACCGCGCTAAGCTCACATTGAAGACTAGATAAACATGCCAAGCAGGGACGGATACGGAAGGCAGCATGCGTACGTCTCGTTAGACTGTCGGTATGGTGTTTTTGTGTGCCTCAACTTGACTGACGTGGTCTATCTAATAACATGGCAGGTAGACAGTATGAAAGCCTCGTTGCTTTTTAACCATTAACATGATGTTCAATCACTTTTTGATGGGCTTTTTTCCCCTGAAACCACGCCTTATTTTTTTTTTTTTCAAAGTTTGGGTGCCATTCACATTGTTGCTTGAAGCCACATCAAAATAATTGTTTTGATATGTTCGGTTTTTGTCTTGGCATGACATGAATAGAGGGTGATCGTACAATGAGGATAAAGAACATTTTTGAAGTATATTGACTAAATTTGCGCCACGTAATCCCCTGGCTTGCAGCAATAGGGTTTCAGTCTGGGCATCACGGAAAAGGCATCGCTTTGCGATACAAGTGGTGCACGTATTGCGGTCCCCTTTGATTGCATGTCCAAGTCCGTCGCTAAATAATAATAATGCAGGGATTGAAACGCTGCAAAATAGCCCGAGGCTCAGGAATTGCTAATGAACAGCAGCAGGGTGCAGTTGGGGGTGCAATGGGGGGTTGAGCTGGCGGAAACCTTACTTCCTGTATCCGACAAATGATCTATGGTCTCTTTCTTTTACACTTAAAGCATATTTCTCATGGCATTACATGGGAGTAGTGTTACATCTAATATGCAATCAGACAGCAATGAATGTATGAAAACATTCCTTGGCAAAATTGTAGTAAATACAAACATCTTATTCTCCGTTAGACGTCATCAACGTGCTAATCAAACTTCAAAACAAGACATGCTTATCTCGCATGGCACTTGTGTTTTAGGCATATTATACTCTTCGTTCACTGCCTGTCAAGAGGCCTTTTCACACTGCGGAGAACCATAAAGCAAAGGCAAATCCATGGAGAGGGACAGAGACAGAAGGCATGAAGAAGAGAATATATTCAGTGCTGTGTGCTGTAGATCAAAAACATGGCAGTCACATGATCAAAGGCGTTTGATAATCCTTGAACTATATTGCTCTTTTAATCCTAGTGAGAGTACTATATTTTATTGGGGGGGGGCCGGGACAATGTCAAGAGTGGCAGCAGGGTAAGAAAAGCATTAACTAGCTGGTGAAAACGCCGTTTCCTAACCGGAGCTTGGCACTTTTGATGTAGCCGGGAAAGACGACCGAATAAAGCCTCCCTGTGTGTAGAGAATGGAGGCTAAGCTGATGGAGCTCGAAACACAAATGTGCCACAAGTCCCTGTCCACTCAGCTCTGAATACGGCTCTTGTTTTCAGGGGACTTGTAAGGGAAGTTGGCTTGTTGAATGTGACCGGACTACTATACTACATCTGGCACATACAAACAGGAAGGACGTTACGTCGGGTGTCGTCTAATATTCTATTTGACCAAGCTTATGTTGGATAGTTGTGTTGACCACGCTGTTAAATGGTTAACCTACATATAGTCTGCAGAGTGAAGACTTGGCTAAATCAACGTGCAAGAAGAAATCGTTTTTCGTTTCCTGAGAAAATGAATGTTGCTGTGTATTATAACCTCGTGCTCCTTGGGCTCATCAAATTACAATAACCAACCTCGAGCGCTCTGAAAAGACTAAAACATCAATATATGGTGTAATCCAAGGCCCTTAGTTGCACGCCTTGTCAATAATGTTGGCCTACAAGATGCAAAATGTTCCAGACCAAACGTGAGTTGAAAAATGTTTTTCCCCTCCATTCCTCTTCTGATAGTGATTTATGCCTTCTGCATTGATATGAAAATAAAATGATTAATAACTACTTTTTACATGCATGTGTTACACTGGAGCTGTGTGTGAAAGCAATAAAGCCTAAATAAAAATGATGTTTTTCTCTGCTCAAAGATTAAAATGAGATGGTCGTGGGGGGAGGAGGGGGGGGGGGTCTCAGTAAAACAGAAAACACTGATTATAGCCTGGGGAGATCTTGCAATGTGATTGTGTTTGTGTCCAAGAAAGGGACACGGATTTAGGTGATCGCCCTCGTGCTTGAACAGGCTCTTCTATGAACTGAATCCAAACAGCAGCGCATAACATTTGTAAATATTGCTTTTCCCATTTTATTTGTCCTTTCAAATTGAGACGGTTGATGAAGATGAAACAGAAAACCTATTGTTTGCTTCAAATTTATAAAAGGCATAAAATCAATCCCAACATTTGGTGCTTCGGGGAAATGAGCAATTTTCTCCTCCGATTTCTAACACGCATTTTGATTCATTACATTCAGCACTTTGAAGCTGTAGCTAACAAGAGGCAGAGCCTCTACCCCCAGGAAGTATACAGCATTTAGTGATTCGGAAGTGATTCGTTTGTTTCAACACCTGCCATTCCATCTAACCATAACCCTGACCTGATGGGGGACCAAAGGCTAAAAATTAAAGTGTTCCCTGCATTGATTTACATGTGCAGATATCTGTCCGTTTAGTGTGTCACTAAATAAATGATTTAGACCTTTTTTTGTAACACATAAATCCATATTAGTAAAATTACTGTTGATGGCCTATAGTGGTTCAGGGAAACACTTAATTACCATTTAAATATGCAATATGGAAGATAGGAGTCACAATATTGGAGACTGCTTGGAATCAAGGTGATTCTGTTTTCTCTACTGTAAATCACACCATGCTCACACATAGAACACTCTCAGAAGGAAATTCCATGCACTGCTCTCATCCCCAAAGAAAATGACTCATGTTTATTTGTCACATCAATTAAGATATCATGGTCAAATAGGAAAAAGGTTTTGTCTACTAATTTCATCGTCCCAGCCAGGCCCATTTTTCTATTTATATTTAATGATGCCGTGTTTATGCTGCAGTGAAAGCCTGGCTGGTTTTCTTTTTGTACTCTCTGACTTGCTTCGGCCACAGATGTGTTCTCCTTCTATGTTGCTATGAAATATAGATGTAAAGAGTCTGGAGAGTTGAGTGTGTGTCATGTGTCCTGGTGATACCATAAGGCAGCCATTAATAGTGTCAGGGAGCATCAGACATGCCACCGGCACATAATTGGATATGAGGGCACAACTGAAGGCACCTGCTTGGAAATGAGCAGCGCCTTCCCCGGAGGCAGGCCCTTGGTCGCTTCCCAAAAAAGGTTTGCAGAGCCCATCCGCATCCCTGCTGGGTTTGCCCCGCTCGTTTCTCTTTCCTTTTTGCGCCGAGGTCAGCCGAAGATGGCTGGTTGTTTTCTCCTTTCCATGAAGGCTTTGTGAGTATGCAAATACTTTGAGTCTTTGCATAATCGCAAGCAGCGGGGCCATCTGTTGTTGGCTTGTTGACTTACCTTGCGTCAGCTTTTTAATGGTGTTTTCATGTATCTGAGTGATGTATTGGTGTATTAACAATGTGATTATCATTTAACCTCAAAAAATGAGCTCCGTTGTGTATGCGAAAGTCTCAACATATGTTCAGTGAAATCTTCTGACAAAGAAGGATTTAACATCTTTGCGGAGGGACAGAAGGAAGGAGAAACTGAAAAAACAAAACAAAATGCAGCACTATACCCACTCACAGGCTGGACGATAAGACGATATTGTCAAGATAAAGATTTAAAATACAACTGTCAACAAAAGCTGTGGTTTTGGATTAGCATGTCGCTTAACCCCTCTAAAATATATCGCAAAAATGCTAATGGTAAGGACTGGGGAGTAAGCTGCAACCTCTGTCACTGATGATTTACCGGGAGATGCCTTCCACAGAAAACACATCGCTGATAATGTGTTTTTCTTGTAGAACCTGAGCCCGACACCGGAGCAGTCGTTCAACTCACCGCCCCCCATTTGTCCTCATAAGGTAAGCTGCCGTTTGCTTTCAGACAAGGAACGAACAACACTATGTACAGAGCACAATTATTTTAAGCATTTAATGTTATTAGCTGCCCTGTGTGCGCCTACTCTTCGTCTCGCATTTGTAAATGAGCTTCATATCACGTCAAAACCGTTCTCACAAAGTTTTCACAAAGGTTGTTCTTCTATGCACCACATTCCAGCCACAAATCTATTAGCCAAAGGATGTGGAAATGAATCAATAAGTTATTCCAAAGCAAATTTTATTTAAAAAGCAAGCATATTTTTTTCGGTCCCCGCATTTTTTTTTTGATCCAACATTTATTTGGCGTGAGGCAAGTCAGAATTATTCAATGATAATTAGACTTGCACATGCAAACTCAAACTCAACACTTCCTTCCGATCATCTCAAGTCATTTCCACACGTTGAAGTAACTTTCCCCTTCACTTCCTGCTCCTGGTGCGTGCCCCCTTGCAAACGTGATAATGCGCTACGTGGTGAAATTCACACGGTTTCAGTTCACTTAGCACCAAATGTGTCAAAAAATGCCTGTGCCCTTTTCCGGATGAGCGGCTGGACCTCGGTAAAGTAGAGTCCAATGGAGGGAAGCTGTCTGACAGCCTGTCATCAACTGTGCAAAGTGTAACACTCCTCTACATCGCTAATGCACAGCTAGCTGTCTAAGATGACTTTGCTGGCATTGAATGCTTTAGATGGTGGCAGGACAGTAAATAATAATAATACACGACAAGCCCCCCCCCCCGCCCCGCCCACCACGCGTCCCACCTCCCCATGTCTGTCATCTGTAAATCAGATGGGAGTCTTGTCACCGCTGCGTGTCCTTCGCGTATCACCTGTACCTTCACACACATTTCGGTTGCTCTTGACGAGAAGTTTCAGTGTGACACGTGGTATTTTTTCTCTTTAGTCTGTGTCGTTTGTGGCCGGGTGCGTTTTCCGTCTTGTTCTCTGTTTCACTTGCAAACAGATGATCGGCACTGGTGTAATGGGGGGAACACCGCTCGGATCATGTTATACACTTTTTAGCTGTTAGCAGCGGAACATAATCTCCCTCTCGTCAGCTCACATTAGTCTCCGTGATCCGCACCAACCCAATATGTGCAGTGAATGCAATGGGCCAGCTGGGCTAATTTAGTATGTCAGTCAGCTCTGGAGGCTGCTAAAACCAGTAAATGGGTGGGTGTGATTTATATGAAAAGAATATTCTGATTATAATGGCTCTCAGAATAGAATATCCTCTGTCTTTTTACACTTCTCTTCATCTGCATTGTGTGCGTCCCTAGATAGATAGTCAAATGAAAAGAGGGCTTTTAAACTGACTACTCTGTGATTATATTAAGAGTGTGAGAGCGAGGAAGGACAGGGGAGGGAGGAGATCGGCTGCCCGAGCACTAAGTATATATAATTGCTTCTTGACACATTGGCCAAATTCTGCAGTGCCAGGATCTGAGCGAAGATGATTAACGGCTGTCCGAGTGGGTGGGCACGCAGGTCTTCCAGGGCCTTTGGTTTCCATAGCGATCCAAGTCTAAAGGCCTATATATTGCACAATAAAAATCCCGAAGGTCTGCATGTTGTTAAACTACAATTATAACTTGCACCAGGAGCATTGTCCGTTCACAGCAAGAGATCTTATTCATCCGCCAAGCGTCTTGCTGCTTTCCTTCTCTCTATTTTTTTTCTTCCTTTATTTCCTCCTCTATTTTTCTTAAATGGTTTCCTCTAAGCTGGCGAGAAGATAAAGAGTGAAAATCTTGCATTCTGTGAATAATTGATGTGTGCGCTCACCTCCGAGCATCATTACAGGACGGCAGTCAGGATAAGAGGTGAGGGTAAGATCATATTTCCGACAGGCGGCTTCAGGCAGTCGAAAATTGTGTCAGTTTTCACAAGGTTTTCTTCTGAATCTACGTTATGAATAACAGTTTCTCATTGCAGCGGAACAGGATAGCAAAGAAGGATGTGCGTACGCAGAAATGTTCCTGTACTGTAATATTTGTAGTAGAGACAGAAAACATAAATGTCTGAAGCAAGACAATGGTTTTTTTCTGTCTTTGTCAAAATCCCAAATCCCAAACATTTGGTTGTGACTTGGTTTTACATGTGTCCGACAGTGATCTGGCTGTTATTATTGTTACGTGTGTGCGTAGGATAGCGTGCGTGTCTGTGTGTTTGCATGCGTGAATAGATGTTGTGTGTCCGTGTGAACGGCGCACTCTAGTAAGGTGGCAGATGGAGAGGCCAAGGATGAGGGTGTGGATCAAGCACATTTGACAGTGTGTGGCCTGCACTGAACCTTGTTCCTGCCAAATCTCAAATTAAACTAAAGCTGCGCCGCTCCGAGCCATTTCATTTTACAGTTTTACTTTGCGCACAAGATGAGAACCTCTCTTGTGAAACGTCACTTAACAATGTGAAAGTTAAGAGACGGAAAAGCAAGACAGACGCTGCCTGTGGAAGCAGACTTTTTCCTATGGGCTCTGATTAGGGTGCAAATGCACATTAATGCATGCTGATTACCAGAAATGCTTAAATGATCCTGTGGACAGCAGCATTTTTTTGCTACGCAAAGGCCACTGAAGAAACACATCTTAGCAATGATTCATTCTATATACTGAAAGAAAATTCCTCTGGCCTCCAAACAAGGTGCTAGTCATGCAGCAATTAAGTTTAGTTAAAGGCATCAAGCTGCCTTTAGGGTTGCTAGTTAGGGATCTTCCTGAATACGTCCACATGTATGTCATTGCACATGCAAAAACACAGACGTGATCATTCACCGGCTCCACCCCTCTCACTCACACACACACACACACACACACACACACATGTGCAGACTTCATAAGAGGCTAATGTGATCTCTTAAGACAAGCGGGGGAAACCCACGGCTCCATCAAAGTGCTCGAGGTTGCATTGGTGGCCATTGTCAAACAAATAATTCTTTGTGACTGGAAGAAAAGACAATCCAAAGGTCATTTGTAACCTCTGGGACCAGTACTGTGCAGAATCTGTCACTAGCAAGCACATCTCTGTGTCAAATGGCAAAAGGTATGCGGTGCAGCCAGCCTGCCGTATAATAAAGACGTTAGGCCTATATAAACAGTATATATGTGATGTGGCTGTCACAGTTGCGTTTCCCCTGCTTATCTGCAAAGCATCCAAAATTCCGTACTGTACACATGACCCCTCGAAGGACTGGCACCGCTTGGAAATCGGCCGAGCTTGATGTTTAGATTTCTAGATGTGGAAAACTGTATAAATAAATACGAATTTGACTTTGAACATATTTTTGTCATTAAACAGCATGTTTAACTGCTTCAAATATACTTTTGAGAGAAATATTATAACCTTCAGATTCAGATACATAAAGCAGAGTGCATATAATACGTATTTAGTTTGGCGTTCATCTATCAATGTGTGTGCACCGTGCAGTGCCTGATTTCTGAGGTAGAGGTGATCCTCAGGAGAATCACCAACAATGAGCAGCCTCCATGCATGATATTATCTCTCTTGTCCCACAATTTCCACAATGACGGTTAGTAGTGTCAACAATTTACTCATCTCTAACCAGATTCCTTTTTTTGAATGGTGAAATCCCATCTTCATGGACACACTAACAAATTCCTGACTGTTACATTAGAACAAAAAAAAAACAGAAACCAATGTGATGGGTGGTTCTGTAAAAAAAATGTATTTGTCATAGATATTGTGTTCCGAAATTGCATATCGCACGAATGTTGTGTCAATGTTGTGAGTGCAGATGAGCTCTTTATATTTCTCTGCCAATGTACTCTCTCGCTCTTCATGCCACCGCGTTCCTCACCCCGACTTCCAGCTAAACCAATCAGGCATTTAAGAGACTCACTTCCAATCAATTACCACCCAAATCAGTGCAGAGGCCTTTGATATTGAATCATTTGTCAAATCAGTGCAGATGACTGGGGGCAGGTGGCCCTGCGCCATAGGTCACATCCAGATGGAAATCTCTGCTCGGGGTGGGCTCTCTCGATGCTCCACAACCCATTAACGGGATGTCATTGTGCGCTCCAGGACTGCTGTCCAGCCGCTTGGTCCCCTAGATTGCCAATGTAAAAGCGTCATAGCCTGGGTGGATCATGCTTTTAAGGCAGACTAAAATGTGTGTTTTAGAGGTGTTCGCGTGGACTGAAAAGAAGCGGCGGAATTTGTACCAAGCTGAACATCTAGAGTGCAGCGTAATCACAGTTGACCTACCACTAAAAGATAAAAACGCAGTAGAGGAAGAGTAGAGACATGCTGTAGGTATTTTTTTTCGTTAACAGTGACCAGAAAAGAAAGGTACATTCATTGCATGTTCACCGGACAGTAATGATAATAATACAACAAGAAATATTCAAATCCTGATGACAGATTATTAAAATGAATGTCAATGATGTTGATGTTGGTAACTACGACTTCACTTTAATGTGAAGGAAAAGATGCAAAACACTCACCAAAAGGAAGTCAGACCCTTGTTATATTGCTGCTCTTCATGTAAAACAAGTAAAGAATAATTAAAGGGTCTAGAACTTGATTTGAACCAGCGTCTGTTTATGATGAGATTTTATCCTTTCTTCTAAATTAATGGAGAAAAAAGAACCACAAGTACTATGCCAGGGTCACAGAGGTTATATATTAGGGCTGTCAAAAATAGTGCACTAACGGCGTTAATTAGATGTTTGTTGTTAATTACGTACATCTTTTTAACGTAGTTCACGCATGTGCAGTGTGACAAATTATTCAGGTCAGGAATGTGCCCGAAATGCGGTAGTGGTTGGACTATTGTAACCAGTGTTGGGACTAACTCGTTGCAAAGTAACTGTAATTCCACTACTTTTAGCTTCCTAGACTGTCCACAGAAAAACGTTGTCCTCCCAGCACTTGAACCGGACGAGAATATCCATACTCGTTGCCCTCTTCCTTCTTCTTGACATAAAAACCCCTGCCAAAAGAACGCTCCATCTCCACCAGAAAACGCATCCTCCAAACGGTAGTCCGTCAATGCCCGAGCGGTCGACTACGTCATTAGAATCCGACTAAGTTTTCTTCTGACACCAGTTGTAACGTTCTGTGCCAATAAAGAGCCAAAACTACACACATTACGCCGGAAGGGGCGGTACCCCAACCCTGGCCCAAGTAACAGAGTAATCAGAACCATTTACACATTTAGGAACTTAAGACACGCTACAGTATTTTCAAGGTGGAGATATAACCACTGTTTCAAATTCATTGCGGACAAAGGCAAGTACGTGCAAGTACATTATATCCAGGAGCAAAAACCTTGTCGACATCCTTTGTAAGCAACTCTAATTTTTTTACAGTAACGCAAATAGTTACTTTCCCTGGTAATGAGTTACTTTTATTGTAGAGTAATTCAGTTACTAACTCAGTTACTTTTTGAACAAGTAGTGAGTAACTATAACTAATTACTTTTTTAAAGTAACGTGCCCAACACTGATTATAACAAACAAATCCTCCTCCTGGCGACTTTTGTGTCAAAAGTGACTAGAGACCAATCTAGCGACATGTATACAGCATATTTCTCATAATTTAAACAAGACTCCTGAAGAGAAACGGTATCGCTCTCTCCCCCCTCCGCCTGCTGCGCTGTGGACGTGTGTGTGTGTGTGTGTGTGTGTGTGTGTGTGTGTGTGTGTGTGTGTGAGAGAGAGAGACGAGGGTGTAAATCCCAGGGGAATCAGGACCCCCCATGTAAGGGTTGTCCCCCCCCTAGAAATATCATTAAAACAATGGTGTGTATTGTAAATAACATAATGATGTATACTTAGAATATCCGTATAAGAAGTAAAACAATACAAACCCCCAAAAATGCTTTTTAAGTTTCGAAACATTTTGAATCCCCCCTCCCTTGCCTCACAGTGGTTTGGTCCGCTGCTTGCTCGCGACTCAGTCACATCGGTAGACAGGAACGTAGTAAGTAGGCGGTCTAAGGCTATTTCATTCACATTAAACATTGGATGAAGTCTTTATTTTTCTCAAATACAAATGATGCTGAGTAATTAATGAATTAGTCCTCTATGCTAGTGTAATATAATGTAATGTTACCCAGCTTGTTTAATAGCTTGTTGGATATGCCTCCACTACAACTAGCTAACGTTATTATTCGTGTGCTCTTCAGAAATGTTATGTTTATAACATAACATACTGTTAGATCCCTACTGTTAGATCAGATTTACGGCCATCGAGAAAGAGAGGCAGACCGCTCAGCGCACATTTTAGGAGTTTTACCTGCCAACGCTCCCGTTTTTTACCCCAACTACCCGGACACCTCCCGGTTTGTTATTTCTCCCGGGAAACGTCGCATATGTGGATTAATCATGATTAATCCACTGAAAACTCTGATTAATTTGATTAAAAATGTTAATCATTTGACAGCCCTAATTATATATATATATATATATATACACATACATATGAGAAAATGTATGTGTACACATATATATGTGTGAAATCCTCTTGGCTTAAACAGTATTACTTCTAAATTAGATTGCAATGACATTGATTTTCTTCGGCCAGGTTGTTATCAAGCAATTGTTTGCTGCCATTAGAAGAAAACTGTGTAGTTCGTTTTCCCTGTTTAATGACTTAAGCGAAGCCGTTGAGGCTTCATTAGTTTGCACAATGGTGCAGACCAAACTAGATTGTCTAAGGAAGAAGTTTAAGCAAACAAAACTTGTGTCCTCAGGTGATCTGCCGCATCAAAATGTGAACACACAAAAAAATATAAATAGAAACCTTCAAAATCTTAAAGCTTTAATTTATAGATCAAGCATTAATCATAAAATGCTCAAGATTCACGGTTATGGTGCAAGTCATAAAAGAGCTTACTTTAATGATTTTATTCATGAGCAAAGTATTATTCAATACCTTCATGTTTCAGTGATGTATCCTGGCCTCTTATTTTTCCCTCCCTACTGTTATAAATCAGTGCAGTGCTGTGGGGCGACACGGGTGCCAGCCCTCACTTTTTTGTGCAAGAATCTGACAAGTTCTCAGAAGAGTTTGAAAAAATTCTCTCAGATTATCTCTTTAGATCCACGCCGCACAACAGTGTCTCTGGCAGACAGAACAAATATTGCCCAAATTGGAAACGTATAAGAAATCTTGAAAAGACTGAGGGAGTTAGCGACGACAAGCATTCTAACTGCAACGACCCCAATGGCCAGTTGATACAAGAGTGTCCATTTATTTTGATGCATTTCTAAGTAATATTAACCTAAATTTCATTACCCCGATATTTTATGTACGAGAGAGGGGGTTAATCTTTTTACAAATCAGTTAAATGAACTGCAAACATACAGGTTCTCCCGTCAATAAATGTCTGCTACTCTCTGAGAGACAAAATCTGGTTTAGTGAGCTTCTCCTCTCAATTTAGCACAAATTGGAAAAGATGCATTAATTGGTTAACTGGTTTGTAATTCCACGGACAGTAAGAACAAAACTAAGAATTAAGAACAAAAGGAATAATAATAGGATATTTAAGTTTGTAAATGAGTCCAACCGTACAAGCTGTCGGGGCCAGAACCTGCTGCATCGCTCCGGATAGCTTTCTCACCCTCTGCCTTGGCATATTTCACACTGGAATGGTCTTTGGAGATGTAAGTCATGCTGAGACAATGTGACTCTGCATGCTAAAAAGGCACAAATACGAAAGCAAAAAAAAAACCCATAACCAGCAGATGACCTTATTACGCTCACTGTGTACTATGCAGTAGCAATATAGCCTTTATTTATCATTATTACCACCCGCCATTACTGAGAGTGGGAGGAATATCAATATGACAAAGATGGCCTCTGACTAAATTTGAAGGACCCCCCCCCTGTCATGTGAGACTCATCCCTACTGTTGTGAGTGGGCCGATATGGCTGCGTTTCACTACTTATGGATATTCAGTGGAAGAGCACGGAGCGGGTCCTGCTGTAATAAGGCATTTACTGATTCAGAGCAGCACTGTGCACTGTTAGAACATATGTTAATGCACTTGGCTGTGGCCAGAGAAACAGCAAGAGGTTTGGGGGGAAAAGCACATGGGACTGGCCTCCTGGCGTACACATTTGCCTTCTAAAAAGATATTAATATGACTGCCGCTCCGTGGGGAAAGAGGAGCAAAAATTACCCTGGCATCGAGGCAAGTTTGTTTTGGTGATGGTGATGGACCCCGAGTGGGTGAGGCGAGCTGCAGCTCTGTTTCGAATTACATCAGCGCCACACTTTTCACTGACTGCACTGCCAGAAAAACTGACATCAACATATTTGAGGAAGATACGCATGAAGCAAATGGGGATGCGACTGTGAGCCTTGTCTCTGAGCTTTATCAATGTTTTACTCAGTCGGTGCCACTGGCTTTGCAAGTCGACATGTCTGTGTTTGCCAAGCAAAAGGTGACAGTTACAGTACATACTGGGACATGGTTGTCAGAAAAATATCTAATTCAATGCATGCTGCATGCATATAAGTCACCATTAGCCAACACGGAGGGAAAAAAGAACGCAGTTTAACTTCCTACTTACTGTGTGCTTTGAAATGCCCAACAACTGCCAACAATATGTAGATTTGTTGAGCTTAGGCAGTCAGGGATTCACAGCAACCACGTAATCACCTTGCTTCAAGAAGCGCTCATTACTCATTGACTCCAGGGAGGGGAAGAATGGTTTGGTTGTAATGTCAGTACATTTTGCATACAAAGGATAACTTTAACGTGAGCTGCAGTCAACGAACTGTGACCTGTGAAACGCCACTGGGGGACGACCCATCCTGAAGGCACCTGTGAGAGCTGTGCCTTCAAAGAGAACCCTTTCTTCTAGAAATCCACTTGAATTCAGGCAACACACCTACATGGTTAGGCTCAGGGAAAATATCTTCATTTGGTTTAATTAAATCTCCTCCCACATGCCTGGGTACCACATGTTTGTCCCCCTCCTGTGCCGATTCGAGAAGACTCCAGCTATTTACCCGCCAAGTGTGAAGTTTGTCAGGTGTGAAGTTTGTCAGATGAATGTTCAAGAGACATTGATGCTTAATTGTTAGATTACCCGAGACAATGAACTTTGCATCTGTATCACCCGAGTTCACAAAAGAATTTTCTAAATATTTTCTGTATTGAGGCAGGAAAGTCAAAGTAGTTATTGTGTGCTAGATGCATCAAATGTGTCCTGTATGTCCCTTAATTTAACCATGGTTAGAAAGGCAAGGAGCGTTATCTAGGGTGGAATTACATCGTACAGGCTTGTCATCCAATTGGCCATTTCAAAGACAATTTACATTGGAGATACAGTAAATGTATAACAGCAATGATATTCTAACTCACCCCTCATATAAAATACCTGCACAATATATTCAAAGATGCATATTCATCGCATTTATATGATAAATCGGCTCTCTTTGTAGAAGTGTCAGGTCAGGTTACATAACGCTTGAAATACAAACATCCTTGTGAAATATTTATGCTTGTATTGATACTAAAGAATGACAATAGACTATTTATAGTCCCAGATAAAACTGCCGCATGTTAGTCAGTGAGTGACAATCATTCTGGCTCCAAACATGAGCATGTGTGTCTGTCATTGAACATCACAATCCATGTACAATGCGTCCGCCAGTCACAACGAACAGCTGTCAGATGTTTCAATGTGAGACGGATCAAACAGATTTACATTTCTCATTATTAGCAGATCTTCATGAAGGAAAGTGGTTTCAAATCAAGGGGCATTACGTTCACTCTTAGTGTCCACTCTATTACACGCGCCTCCCCATTAATGCTGCTCACTCCTCCAGACACTGCGTCAAGCCTTTTTGACTCACCACGCAGCAGACAGCAATTGCAGAGAAACGTTAAGAATCCAGCTGAACCTGTAGGCTCCATGTCTACTGGGTATTTAAATAAAATGCCCCACCTTTGCATTTATGTGTGTGTGGGTTTGTGCATGTCTGCTTAGGTGGGTGTTCATCTCCATTTGACACCCCGTTATTGACTCTTCTGTTAACCAGTGGAGTCTTGTTTCCGCTGCGGGTTGTGAATTATTCCTCCCTCGATTTTCACGATGAGACAAGACATTTGCACGTACGTTTGTGTAACTATCGGTTGAGCAAATGACAAACTAAGCAGAGTACTGACTAAAATGGATCGCTACTTCCAGTTGGTAGAAAGATTGCTAATTAGCTGTTAGCAGCCGGTGGGAGTCCTGATCCGTGTGTGTCTCACAGAGCAAACCACACGGCACGGCTGAGAAAGTGTTCCTTTTAATATGAAGTGTTGCACAATAAACTGCAATTAAACTGAACGGTAGGTAGCCGGTGTATAGATGTGTGAGACGGGCGAGTGGAAAAAAACGCAACCGACACGCTTACATTCTCGACAGCGGGTTAGACAATTGTGGTTTGTACTCATTCAATAGAACACTACAGAAGTGGCCGCTGTGGACACACCTGGCAACGATCTGCACTCTGCTGAGTACACTTTTCTTTTTTTTTCCCCGCTGATTTGGTACAAAGTGCCCCATTAAGATAAATAAATGCTGCAGTGCTGGGGCTGTGGGAAAATATGCATGCTATTGTACGCGAAGCACCGTTGGGCTGGATTAACGTGACATTATATAGAGGTTTCATTGCTGACATGTTCTTTAAAACACAATCTTTGAAGAGTGGATGAACCTCAACTTGTTTCACAAAAATGAACAGATTATTCTCTGAGCAAATCAATGCTTAAGTAGTGTGTTTCATTTGGAAGTCTACATAACACAGACAAGCAGTTTAGGCTGGTTTTGTAAGAAAAATGAAAGAATGAAGTGAATAAAAAAGCAATATGTTTAGACAGTACAACTTTTGGTTGGGATCAAGCTGTGGGTGAAAATAGTTTTTCTTTAACAAAACGACTTTCGTCAGAAAAAAAAGTCATCATTTAAAATAATTTTTTAAGTTAGACAACAAGCAAGGTTGTCTCTAGTTGAGTATCCAAAACAAGGTTATCTAATGCAACATCTACTTGATTTCAAATCTAATCCCATGGATTAGAATTGGGAGTGTCCCTCCATGAGCTCTTTGTCTCTGTATCTGTAGTGACCTCTTTAAATTACTCCACCTGACTTTCTCAGCGCCAGCCGTCCTCGTTCAAGATGACATGGGTTGTCATTGGATTACATTGCATTACCTCTCTTAGAGTACAAAGAGTGGGAACCGTACACAGAATATGGATACACCCAAGATAAGCATAAAAATGTACAGCTTTAACAGCTTGTTACAAAGACTACAACTCAGGTTTAATTGTATCTGATGTTGGTGTTATTGCAGGGCAAGATGTTAATCTATGCAATGCAATGAGATCTTTATCCTGAAGGAAACAAATAGGAGCTTGAAAGACAGCAGGAAAAGGCCCAATGTCTGCCAGTAATTGGTCTGCTCAGATAGTTTTGCTTCTATAAATACAGCCAACGTTTCTTTGACCAGGTGCAAACCTTCATATTGACAGGATAATGGCTTTTTGTCAAGGGGATTTTCTTGCAAGATAATGTGTATTTGTTTGAAGAGGGTTGCAGGAAATTACTTTACTCTACTCCAATGGTGTGCTCAGTCCCCAGAATACAGCCTAATAAACTCGCTTTGGGATGAGGTAAGGTGGAATGTTCACAGAATTTACGCCATTGAAAAACTTCCAAAAACTACGCCGTCAAGTCAACATACATCAGGCCTGTTGAAAACATCTCGATGGTTGAATCATTGCCTCCAATATTTTTTTGCTCTTCTGAGGGTCAAAAAAGTGCTACACACGGTAAAGTGCACCTAATAAAATTGTCAATGAGTGTATACAACGCTGGTAAAGGACTACACTTGAGTCAAAGACCTGCGGCTGAAATATTCCTTGCTTTCCTCGGCTTCTTAGCAGAGACACCGTGACATCCTGCATTTGCATAGTAGTAAAGATCAATGTAACTCTCGGAGGCTGGTGTGACACTTATTCAAAACAGCTCTCCCTTTTTCCCCCAGTGTAGTCTGGAGTGAAAAGGGGGTGAGCAGGCAGTGAGCGATGTGGGTAGAAAGAAAGTCAGGCACGTCCTCAGCCAGAGTCGACCTCAAAGAGCATTTTGTCATGTAGCTTCTTCTGGTGGAGTACCTGCAACCCTCTTCACATCACCACCGAATCCGAGGTTTGTTTCTAACTATTTGATGCTGTTTGATGTCGATGTTGAGATGTGAAACAAGTAAAACTGGCAGAGCATTTCTTTCATTTATTTATTTTGTTTTGTTCTATCTTCGTCTTTCAGCACGTGAGTGATTTTAGGAGCTTTCGGTAGCCGATAATCGTTAAGTTAGATGTCACTGCATTGTGAAGAATGTCCTTCAAATTGCGCCTGATTTCAAGGGACAGCTTGACAAAACTCACTTTGAATTTTCTTGAAAGCATGTCTAATTGAATTTTTATACGTAATTAAATCAAGCAATAAATCAGCCCAGATCCCACTGCAACCGACAATTCAACACTCCGGAGCAACACCAGCTAATTATGATGAAGTTATTATCTCAGCCAAAGGGAGTAGACTCAATGGCTCCTTCTGCATCATGTGGAATATTTTTAACTAGACTGTACTCAACCTTGAGGAAAGGGCATCTCTCATATTAAGGATCCAAAAGATCCTATAAATGTCACTCAATTGGTTGGAAATGGTTCCATCTTGAGACATAGTCCCACTTTAAAGCAGGTGATTAACGCACTCCGGTAGAATTCTTTTGAGTCACTTGTATGCATTAACATATGCACCAAGCCAGAATGCCAATGTGATGTGAAATCTGATGTGTTGTAAATCAGCAACTTTGGCTTGCAGTCATTTCTCCCAAAAATTCTTTGATGTGCAGCCAGTGGCTAGATTGATCTAACATGGATTAAGAGCATCGTCCTCATTTACTGATTCCCTAGTTCAAATGGTAAATAAATTACATTTCCAAAGGACTTAAGTATTCTTCAGATGCCATGTACCGTGCATGTAATATTGTGACACAAGGTATTAAATTAAGTCTAATTAATACTTTGCAGTGTCAGATCATACCCTCACACTACCTTCCTTAAGAAGACACATTGCTTTGTCAGTAAATAGGGGTGTAAAACACAAATTCAGTCAGTAATGTCCACCATGTGATTAAAGAGAGTATTTGTGTTCAGCCTGTTTGAAGTTGAGAAACCTTTTACAAATACACAAAGGAGTAAAAAGGGCAAAATTCTCCAACTCCCTAGACGACCACACCGGATCCAACTGGTGCGGTTTTCGTAAATGAATCCGCTGCAACAATTACCGGAGTAGCCTCCTTCTGCATAATTTGATGAGCCAAGAGAAAATTGATGAACTTTTTTTAATTATTAGGCCGCTTGGGATTCTGACGGAGGCGCCACAGAGAGAGAGGGATGGGGGACCAGCACCACCATTTTCCCCCTCTTTCCCCTTCCTGCCTTCCCCTTTTTTAATTCACCCAATTTGTTGGTCCAAATGAAACAGCTAAAGGTTAGAGTGTGGAGTAATTAACAGCAGCTAGCCTAATGAAATTAGGAGGGGGGCGGTGGACTGGAAGGATCAATACCTCACCTCGAGTGAAGCAGGAGGGGGGATTGTCGAGGGAAAACACACATATACAGACCACTTCATAATAATAAGCTGATGAAAAGGCAACATGTTGTCCACTTGTAAATCAAAATTGGTTCGAACACACTGGCGTTATTGCTGTCTGGTAATTGTGTAAAAGGAAAGCTGTTCCTTGCGCACACTTAAGAAGTGTACAGGATTTACACCACTCTGCAGGGTTTGCTGAGAGGGTTTCTCTTTATTGAATGTCAAGTCCATCGATACCCTTTGGACAACTGAACACCAATGTAGAGGAAAATGGGGATTCTATTTATCTGAGGCTACACTTAAGTATATTGAAGACTTTATTAGTTCCTTTTGATGAGGAGGTGTTTTGTTTGTAACAGTTTTATCACACTGTCTGGGATGTGCTGCGTTTGCCAGAAACATAAGTGATGCAAATGTGAACTCAGCCCACTGTTTCTCGGCTTAGACGTCCACGTCTCTTGAGCGGTTTCTCCACTGTTAATATTTGCATTATGCGCGCATATGTCTGAAAGTGTGCGACCCTGACGCGGCTACCTGACAAAGCTGTCATTTTCCCTCTACTGATGAATTCAGCTGCATCCATCTCACCTGTGTTGATAACCGCAGGCCGACTGCTTTCCGCCAGCCTTCTCTAAACAGCTTGAGTGGGAGACTGTCACACTGGCCAGACATTTCTGGTACACAGAGCAGACCTGACAAGTCCTGACAAGTCCTGCTTGACCATTATTTTCACAGACTTCATCCAGGAAGACTGGCTAAATTGAAAAGCAGCACACTGGCAGCTCAAGAGAATATGTCTAGCTAGCTCGCTTCCTGTCTCGGTGCCTCGCTCTACGCTTCTCCCCACCTTCAAAGGTATTCACCCTATGAAGAATTCTGTAATGTGGGAGGCAGTAGAGATGGGAACAGCAGATCTCATTAGTGTTAAACTATTAGGAGCATGGGCACCCCTGGGAGGAGCTCCTTTTTAAAGCTTTCATTCTAACTTAAAAGTTATCACATCATACAATCTTGAAATTTTTCTTTTTTTTTTTTTACAAACTGCAGCAAAGCGTCTACAGGTAAAACAAATTTAGACCTGGGCCGTACTGCTAATAAATAGTTCACTTAACAAAGCGGTGCACTGTGGAGCTCTGCTATTTCTGATGGATTGATGAGGTCGGACAAATGAGTTGGGACGTGTGAAAATGTTTAAGCACAGGTTTTCATTTTCCTTGTGAAGCCAATTTTACCACTTGTCATAGTAATTGCGGGAAATGAACAGAAGGAAAATGGCAGGGCCCTGATTCATCAATGTCACAAGGGTCAGGGGGGTAAATCCTATCAAAGAAATGGAAAAAAAACAAGAGAATTGACGTTTAGTCATTTGATCTGCGTTCTCAGTTAATTTATGTGTTTTAAAGTACGTGTGAGACAGCTCGCCAAGAATTATCACTTAAGCTAAATTCATTTCTAATGTTTGCCGTTTCTTCCCCAGTCAATACTTGTGAAGAGCGAGCTTTGCTGTTAGCTTCATATTTTATTGTTCCTACATCACAGTACAGGACTTCGGAAATGAAACACAGGCCTACTAATGAAATTACCAACAACCGACTGCTCTTATTGGCAACCCAATAGTTGTGTAAAAGATATTGCTTTGCTTTAATACTTAGACGCATGTAAAGTAATAAAAGCAGATGTCTTTGGCCTGCCCTCCTAAGTTAGAAACCTAGATTAATCTAGGTTCATTTGCACATTCTAAATGTATCGAGGGAGATTAACGAGTGTATGTAAAGAAGCTGATGGAGAATTGTCTTTTTAATATCCACTGCCTGCACGCAGTGGGTTCATGGTCTTTTGCATACTGCAGGCTTCACTGTAGATACAATGTTAGCTCCCCTCCAGGAACCTGTGCACCGCTGCAATGCACTCTCACCTACCTTTTAACTATAACAGTTTCCTTTCACCTCTATGCCGTAGTTCAGAGCCTCACAGATTATTGCAGCCCTCCAACCGGCCTCCAGTTGATACTGTGAGTGTCAGTGCTGCAGAACAGATAGACAGTGTTTCACATGGTACAACAAGAAGCACAATAAGATCTGGTGTTTTAAATCAATTATTTATCCAATATTTTAATGATCATAGTGCCTGGAGTCATCAAAGGCTTGGTTCGAGTTCCACTGCCTTTGCTCACCAAGTCATCCCTCTGCACTTTGATGTGGTTCACCAACAAATGCACTTATCCTAAGCATAGCTCTCTCTGCAGTCACACATGTGGGTGCTTAGTTTGAGAGGCGTACATAAAGAGAGAAGGTCATTGACCAATCCTTACTCAGTACGAAAAAAAGAAGAAATAAAATCTCCAGCAATCTGATGTAAAACTATTATTTTGAACGTCATCTAAGTATGAAACAAGCATAGGTCACCTTCTCAGATCCCTCATGTACATCGTCATATATTTAATTGGTTCGCAAGGTCTCTAGCTTGAAGTACGTGTCACGAGATACTGAATAAAACATGACTTGGAGAAGAAACAACTGCCTGATGGCAGCCTCAAGTAAAATCCTGCTTTAAATGACCAGTCACTGAATGCAAATGAGTCTGGACAAATGTTGGTGGGCTGAAATATGCAATAAATGATGAGAGAAGATGCATGTGCATATGTATTTTTAAATCTATGTATTCAAGAAAGAAGATCTATTCAAAATTCGTTATCCCTTTCAATGAATCTAAAGATGATAGCGCTGTAGTGTGTTGCAGCCGTGATATCAGACCGCTGTGTGTAGTATATTGAAGGTGCTGTGGAATTATACTCAACAGCTTAGGAGAAGGTTAGAAGATCTCTTTAAACATAACCTACACATGTTTAACATATGCAGGACAGTCCTTTATTAGATTCTGTCCTCATTTTTGCATAGTTGCCTTTACTGACATCCAGCAAACAAAAAGAAATGTAAGATTGTCATTCATGAAGAGTCACGTGTCTCTCCACCTGAAGTCCAACCTTCCAAATGATCCGCCACGTTCACCAGTTGGTTGCTCACTTTTTTCCCACTATGCACTGGTTAAACAGTTAATCAGATCTCATTTGGCTCAAAACATTACGATTTATTCATCATAACAGAAGTGAGGTGGCATTGAAGCACATTAGATCCATCATTATTTAGTGTTAAAAAAGACAGCTTAATCAAAAATATGAATACAAATATGTATCTTGAAACTGTGTCACACTGAGTGACATGTTCATATTAGTGAGATTGCTAATTGCTAAGGTTGTCAACAATATTCTGTATCTATGCCTAATGGCAATTCACATATTTAGTGTTTACATTCATACATTTCTGAATGTGTCCATAACTCCCTCGACACTCAACCACTCTACGGTGACATTGATTTTCTCTGCCAGGTGGTTTTTTGTCAGAAGCTCGGAGATAATTTAGTTGAGTTGTAGGCCTTGCAGCTCCATATTGTTGTGATGAAACGCTTTGGGTGTACAGCTCTATTGCTCAGTTAGTAGCAGCATCCCTCGGTGAACAATTATAATGGGATAATCTGTTGACAAGAATGTGCTTCCTGTTCATTGTTTTACCATTCTTCCCCAGCAGTCTTTTGTGATTCTCCATGTCTAAGTGGCTCCTCACTGCCAGATTTATTTTATTTGAAAATCAAGTCATGTACTTATACTATTATACACAGTACAAAGAAAACAAAATTGGTGATTAAAAATTAAATACTCTTATCTCCCTGTGAGTCATCTCAGTCCCCCAGAGGGAGGGTTCTATTTTGCAGGCGTGTAGTTGTCTTTTGTTCCCAATTTAGAAGCTTGTCGCTGTTTATTGTTAATTTCTGATGCATCATTTGATATTCTTTCCACTTCGCTTTCTGACATGGAGAGAAAACATCTATTTCAAAGTGTCAGTTGTACGGCGTGTTTTGCCAGGATGTCAGGTCTGCCCTGTTCTTTACATTTCTGGGGAGAGGGGTTTGTACTCTGCAGCCACGTTTGCTGGCGTTCCCAACTGAGCATGAAAATAAACTTCAAAATGCACTGGTTCTGTGGAGAAAAAAAATATGTATCCTAAATCTCAATTCAAAACAGAAAGCGCAGGTGTGGCTACACCTACACAATTTACACAGCATTTGCTGTGCAGAGTTGCAGTCAAACAGTGACGTGAGATGTTCTTTTGTCTTTTCAGGAGGCCTGTCAACTTGGCAAGATAACCTCAATGAATGTAAGTATGTTCTCTGCTCCTTTTGCATAAGGTCTATTACTGATTTTCACATTAGTTAGTCATTTCTAAACAAAATGAGACTATTTGTCTTAAAAATAGAATATCTTAAAAATGCACTTAAAAAACTGTAACTCATTACTGTTACTGTGATGACCACCATTGATGCAGTACATTATTGGAATGTTACAAACATCCCTGCTCTTTACCGGCTGAATGTTTGTCCTGTGGCGTGATAGATTTTATTTTGTAAATGCTTATACAATCTTTTTATCCGAACAACATCACTGTGTATCTTAGTTTTTTCCCACGGCCTCTCAAGTTGAGGGAGAAATACAATTAACACTAAATAAACTACTGCGGCAAAGTTCACCGTGCAGAAGGATGGCCAAAAACAGATATAGGTTTACTATGATACATAACAAATATTTATATACAGTATTATTTTAGCATTCTGAGACGGTTGTCTCACTTAGTCTAAACTCTACTGGAACGAATAGGTTTACTGGCCACGTTGCAGATTCACAGTTGAATATAAAACATTAATTCAACCAATTTGCATCACATTAGAATTGGAAGCATCTTCAACAGGCGTCATAATGTTTTATATGCAGCAGACATTTTTTAGAGTGCTTTTTCTACTGTTAATGCAAACATTCCGAGTTAGGGAACAGGTAAATAGTATAGAAAACGTAGAAACGTAGCTGAACAGCAGTTGGTTGAGGTAATTGCCCGACATATTATTCACCGCATATATAAAGAGGTATTTTGGTGGTGGTAGGTTTATTAGTGTATTACACTCGGGAAATCTAGTTCCATTCACGGGAGAAAAACAGAGCTTAGTTCCAGCATGCTGATGGTCAGACGGACTGGGGGAATACAGCTATTTGCTTCCAATGACTTCGGAGAAGTGAAGAAGAATTGAGTTGTAGAGTGATCTGCAGTCTTATATTGGTATTCTCATAATGTTAATCGTTTATAATATTATTTGATTTGGATTCATAAAACAATATGCAGATATAAAGCCATAATTTGGGTAATATAGAACTGCACGCTATTAAAGTTGTTCAGTAGGATGCTTACAGTTCAGTATCGGACCCTTTATTGGTACCATTGAAAAATAGTCTTAATAATGAGAGGAACATCTTGGCCTATGACTCAATATTGGTTGAGAATGTTCAAATTTGATGTCAAAAAATCAACCAGAAATCTCTCAACCCACTTGCTACAATCACCTCCTACTTGCATGTTCCCGCTACCATCATCCTTTCACACGCGGCATCATATGGCCTCACACCGAATAGGCTAAGCCGGAACAGCATGTGGAAAAACAAAGGATGCCGTCACAAAGTAAAATGACTAACAGTGGAGTGGCTATTGCACAGTCATGCAGGACAGCATTTTCAGGATAAACTCTTTGCCATTTGCTTTTTATTTCTTTGCTTTTTTTCTCCTCCACATGTGCAACAGGACAAATCCCCATCTCCTCTCAACAGATTTCTGCATGTCTAGATGTGCCCGCGAGCTGATCTTTATCTGAAATGGCAGAGCCAATCTCCCCTGATTCAGTCCTAAGTGGTCCCTGTTTATCACTCAAAGTGAGGAGGTTGTCAGCCAAGTCCTTCTCCGCGCAGCACGAACTTCCTGCTATTTCTAGAGGGTTTTAGTCGGTGCGAATGTATATTTAATAATACAAGAGAAAGAGCTGCGGCCTACCGAAAGGAAAAGGTTGCGGCCACCTGGCCTCTCCTCGCCGTACATCTAAAAATAACGTACTTTTAATGCAGAAAGCTGTGAATCTGCTTATTGTCTGGGTGGATCCCGCAGGGAGGGTCTGGGATTGGCTTGCGTCTTGTATGCCGGGCGCTGGCATGCATCTCTCCTGTTCGTTTTATCGCTGTGTACATACTTCTCAAGGCAGTGTTTTATCTGGCTGAACAGGCTTTGTTTGGTCTTGATATCTCTTACCACAGCTTGTCTTTGCTTTATGGATTTCTGGCAGCTTCTTCAAATAAGTGATAATTCCAAGCAAAACACTCCCCTTGACTCCTTGGTGAACGTTTGCGTTTGTTTGTCATGTTTATCTTTCAACATAATGTTAAATTCACATTATTCATTCAAAACTTTTATTTATTTTAGACCAATTAAGTGTTTAATTGGAATTAATATTTTAGCTCAATACAAATTAGTATTGAGCGTGAGGTGAAATCAAATTAGACTTGGTAACATCTGGCAGCAACTTGAATGGGCTTGAAAAAACAACCATCAAAAATGAAGACACTCCCTTATGCAAAAATGATTATGTCCTAATTGTTGCGGACAGCTGTTTGTTCTAATAGATTTTGGATGCCATTGTTGGAGCAAGTTTTGAATAATTAGAGTCATGTAGAGAGGATGCAGCCACCCTTTCACGAGTGGGCTCTTTGTCATGAAGGAACCTGGATGATGCCGTTTGCATGCATCATCCAGAAATTTGAGAAAAAAGATGCCAACGCTGTTTGAGGACAAGTAGATATTTAGACTACTAAAAAGCGTGGGCAGACATGGCACACGTCAACAAAGTATTCATCTCTATCATAGAACATGAATACAGCCACGCAAAGGGGGGGGGGGGGGGGGGGGGGGGGGGGAGTCGGGGGAGAAAAGCATTCCTCTTGATGCTGAACCATAGAAATACACCTTGTTGTTTGTCTGCAGAAGGCGTCACAGCACACGCGGCAAAAACCGGATATATTATCAGTCCAGTATCAGAAATTCATATGTTTTTCAGAAATCTCATCATTCTCTATGATTCTCTTTTTACAAGCAACCACCAACATTAAAGGTTGTGTGTTTTTTTCTGTTCATTATCTATCTTCTACTTACTAGAATATATGTGTGGGCTCGGGATCCAGTTGAATCAAGTGAATAGAATCTTTCTCTTGCTGTTTCATCATCACATCATTGAAAACCATTCAGTTGTGCTCTCGGGGTAGTAATTGTGTGGATTTAGGTTAGTCAACCCTCTTTGATTGTAAATTAAGCCTTTTGTGCACTTTCTTTTTTGGCAGTGTGTCTTCCATTAGTTCCAGGCTTTATTTCCATCTCCCTCTCTCCTTTATTCCATTTTTTTGCCTGATTCAGTCCTATCCAAGAACAGAAAGTGCTTATCTATGCACTGGTGGCAAAGCAACTACATGTTGGCACAGAGACATCACTTCCTCATGAGCTTAAGGGAGCATGTGTTTATGATGTTTTTAATTCAGGACTCACATATTGCTCCTGTTGCTTCAGTAATGAGGTAAATCAACATAGTAATTTGTGCTTCAGTTGTATTTGCTCTTGAAAAATAAATATACCATCAGGTTGAATAATGGGATGAATAAAATTCCAAGCAATAACCGTAGCAGAGGGTGTAATTATATTTGATGTGTTTTATTGTTCTTTACATTGTGATGCACTACGGGGCTACTCAGGGAGTCATGCGAACCCATGAATTCAAGCTAAAGTATATTTTCCGGTGACAATTTTACAGGTACATCTCAAGCCAAGTCAAATCGCCTCAGTCCTCTTTTGAAATCAGCAGTTCCTCCAGTACAGATCACTGTGCCCCACATGTGTATGTTGTGTCTTCTGGAGGAATGGCTCACATGGGGGCACCCTCGAGTGGAAAAGGTCCACTCGAGGGTGCCCCAATTGGGCACATACGCTCACAACTGTTGACTACAGACACATATTGTTAACTAAA
The DNA here is from genome assembly GCA_021346845.1 of Apeltes quadracus. Taxonomy (NCBI): domain Eukaryota; kingdom Metazoa; phylum Chordata; class Actinopteri; order Perciformes; family Gasterosteidae; genus Apeltes; species Apeltes quadracus. Next base: position 7,851,613 of record CM037920.1, read on the forward strand.
AACCAAACGGATATATGAATGCTGCATATCACTGGAAACGTCAAACTACAAAGCCATTAAACCCGTTTGAACGTGCTCCAAACACAACGAGAGCATTGCACAAAAATGTGAAAAGAAATATGTAAATATCACTCGCAAAAGAAACGGTACCATGTTAACTATTTCACCGAGTACCGGGCGACGCATTGATCTAACAACAAAACCGAGAAAGCTAACCGCTAGCCGAGAGCACACAGATTACGCCAATATGTGTATAATATCGCTCAGTCAAACCTTTCCCAAGATAAGTCCAAAAAAGAACCAGCCACAGAAATCTCAACTTCGCTTTTCAATCACAATTTGTTACTTACGTTTGTTGTTTTCATGCAAAAGAAATGATTTATCCTCGTTTGTTTTTCGCTGCTAGACGCTAAACGTTACCCGGAAGTGTTATTTCAACCCGGAAGCGTTTTAGTCCATGTACGGCTCAGATGTGCGGGTTTTTTCGTCTCGGACAGTCAGTTTGCGAGAAAACACGGACGTTTTCCATGGCTGCGTCTTATTGGCTAAAAGAGCTACCAGTCTCCTTTAGTAGTGTTTACCTCAATTCTATTGGCTCTGGCGATTAAAATGAGGTGTCAGTCGTCAAAATCGAGCCAGGATTGGCTGAGATGTGCCTTCAAGACAGGTGACAGAGGCCCAAGACAGGTTTGGGCCTCTCGCCGGACCACTCTTTACTAAAACCTCCCTAGATTTGTTCTGCCTCGCCCAATTAAATCAAAACTTTGCACAGTTACTGTCTACAACCTGGGCGTTGAAATGGATGAGTTTTTAGCCTTGGTTCTCAATGTTTTATAGTGATTTCACTGTGCATTTTTTTTCCAGGCAGGCTTTGGAAATAAAAAAAAACAGTGTTCCATCTTCATGTATTTATTAATTAGTGACATGTATACAGATATTTCACATCTTCCCACTAATATAGGTTCCCCTTTATCCTACAGAAAAGAAATTGTCAAAAAAGACAAAGTATTTACTAAGTTATTCACATTTTTATTATAGGTATGCCATTTTCGGAGCAGAGGCCATAAAAGAGGCTAGAGTAGAACAGGTTTGTGTGTGTCTTTTTATAGCTCCAAAGAAAGTTTGCACCATGAACTTCTGTAAACCACGGGGGAATCAAAGAAGCCCATAGACCTTTCAAAGTAAAATGCCCACATTGCTGTGATCCCCAAGACAAATAAAAGCCTTTTTTGTTTGTTTCTTTCCCACACTTTTAGTGCATTTTAAACAGGACACATTTTTGACGGAACATGCTTGTTTGTTGCTGTGCTGCAGACCCAGCGCCGCGTGACGTTCCATCTTCCCGACGGTTCCCAGGAGAGTTGCAGTGACAGCGGGCTCGGAGACCCGGAGCCAAGCAGCACTGCCAGCACCGGCCAACCTCTCCCCCTCAGCTTCCCCCAGGAAGAGTACTATGAGCAAACATCCCCAAACAGCCGCACCGAGGGAGACGGAAACTCGGACCCCGAATCCAGTGAGTACTGATTTTTGCTCGGACAACAGGAAATTCATTGATTTTTTTTTTTTTGGTCGTGATTTTCTAGGCCGACTTTCCATTATGTAGTTTACAAGTTTCCATCTGGGTTTTTAGACGGTAAAATAATTCACTGGGATTACGGCTGTGATTGTCATGGGAACAAGCTATCCTTGGAAACATTTAACAAGGTACAATGTTCTGGTAAAAAAAAACTAATGAAAACGAGTTAAACAGAAAAGTTTCTTTGCCGTACCGGCTGTTTTTATGACGTCTTTTTTGGGATGAGAAGGTCAACAATTTTGTCGGACAAGAATTCAACCATGGGGGCTGTATTCCTAAAGAGAGAAATAAAACCCCATGGTTAAGATTTAAAAACAAAAACAATCTAGAATAGGACAATAATTGGATTTGATCAAAACAAGCAGTGACCCATGACGAGAGTGCGAACATTTCATTATGGCCTGTGAATTTTACAAGGCTGAATTTTGTCAATGCTTCCTGGTGCTTCGCTGTAGAAGGTAAAGGAATTGCATCTCTGAAGTTGGAGCTGAGTTTATTCAAATGATTCACAAGACACAGCTGTCACTGCTTGGCTTGCCGCCCAATGACGCTCTCCATAAAAAACAGGAAATCAACACTCCTACCTCTTACATATACAGCATATTTGTTTCAAACGCATTGCTCAAATTACTGGCTGAGGGAGAAAAGAAGTATGCTGAAGACACGCCGTAGAGGATTCTGGGTTTAGATTCAACACAAGCAGCATGCCAATGATGCTGCTGAAACAATTTTGCTCCAACTTAACATGAATAAGGGTACTGTGAGTCCCATATCCCCGTCTTTGTCACATACCAACACTCTGACTTCAAGCTGGATATTCTAGTCCTTTATTTTCTTGGGGTAACACTCACGCATTGCAGCCTGGTATGCGAAGCTCACATCAGAGCAGACCTGTGTCATTGCTAGAATTTTTTTATTGTTTTGTTCTATATTGCAAAAAAGATTGGTTGGCATGCACCTACGTGCAGCATAGTCATTGTGTCATAGCTGTAAGTGAGACAACAGCTCTCGGTGCCTCTGCCTCCCCATCAGCTGCACTGACACGTCTGGGCCTCGGGTGTCAGTGTGTGATTGGGAATGCGTTTGCTAGACATTAGACATAAGATGGGTGAAACCCCGGCGATGGCTTCCTGTTCATTTACATGCAAACGTCAACCCCATATGCAATTTTTCTGTCTTTAAAGAAGAGGATATTGCAAGTATCAGTAAGATATATAGTTTTTAGAGTTTTAAGAGCCTCCGACAACCAGCTGACCTCTACAGCCCCCAAAACACATGCGCACACTGACACACACACACACACACACACACACACACACATATATATCTGTACACCAGGCACGTGTATTAACACATATCCAAACACATACATCTAATGAACAAACCTCCCTCCCAGCTGTTACCTTTAATGTATTCACCATGATGACAGCGGTGATTCATATATGGGACTCATTCACATACAGAGGCTATTGCTCATCATCTCATTAATATTCAGTGACATAAACGTCTCCTACCTCATACACTTACTCAAACACTGCACCTATTACGTACTTCCCCTCTGGGGCCATATTTGTTGAATTGGATTAGTTTTAGATAGAAGACCATGCTAATGTGGTAAATGCATGTGTACACTTACAAATTGCTGCATTAAAACCAGAGTGTTACCACCAAAAGACCGAGCAAGACTACAATATTGGAGTCGAATATTCGTAGTTGGGTATTGGAAAATACTTTTTATTTTATTTTCTTACCAGAAAGCTCCAAGTAATAATCAGTTGTAAACTCATCACACCAAATTAGTTAAGTTAATTTAAATTTCCCTGAAAAAAAGAGAGCAGATCATATTTAAGATTTGTACATTCACCATAGTGATTTGATTAATTTTACATTGTCATACGATTTTATATATCGTATTATTTGCCTTTCCAAGCTGCTTAGAAATACAGGAAGCTGTGATTTAAATGACTAAAGCCAGGCAAGTTATTTCATTAGCTCTTCGATGCTGCTGATTATACACACACTTGCACAACCGTTCGTACGACGTTTGAAGACAGAGTGAGATGCCTGACTCATCCAACTTATTTTCTTCCTTCCAAGGGTTTAAGATAAACTATCACTCTGTAATGCTTAGTTCAAAGGGAGAGATGGATCCTGTGCATGTTGACCGTCTCGGAGCTGAGTGCGTTGGTGACAGAGGGGGGTCTAAGATGGATACGATATGGCTTTATCAATGAGCACCAGGCCGGCGAGGCGGTGGCTATCTCTTGTCATGTCGACCGAGTTTGTAAAGCAGAAAGAACAAGGGAAAGTGGAAATGGGACAGGCGAAATGGAAAGACTCGCCAGTAAAGAAGAGGAAGTGGAGCCGAGAAATTGAATGACTCGAGCGTTGAGTCGCTAGAAAGAGAACTTCAGGAGTGACGCTCGGTATTGTTTCGTAAAGTTGCTTCAACTTGGAACAGAATGTCAGCTGGCACTGAATAATTGTGGGTCCCAAAGGCAAGCCATGTGGCCTTCTTGTGACAATGAATTTCTCAACTCCTCTTTAAACCTGCATCTTTATTAGGCCACCCACTCTTGAAATAAAGTTCATATGACGTTTTATGTTTCTATTATTTATGAGTTAGGCGGCCGTTCATTTTATAGGCTCTTGATTTCCCCTCTAGGCCTTCCTCACCGCCCGGCATCAGTCTCTGCACCGCCGCCTGCATTGAAAAAAAACACACTGTTTTAAGGGTTTTGATATTCCCTCCTCTGCCTCGACCAATAGATAAAAGCTGCACATTAGTGTCAGTAGCATGTGTGTTTTAGGTCCAACCCCCGTATGTCGGACAGCTGGCTTTTACATGCACATCCGAAACAATTAGGCAGGATGAATCGAGTTGCAGCACCCGATCAAATGTCAGAAACAGGAGTTTGTGTTCCTATGCGACGCATCTCTTTCCTCAGATAAGAAAAGTGCACTGTTTTAGGTGACGTCAGCGGCCGAGCACAGTAACGACCTTGGTGCCGGTAAACAGAGATTGACCTTCGAGGCATCGTGACTTTTCCTGGATTCACAAAGTGCTCTGGATTCTGTGAGCAATGGCCTTGTTCTGATTAGCGTGAACCAGTTGATTTGTTGACAACAACGATTAAATCCTGTATGTTCATGTCGGACAGTCTGCTGTTGATTTGATGTCGTACTTATTTTTTTTTTTCTCTCTGAATGATGGGAATCGTCATGTCATGAACAGCACACAGAGCTAAGCCCCCAGACAAAGAGCAGCAAAGTGGGAGCAAATCCCTCAGTCTAAATCCTTCACTTTTTTCAAACAATACACAATTTTGTTCTCTGGGCGGTTTGTAATATACTTATTTCTTTCTCCGGTTGTTGGAGCTGAGGGATTTAAGAGCTTGTGCTTTTTGCCCACTTACACGAAGCTCACTACAGGCAGTTTTGAAGCAGTGCATTAGTCTCTGGAAGTAACATGAAAAAGCAGTAGAATGTAGTGCAGTATCTTAATCTGTGGCATATGGCTTTCAAATGACCAGCTTACACCTTGTCTGTCTAAGATCTAAATCTGCTATTAAAATAAGCCAATCCTTTTAAACACTGCAAGTATAATAAGATTATAGTTTTAAACCTGCTCCGGTTATATTATAAAATGAGAGACTTTTTAACGAAAGAAATAGCTTCATCAAGTTACAGATTTCTCTCAGTGATTTTATTTGATAAGTTGCATTTGTTTTCTTTTTATATCGAAGGCTTTTACAGGTCATTATATAATACCTGATGCCAGTAGACACATAATCTGATTAAAGGCTTGCAGAGTTCATACTTTGTGGGGGTTACGTTGCCAACTCTTTGATTTCTGTAGGTCCAAAATGTGCATTAATGCTCTCTCGCTGAATTTGCGGTTGACTGATTTTCAACTGCCCTTCTTTGGAAAGATCTAGTGTGAAGGGACCACTTGAAATTTTAATACTTTTAAAATCTCATATTTCAGGGTGTCTGGCCACCAATTCCAAGCTTGTGCTAAGATCGGAATTTGACTGTCTAGACACAATCTGCCCGCAAAAAAAAAAAAAGGGATTTTGAGAGGAAGCATGAAAATAAAGTCAGTTGGTTGTGATTGGAATTTACAACTAAGCGGCACCAGCCCCAATGTAAAACATGCATTTTGTCGTACATGCCAATAGTTTAGCACATCATTATGTGACGGCAACAACGCCACAGTGTTCAGTTGAGCAAGCCACATTAATTATTCATATGAGTCCAATCTCAGTTTCACTTTGAGGGTTCTCAGATGCAATTAGAAGTAATGAATGTGCTTCTTAATTACATTCATTTGTGCAAATTTTCATTCCCCATTGAATTTTTCTGTGGAAACATTGTGACACTGACCAATGGCATATCATTTGCAATGTGACTATACCCATTCAGCATAGAACAATTAGCTGTAATTAGTGTTACAATGTCATCAGCGACCAGGGGGAGAGACTAAGCTGACATGCAAAGGAGAAGAGGACCCTTGTTCAGAGAGTTTAAAGTCCAACGATGTAGGAAGATCCAGATAATTGGCTGACAGGTTGGAAAGATGAACTGTTGAAAGAATTTTTGCAGCCAACTTTTGATTTGTGTGAAACTGCCCTGTGCAGGCATTCTCTTTGCTGGTGATATCCTTTAATATCCACATCACCTGGTCCAATCTTTTACCTCGCGCATCTCGTCATCTGCCGCCGAAAAATCAGTGGCATCGATAAAGTAATCGATAAGTAAGCGGTGTTGTTTTTTTTTAAGTATGAGGAACAAACACATATGAAAAGATATATTAACTTAAATTTGTAGGGTGCCCTTGCCATCAGGGGGGGGGGTAAGTGGATGTGGGGGCAGGCTGTTGTTGAGCAGTGTAGGTTCGGACCGGAGCGACTGTGCCGGGCTGAGATCCGTGCAGGGGGAGGCGGGACAGACGGCACGAGGCTCCAGAACGGACGCAGAGCTTTTTGTGCGAAATACAGCCACACTTTTGACCGTTTACCTTTCGGCATGTTCTAGCTAGCTACTGTAGCTATAAGCTACGAATGATAAACTATCATTAACTAACCGAGTCATTGGCGGTTTAAATACGGACTTAAATAAATATAAATATAAGGTAGATGGTTAGCTAGCTGCTGTTGCTACACAAACGGTAAGCTGTCGTCATTAGCTGTTGCGGGGATAGAGTCATCAGAGTAGTGTAAATAAAGTTTTTCAATCGACTCAGGCACCAAAATGAAGCACCGAAATCTGCGTTGTGTTTCGGTACGGTAAGTACCGGTAGTACCGGTGTAGGAACCGGTACTATATTGGTACCGGTTCTCGGTACCCAACCCTAGTTATCGGTGATATTCTGTGTGCAGCGTGTATCTTTAATTCACGCCTCCTATAAAATGGTAATGCAGCCATTTCCTTTCTTGCAGTTATTCCACAACGTACAAGATAACTTCCTCCAACTCCTTTGCTTCACATCATTTTCACCCGTTTGCTTCTTGCTGTATATTCTCCCTCATATAAATAAATAAAAGCTTTGGTGCCTTCTAGCTCCCAGAACTTTTTACTGCTGCCCCAGCGGGCCTGCAACAGAGCTAAATGAAGTAACAGTGAGTATTAACCTACATAGATTGTACCTCTCCTTTTAAGATGATTTGGGATTCTTTATCATCTCTCCCTTTTCTGACCGCTGGGAGTCTACAGCTGAGTCAGCAGGGGATTTAGATGGACTCATCTGTACCCTTCTCCACCAATTGGGATTTTGTGGAAGTGTTCAGTTCTCAGAGGTGAGGTGGAGGGGAACCCTTGTTTTATCTGGTTCAAATGCTACACCAGTCTTCTTGGAGAGACAAGAGAGGGAGAAAGAGAGAGAGAGAGAGAGAGAGAGAGAGAGAGAGAGAGACAGACAAGTTATTGATCTGAAGGAGTCAACTCAGCTCGCAGAAATCTCTCTCCACCCTATTTCAAACAACTGAGAAGTGTCATGATGTTACAAACCTCCTTTTTCCAGAGTATTAGGCCCCTTTTTTTGTTGCTCTGCCATTCTGTGAAGTTGAGACACAGGCTTTCTGGTACAAACATCATAATCCATACAAGACAAGCCCGGAAAGTACAGGCTGAAAGATTTCTTGATAATTCAGAGCATGATGTTTACAACACACAATTGGCAGAGCTTCAAGGTCATGACCCGAGTAAAACACATCTTACGGAACTTCAACACATTATCACAACGAGCAGGTGTACAACTGAGAACAGATGTGTACAGCACATTATGACACATCATTTCAAACTTATTTTTGGTTAAATACAGAATTGATTTAAGCGTGTTATTCACTAGACTATGAATTAACCTTTTTAATAATATTTTACTTAACTTTTAATCAGGCAATTAAATAACATTTTTAATGAGGTACATATTTTCTAACTTGCTAATGAATGTCTTTATGTTTTCTTATTTCAACATCAGTTAAGAATCAGGCATGCCCTCAAAGTTGTAATTTTAGCACGCGATGACCTTAGAATAAAATTAAGAAAGTTGGCTGGATACCATGTTTGACAGTCCAAGAGTTGCTGCTTCAAATTCTATCAGCAGCACTGTGACTTGAGTAGGCTTTTAAAGACCTGTACAATTAAAATACTCATTCCGAAGTTGTTAACATGTTCAGTAAGTCTTGTGTCTGGTTTGGGAAGGGATCAATAGCTGCCAAGTTTGATCTTGTCTCTGGACGATGTATTCGGAGCTCGGCAGGGGATAGAGAGAGACTTCAAACAAGAATGGAGGCTCAAAGGCCCCAGCCAGCCATTCACTTTCTTCCATTCCACTGGCTCTGTGATGCCTAAACTGGAATATGGCTTGGACAGCATATTAAACCTTTGGAAGGCTGTGATCTAGGGAAGTTAACTGTGTAGTCCTTGATTCCATGTAGTTGATAGGATCTCTAACATCAAACACAAATCATTAAAAAATTACAGCTACACACCTGAAACAATTTTTTTTTTAATGGGCAAGCCATTTATTGGATGCTAATAGTGTCTTTGGCACATGATGGAAAAGGCCGCTCGTCACATATTTCTGATGCTTCTTTTAATGTGGTTGGAATCAAGCAGTCATAAAAAATGATTGAGCCGGATCATTTTTAACTTGAACTTTTAAACTCTAAAAAAAATCCCACCGCAGAAGTAGACACCAGAACCTCCCAACATTTATCAAGAAGCATGGTGTCCTTTCACTGGGAAGAGCTGAGGTCGTACCTGTCTAAAAGAGCAGAAACTTTCACTCCCCTTAGAAGCAGGGGGAAACATGGGAAGCTATCAAATATAGATGCGCTAATGTTTTATTCAAGGCCATTTGTTATAGATAGCTTTTTACAACAAAAAAAACACTGCTTTTCATTTTTAGTCCGAGAGCCTGTGTTTGTATTAATAGTTTCCCCTGGAATGTAACTCTCGCTGTCCCTCCGAGCATCCCCTACCAGCTCCCATAAGATGCACACCGACCCACATATACAGTAACTGTACTCACGTAGTGCACACCTGCCACTTCCCAGGTCAGCACCTTGCATTGTATTGCTGACTGTACTGCAGACTGGTCTTGCTTTGGCTTCAAAACAAGACAATTGTTCCACACATGTGCATATGTAAAATCTCATAGGTGAGAATTTATGTTCTATACATTCTTTCACAAGGTCAGAGGTCAATCTGCTTTGAATTCCAATAAAGCCATTACACTCCGGCTTAGAGGTGTTTTAGTTCACGGGAACCGATGGTATGGTTTATTGTTAACAAATGCATTAGTGAGGCTGAGACGGGGTTAGAGGAAGTGCATCCCTCCCGCTCCCTTCTCATCCCCTCCCCCTGCCACCTCCACCACATGCTCCATCTCCCCCACATCCCTTCTTCCTCCCTCTAAGATACAGCGGCATTGACAGATTAAAATGCATGGTCTCATCCCTTTCTCATTTTTCACATGCAGTCGGTTTCAAGGATAAGGATGGCCTCTGCTCAGAAGGACTTATTGACCAAAATAACTGCGCATCAATATGTCTCCTGAAGGCTGAGCGGGCCACAGCATCGCAGGGGTTGTATTTTCACCAACTCTTTCAGCCTTTAATGTTATTGAGCTGGGCTGTCTTGATATGCTGCAGAACAGCACGGCGGAATGGCGAAAAAAATTGTATGGCAGAGCTGTTTAAAAGCCGCATTGTCCGAAACTGAGCACATTTTGGATGCATCAGAGTGAAATTTTCTTTGACGGATGAGAAAGTGGAACAGAAACACAGATTCATTTTGCTTGGAGAACGGCATGCTCTGTCATAAATGTATATTGCTGTTGTCTCTGGCTTACTTTTAATCAAGAAATTAACATGAGAGAAACTGCAGATTGGATGCGATTCAATTCAGATTGACTAGTACAGCATTGCTGCAATGACATCAATGATATGATGACAGGCAGCTACTAATATGATGCCATGTGTCTATGTTTCACGTATTAGCATATTTCAAGTCAAATGTGTTATTTACAGGGAATCCATTATTTTCCTGTGAAATCATCAATTTTACCAGCATGGAGTCACAGTACACCACATGCAAAACAGTTCACTCTCACACACACACACACACACACACAGGCACACACCTACACAAACACACACTGGAATTCTCACAAGCGGTTAATTCGGTTTGTTTGAGTATAATAAAACATGCAGGTTACGGCGCGCTTTTTAATCTGCATCCTGAGTTACTTGTGTGACTTTATCCAGGTGTTGACTGCACACCCATGGATGGGATTACTGCCCCATGTAATGTATCGTAAGGAACAGATATGTGCACATTGGACAAATTGGAATTCATAGACAAAAATAACATTTCAGAAACCACCCAAAGGCCAGTTCCTCTGACTAATGGAGTGAAGGTGTGGCTGCGTGAGCACAGGAAGGATGCGGTTTTTCACATGGGATCTGCTGAGGGAGCAGATTTCCAGGTAGGCCCTGCAAGACATGTTAGCCCTAACAGGAAATGACAGAGGGCGTTGAGGGTCTTGACACTAAACACATAAACCGTGTTGTTTTGTAGCCTCCTCAGCAAGCGGTCCGAGGTATTCATCACGTTCACCGCGGTCAAGTTCGAGAGGCACTTCTGCCCCGGCTCTTTCTGAGGCATCTGTGTGCACCTCAAGGCAATGCAGCACTCGTGCGGTCAGTCAGCTGTCTGCCATTCCATGCAGAAAGGGAAGCAGACCTGGTGCTTAATCCTCGCCAGGGGCTCTTGCGAACCGGCAGACAGATTTTGTCCCTTTGTCCCCTTTTTCCCCCCGCAGACATCGGCGTGATTACATTCATTTGTCCTGATTCCATTTAGAGAGAGGTGCGCTGAACTTTCAAGTGTCAAACATCTCTCGTACTGAGGCTCCCTCGTGCCGACTAATGCATCCCGTTTACAAAAACCAAGACCTCACAGAACTGATCGTCAGTGTCCAACAATAACTGGATTTAAACAGAGAAGCAATAAGCATTTTGTCCAATATTATTGCGTCTTTTTCTTTTTTTTTTTTAATAAAGTTTTCTAAAAAGCATTTTTAAAATGTTCTTTCTAGCAGTGGTGGTGGCTCATGTAGTCACAGACACAAATCTGTATGCCTCTGTGTTTATTTCAAATAGAATGGCTAGAAAATGAAATAAATTTGGAGTGAAAGACAACGCTGTTTCACAGGGTGAGATCACAGTGCCAGCAGAAAATAGACTGGAACGTTTCCTGAAGCCAGTCACACACAGTCGCAGCAGCGGTGGTCTCTGTTATGATAAAATCAGGGAGCTCTGCGAGCTTGCCCTTGATTCTGCAGTTGGCTAAACTCGGCAGGTCACCAAGGGGAGGCAGATGTTGTCTCGAGGCATGTCCCACTGCCTCAGCGAGGGCTCCGGCTGGTGTCGCCGAGCTTACAGGTGCACTAAGCCGTCGCTCAGCCGCCACAGGCCAGCTCTGGGGATGTTGAAATGAGCGGATATGCTCATTTTGATCCACTGAGGTATAATAATTGATGATCAGCCCTGCTGTCGCATCTGGGAGTCACTGGTCCGCGACATAATACAGCCTTAATGCAACACACGGTGGTGTGGACAGAGGTGCCACAGGGCCTCATGCTGGCTTGTATTTCAAGTAAGATAAAGGACGGTTGAGGGAACACAACTCCATTTAACAAACTATTGAAAAACAACCATTGCAACTTCTTATACATGTTCAGGTCACAACTGAAATCCCCACCAAAGAAACACCACACACCTCATTGTCATTATGCCTGTTTCAACGCACATGCTTAAACACGGCAGAAAATGTTAAAGAAATTGAAATCAAGTCCAATATTGTATAAAACTGAACGCACCACATGAGTATGTGTTTCCTGTTATTTTGTCTTCATTATATATATAATTATAATAATTCATCTTTAGAGAAACATGGAGAAAGTGTTTGGGGTAGGCGAGAAAATGTTTATCTTTATCTTTAAGTTCCAACTTCATCATACGTTAAGCTTAAAACATGACCTACTTTCTTCTTGTCTTCTTCCAGTCTTAATCAGTCTTCTTCCAGTCTTAATCACCGTCACCTTCACAGATAAAGAAAGCACGTGCGAAGATTTCAAGCACCAGGCATGCAGAGGCACATTCATACACATGCACCTTGATCTGAATCTAGTTGAGCAAATGTTTGTGCAACTAAGAAGCACAAAACACTAACATTGACAAGCTAAAGGGTCTTTGAATGGCTCCCCGCGCTGATCCTTCTTTGCTGTGGTTCTCCGGCTGCAGGAGATCAAACACAAACACAGCAGCTCAACTACTCAAAACGCAAGGAGAAAAGTCTCCCAGTGGGCCTCAATAACCAGGTCTCACAGAGTGCCACTACCTCTATTCAAAATGAACGTGAAGCCCGGAAAAGTTGGTGCTTCAGAATAAATTCCAAAAGGATCAATAGGCTGCCATTATCCGGGCCACAGTGAACAACATTTAAACCACTCAGCGGCTTTTGTCTGTTCAAAGAAAAGGGGGCTCTGTTCCATGTTTGTTGTCATTGTTGGTCGTCAGTGATCCGATCACATTTTAATCACACTATTCAGCCTCATTGATTTCAGTTTACCACAGATTGTGTTGAATGAAATATTGTTTTTTTCTCCATCAGTGGCAATTACCCAACAATGAGAGCTCGATATCACAGTGCAGGCATGGTGAAATACTGGGTTTGGGCAGGTTGGTTGCTGCTACTGGGATTTAAATAAGAAGGCATGCGTGGATACATATACAAATGTGAAGCAGACGGAGGCCTTTTGAGCTCTCAGCCAGACGTTCATTGACTTTAATATACGTTAATATATCCACTCTTCCACTGCTCCCACAGCAGATGAAAGCAGACAGACAATCTATTTCGGCTGCAGACTTGTTTTCATGGTTGAGGACCAATCAGACGCTCTATACTGTAGTCTGGCCTGTCCATAGGTGTTGAAAAACAAATGTGTTATTAAGGTCCAGCATGTAAAGAGGTCCTATTCTTTCGTCCATCTGATTAAAAACATGAAGTTTTATCACAATTCCAACCTTTTTGTGGAGAGAAATCGTGTTTATTGAATAACTTTTTTTTTCTTCTAAATTTCCAGCAACTCATTGTAGTTTCAAACTATTAATATTCATTTTCCTCAAAGTGAAAAATGTGCATACTTTCACTGAACACTGGCAAAATCCATCTGTCTTACCTTTAAAGCATCTGCCATCGCTTACAGGGCCGTCCACCTCGCGAGTCACAGAAACGTAGGGACATCTGTCCCAACAGATAGAAAATCAGGATAGGGCCATCCATTCTGCCAACGCTCCACTGAACTCTGTGTTATGTTCACCATAATTTGCTTTTGGTTGCTGCAGCATCCCGGAATATTGCTCTGCAGCAGCTCAGACCGAGAGCTGCTGTTTGTAATGTGTCCCTTTTCGGCCATTCCGCGTGCAGATAATTTGATAAACCCCCAGATGTAATGGCTAAGCTGCATCCTGATAAATGTGGGTAATATGACAGGGGACAGAGGATTTCCCTAACAATTTCTGAAGAGAACTTTAGCTATTAGGATGATTTGATATTTTCCGTAGGGACTGTATTTGATCTGAGGGAATGTATTTGGTTGGCATTCAGTGTAACATTACTTTTTAGTTACAGGAATCAATGCATATATTTGCTGTGTAGTTTTAAGCTTGTTATCTGTATAGTTGGATGTTGTATTTGGAATTTTCAGGCAATATCTGTAGTTTCAGATACAGAGCCCATATTCCACTGGGAAAAATGTAGAGCAGGGTTACAAATCCCCATCTTGTGCTATAGTGCAAATGCTCTTTCACTTTTCCTTCACTGCAGACATATTATTCATAATACCCTCTTATATATTCTTCAAAACACAAATCAGAATAAAGTTACTAAAACTGACCATAGAGAGACCCAAAAGCTCACACAGCTGCTCCTCCTCCTCTCATGTCGCTTTCTCTCAATCTTCTGAGGGAAAACGCGTCAGCTATTCCTCATATGGTAAAATATGCAATCTGTGCCTGCCAGTCTATGAGCGAGTTTCGGGTTAATCCTCATGAATACGTGACTTTGTCTGCATGAATAAATAAAAACCTGCTCACTGGGTAATTGAGGTGCTGTGGCACTAACAAATGAGGACATGATTTGTAAATGGGATTTTTTTTTTTCGGCCTGAACTGGACCCATGGTGTTTTATATCGCATTAAAGCACTAACCAAAATCAAACACAATATGAAGTAAATATGACATTAAAATGTTGGATTTCCCCCTGAGGGCTCTGGAATAGTTCTATTATTTTTTCTTTATAAACTAATTGCCTCAGTTCAGGTGACTGGTGGTAAAAAACACTAAACAAGCCATGATTTTAAAATGATTCGTGTTTATGTTAGCAGGTAGCCCAAACTCCATCTGTTTGAACCATAATCATCTTAAATTTCTAAGCTAAATTGTGATGTTTTATTGCCCTTTATTCAACAGACAAGTGGAGGCTACAGAGTGTAATGTTCTTGGAGAGAGACAGAAATGTAGACAGATGCAGCAGGCAGAAACAGAGTTGAGGTCACCCGTGATTCCATCAAGCCTGGTTGCTCTACAGAAAGTGTATTGAAAGTGGTCCAAATTATGGTTCATTTTGTGTTGTGTGTGTAAGGGATTCCATATGTTCATCCCTTTATAGAAAAAAATGCTTGTCTAAAGGACCTTTTGTGACAAAGCACTTTGCAATTTCCCACAGCAGCGCCCCTGGTAATTGAGCCAAAAGACCCAAAAGTTGTCAAAATGTCAAAAATAATCTCTGCAGCCAGGTTAGGTGAACATTTCCTAAAGGGCTGTAGTGTTGTCCAATTCAATGCAACTATCAAACCGGCTGGGAAGTATATCGTTTCAACCGGTTTAAAAATATCATACCGTCAAGCTATAACAATTGTCATCGCTCTTCAGCATGCGGTACATTCTATTTTTACGCTATTTTTACCCTGCGTTTCTCTATTTTTGTCATGGCTCAAGAGCCAGATCGTGACAAATAGAGCGCTTGTCTAATTTGTATGCATTACGTCATTGAGTTGGCTGATTAGTGGGTTCGTAAGAAGTGGATGAGGTAACATTGTTGTGTTTCCGGTTTGTCGCTGGATGGCTACGTATTTGGGAATGTTCGGATTGTTTGTTGGTTGTAATAAGATTTCCTTTAACAGCTTGCCGCTGCTATCACAAGAAGAAGTAATGTTACCTAGCTACCGTAGACCAGAGATGGACCAACACAACTGGTGCCCAAGACAGGAGCAGTGTCTGTTTCGAGAAGTTAACGTCAGATCAGAAAACAATTTATTGCAAAGTTTGTCAAGCCGCTGGTTTTGCATCTGGTGGCAACACTAGAAGACACAACAGCTAACACGCTAACTAGCTAACACGCTAACACAAAAAATGAGATAACAATCTAACACCGGCCTGTCGCGAGCGAGTTGGCCAGCAAGCGGTGAATAGCTGTTCTGGTGGCCATCAGTAATTTTTGTGGTCAATGAGAATGTGTTTACTTGAAAAAGATACCGTCATACACCGGGATACGTCAGAATCTTTCTAAATACCGTTATTTTTGGCCATACCGCCCAGCCCTAAAGCATATATGATTAACAATTCTAAATGATTTTATTTATTCACATTGATCAGCGCACACTATTTAATACTAGACAAAAAATGTTAAGTGTTACACCTCTGTAAGTTGTACATTTTGGACTCTGTTTAACAGACCCAAACAAATCAAATGAACATTATTTTGTTAATTAACTTGGATTGGACGTATGGAACTTTTGAATTCAGACACGGTGCTGCATATTTCTATTTAACATGTTTCCTGTTGCGACAGAAAACCCACTGTCACTTCTAATGCGTTCATTACTTCTGCTTGGTCAGTGGTCCTCGACGTCTGTCTTCAACGCACGGAAGAACTGCTCATCGTCTCCACAACATTCCCCAGGCTTTCAACCAATTCCAATTGAAACACATCTGCGTCCTTATACACGATCCGAGTAAACTGATGTAGTGTAACATGTGAGAGAGTTCCACTACCAGAAAATCTCTGTTTGAGGTTTCATTTCACCGTGTGATACCTTATTGTTGTTAACCACGTCAATCACGTAATTTGCTAATGGGTTGATGTCTCGGGGACCACACTTATTTGCGTGTTTGCGTTTCCTGAATGTGACTTAGTGTGAAGACAGAAGTTCATTTTGAGTTGTAGTTTTTCAGCCTAGTAAGAAATTAAGCATTTTACTTATATTTTACGTATTTGGGTGAAGAAAGAAAAGGAAATGATGGTTGTTAAAATACCCTCTGTTGTAAATGATCAGAATGATAATATCATCAATTGAAGGTGTTAATAGTAGGAACTTGCTACCTGCTACAAAAATGGGTACCAGTGAGTACCAGTGCACCTGTGTCCTGGGTCCTGGGTCCTTGCGATCTAAATGTTCAGTCCTCCATATAAAAGAGCCAACTGCGGTAACCAGTAAGGAAGCGTACCAGTTTTTTTCCCGCAGTGATTATCTTCTTTTACTCAAAAAGTCCAGAGATGTATTATTTCTTCTATCTTTGGAGACAAGCACTATTATGGTTGACAATTGGGGTAGCGTTTACTGTAACTGCAAAAATACACAACTATTATGGACTCACAAGATCTGATGACAAAGAATGCCTTGGGAATGATATAATCAAACTCAGACAGGGCACCTCTAGCTTTTAGTCCATAATTTACCACCAAAGTGCACATTTCTGGTGTTTGATATCCCACCAAAGCAAGCTCTGGGAAGCGCATTGATTTCTGTTGTGTCCTCTTTGCCAGTCCTGCCCCTCACGCCTAGTGCTTGACCCACTTATTTTCTCATCTTTCCTTGTTTTCTCCTGAGAGTTATGGCTGCACGTTGCTTTTCCCATTATAGTGTGAGTGGATGCAAGGCAAGTATGATTGCATTGTATAGTCTGTCTCTCTCTTGCTCATTCTCTCTCTCTGTGACTCATACACACACACACACACACACACACACACACACACACACACACACACACACACACACTGTCTACCTGAGTTAGGTGACACCAGCTCTGTTAGCCAACAAATAAATCACAGGACAAATTGACATATGTGCCACAAGAGAGACAGCCTTTAAGGGAGTTGTTGAACACTGCATGGACTATAAGATTTTCAGTCGTGATAGTTATTGACAAAGCACTGAGTTTAAACCAAACCAAAGGCTCACATTAATCCAGTAATTCCAGTAAATATCAATGCCATTCGCTGCCGGACAGCGCCTTAGCATCACTGCCGCTGCCCTTTGGATGCAACCTAAAATACATCAAATATATTAAATCTTGGATGCATCAGTTAAAATTTTGCACTGTAAGCATTCAGTTAACAGAGAAGCTCATGCTCTCTGGTTTGAGCTCCGTCTGCCTGTGCAAACCAGGCCTACTAATGTGGCCGGATGCAGAGATAGGCAGTATTTCTTGTATTTCAATTACTTTGAGTATTTTGCCATTTGTATTTGATAGGCGCGATAAAAAACCTAACACAATAACAAAATACTTTAGAGTGCAATAAATTTGTATTTAAAATTCCTCATAACTTTCTCCACAAATCAAAAAACACTTCAGTTCTTCAAGTTCATCCAATTGTCAAGGTAAATATTTATCTGAGTGTGACACATTATATCATCCACAGTTACCTGCCCGAGTTACTTTCTTTTTTGGGGGTGTTCACAAGAGCTTTTTGTACATTGTAGGAAAAATCTGAATCTTCTGCTATACCAAGACCTCAAAAAACAACGTACTATATTTTTAATACAAAATACATTGTATTTTTTAACATTTTCTAGCACCAATATTTTGTATTTTATTGTATTATATTTATTTCAGGGGTATTTTCTATAAAATAAGTATGCAGATGTTTCATTGTAATATCTTCTTATCCCTGATTGAATCTGCCCTTTAAAGCCAGATGTTATAGTTTGTTGATAAGTGTTGTTTGCAGCACTAGACGTAATGTAAAAATAAAGGATCGCTAACTTTACAGATGTACTTCAATTTTGTTCAAGCTATCCGATACAAAGAAACAGCGGTTAAAAGCTAGAGTGAAGCCATCAAAGGATTCCGTGCCAATATGCTTTTGCTAGACTTGTCCCACAAGTTGCCTCAGGCAGACCAACCAAATAGCCGAAAAAAACAGTCAGAGCACTCCTATAAAGCCCTTTTGGGATTTGGTTTGGTTATTTGAGGACCTGAACAATTTTTAGGTATTTGGTTGATCTTTTAAATCATTGTGAAAATGAAGGAAAAAAAAGGGAATTTTGCCTGGTTGAGCTGAGGGTTCACAACAGCCCCTGACAGTCCATAGGGGCCGACGCATGTATTTTTATTGTATAGGCCTTTTTGTTTATACACAGTATTGATTTTCTTCAAAATGATCAATAACATCAAATTAGAATAGAACACAATGCTAAACTGTAATGTTTAATGATGTAATTTATGCATGGATATCAGTCAACGGTAATCATTCATTACTAATTAATGTTATTTGACTGGTGCTGTGAGATTTTCATTGCGATACTTGCTCAACCAGAGAGGGTCAGGCTAAAGAAGGCTTTCAGGCAGCAGAGTTTATGGCTTGGTTTTTAGGTTTTGTTGGAAGGCTGCATAATATTTCCTAACAGGGTTGAAAGAGAGCTTGAGGCAGGTCTATAGGGATTCTTCCTTCCTCTACTGGATTATCATGTTTAAGCAGCTTCCTTGGGACGATCCAGAATGAGCAACATAAAAAATTGACTATGCCAATTTAGCCAGTTGCTTTTTTCCTAATGATTTGTAACATATACTGCCCACCCTCTTCTAAGCAAGCTACAAAAGCATCGGGAGCTGTACTCTGTTCTGTACAGTACATTGCTGGCATGTGTATAATTTTTCACAAAAACTGTTATCAGAACGATGCATTAGGAAGTTGATTAGCTTTTATTGATGAAGGAGTAATAGAGCAATTGCATTTACCAAGTGCTGATTCACAGAAATTCATTCATATACGAAGTGAGGCCTCTATTTTGAAACCTGTGTCAGTGGTCTTTCCATGGACGTCATTGCAAATATGAGAGAGGCATCCTACTTTATTGTTATCTGTAGTTGACATCCATTGAGAAATACATATGCAGCACGGCAATTTTCTTTTGGAGCAAGTTGCGATTCTATATTGAAACAGATGGTGGAATTAGAATTCAGTATTACTATTGATCCTCAGTGGAAGCTGAACTACAAAGGATCCATCAAGTGGCGTGGTTGCATTTCCAACCCACTGTGTCCATGTCATAACCGTAAGACAAAGCCTGTTTTTATTAGCTTCCAAATCCGACCGGCTTCAGGTACCTCTCGCAGGTTTTCCTCTCATAGCAATAACATTTGCATTTTTCGACAGAGGCAGGATTTGAGCAAAGACTGTGATTGCTCTCTTTGCTATTTAAATTTTTAAAGAAGACATGCAATTTGAATTGCTGCGGGGCTCATCAATATGAAATTGGACTACTGGAGGGAAACAAAATGTAAGGGTGCAGCCTAGCACTCGGTGTGCCAAAATCCAACACTCATCCTTCCAACCAATCTAACACTATTTTCCAACAAAGCAATAAAGCGGTTGACTTTCAGGAGGAAAAGAAAGAAATCCTTAGGCTTCTCCCATTTGAGAATTTGCCTTGTTGTCAACAGCAAAAGTAACTTGCAATACTTTTTCAGAGCATCTGCTGCCTAAATCTCAGAAGAAAACAGAGACAGAATGAATGAATAATACATTGAACATATTCAAAAATCATGTAATCAATCAATTAATCAATTAAGTCACTTTTGTCAATCATTTTGACATTTACAACCAAGAGATAATGTGTTTTAGTTGTGAGAATAAACAGGACTGTAGCGTTAAGCATATCCATTCAGGGAAAACTTGTTTGGGCCTTTGGGATGGTTATTTGTCAATCAAAGTCAGATCTGTAAGCATTCATAATCGTGCCAAAGCCCACCCGTAGATTTTTGCTCTCAAAACCTGCTGTGCTTGAAGATGTGTTGGCAGCAGAAAATTAATGAATTGTATTTTTTGTTCTCCAGGTTTGTCAGCGGCCTTGCAACAGAATAGAATTTCTGAATAAAATTGTGATTCATTCAGGGAAAATGGAGGGGCTATGGACTAGGGGGCTATGGACTGTTGACAATCAACTTGGTAGTCAACTCTCTGGTTGACAGTAAAAGGATGAACAAATAATCAAGCTCCATGCTACACAAAAGTAGCTTAATGGAAAAAAAAAGTTCAATAGACATTCATTCATTCTGTCAACTCCTTCAACTGATAAAACAAGGCAGGAGGGCAAAAGAGAGCTATTTGCTGAGTTTACTAATTTTGCATGCCCTGTGCAAGTAAAAGGAGTGATGAACCGGCCTTTAAAGGCCTCTCGAATGTTGGAGAGGTCAGTCTGTGGGAACGGCTCAACGGCTGAATTCCGACGTAACTTCAAGGCCAAGATGGAAGCCGTTCTCCATCCACAGTCCAGGTTTCACACAATCTTTTTAATGTACTTTTCCTTAATTACTGAATAACTGACTTGGCTGCTACAATAAGTTAGAGTGCACAACAAATATATCTCCCAGCCAATGAGTTTAGATTTCCGCCCTGACTTATTGTCTGACTTTTTGCCGTTGCTGGTAGTGAGTGGAGAACGGTTGCCTCGGATCTCAGGCTCATTATGGTTCCCTAAAACCCCAGTTTAGTCCATTGGCTTGTAGCCGTTATACTCTCTTTGCCCTGAATTATTCCTCCAAGTTAAAGCCTCAAAAACTAATCAAATGGAGATTTTAAAAAGAAGTTAATGTGACTAAAAACGACATGAGCAATATTGAAGTAGTCTCTTCATAACATATAACTCATTTAAAAAGTCTGATGTAAATAATTGTTGACATTGATATTATCTGTCTTACGCCGCAGTAAAAACCTTTTCATACATACTCAATATGGAATAATTGGTATGTGGTCATCCTGTTGCCCTGAAAAAAAAAACATGGCAAAAAAATTCAAGGGGCACAACTGCTGGGCCATATAAAGGGCGGCCCAGGTGCACAGAAATGTTAATATCTCCTGGACTGGGGTGTCTGATGTCTCTCCACTCTGATCTTCCCTTTGAATAGGTTGTTGATGTTGTGAAGTCACATTTTCACACAGTTTCACCACGTGCACGTGTGTGTGTGCGCGTGTGTGCATTTTGCCAGTGGTCTTACAATCATAGGGAATAACACAGCATGATTGCACACTGCCCTTGAAAAAAATCTATTCCCTGTTGAACTCACAACAGCCTTAGGCCTTTTCTCACCAAACTCAATATTTTTCCTGTATACATTCAGCTATAGATGAACAAGAAAGAGAAAAAAAGAAACAACAGGATTTTATGTACTGAATTACAACAGAACATGTATAGTATCATTTTACTCAATTGGCCCAAACAAGAAAAGAATCCATCAAATGAATTATTAAGCGATTTGCTTTTTTTACTGAGTAAACGTAAGATGGAGTTGCCAGATAAATATATTTATATATGAGATCACAAAATATGAACACGTGAAATAAATTAACTGTTTTACTGTGTTATTTTTTGGGTCTTTTTCTTCTGGAAGCATTTTTGATCTGACATGCTTTCTCTTCTAGTTAAATGTCACTGACAGGTTTTGACATGTAAACTAAAGTTAGCAGTATTCAACCTGTCATACTGTATTTGTAAACAGCTTACGTTTCCTTCTCCACGCTTAGGGGAGAGGAGGCGAAGCCTGACGGCAGACAAGGGTTTTAACAAACATCCCCACATGCATACATAATGCCCCATTTCAAAAAATAAAAAAGTTTGCCGCTCCATTTAATACGTACAATTCTCTGAGCGCCCAGAGGATACCTTCTGTCAACAATTTCCATGTGCTGCATTCACTATACTTAGTAACCCTGAATCTTACTATATGGCATCACAGTTTACCACTTCTCCTATTCATGCATCAAGTGTGATGAGATTGTGCCTCCTGAGAAATCCAAGTTTCTTTCAATAATCCATTTATTGATGAATTTCCCTACATTTTGGGCAAATGAGCTTTGGTTTGCTAGAGAAACTTTGGACATTGTGCATTGGCTACATCAGCTGCTACATGCGATGTACACGTTGCAGGGGTATTGATTGATGAAGCTAAGTGGTGCGTTTGCTGTCAAGGCCAATAGAAATCCTGCGGATTTTTGTGGCTCAAGCAGGTTTAACTCATCAGCAGAATGGGGATCCCCTCGGCCCTTCTGGGAGTTGGGCTTTTGGATACATCAAGCGCAGGTGTGAGGCACACGTGACCTACGACCTTTGCTTTCCAATACCTGACTTTGGAACAAGATTTCTGTCTCTGAGCTCAGGCTTTAATCTTCGTCACCAGATCCATTTGATGATGTATTGAGGGTTAGCTGGCAGATCGGGCTAAGAGCTCAATACCTAAGTGTAAAGACACACAAGGGACCCAGTGTGTCTGTTATGTCCCCTCTGTTTTCTACTCATTCTGCTTAATTCAGCAGAAACACATTGTGAAATGCCCAGACTTTAAGATAAATGTGCAGCATCAACATCAGCACATGGTAGTAAATGATTTGCTTAATGAGAAGTATT
Source organism: Apeltes quadracus (assembly GCA_021346845.1). NCBI lineage: Eukaryota > Metazoa > Chordata > Actinopteri > Perciformes > Gasterosteidae > Apeltes > Apeltes quadracus. The sequence continues at coordinate 7,874,446 of CM037920.1, forward strand.
CACAATCGGCAGCTTGAATTAGCTTCAAAAATCCAAAAGATAACCTCATAAATGTCCATGTAAATTGCTGAAATATACTGCTAGTAATCCAATGGTGCGTGTTCTTCTTTCACGTGGTCATTTAGTCCACCAGCAGAATACATTTGTTTTGTTTTTACATTCTGTTCATAACCGCTTAGTCTTCCGAATCTTCCCTGAACTGACTGCCCTGTAAATGTCGAAGCGTTTTGAAGGAGGCAGCAATGTACTAAATGTGCAACATCCAGCATTTACCAGACAGATTAGATTATCATATTGTGTGTAAATCCCACTGCCCACCCCAAAATGTGCTTACACAAACGCACACAGAGAGAACATTTTGTCACATTGACTCGGCAACTGGATGTGACCAAGGATTAAGGATGACTTGCTTGTCAACATGCAAACGCTCAACACAGTGTTGATCCTTAAGTAACAAGACATCCGGTCAGAGCTAGGAAAGGACTTCTGAGACCACAAAGGAACGGCAACACATAACGCATAACTGGACACATCGTGAAGGAGCAGTGAACGCGTAGGGAAGTTTCGTATGTCCGCTTTCCTAATTTCCATCATGCTTATTTTGTTGTGTGTAGAATGTAGACTGTTATTAAGATGCATGACTAAAGGTACGAGTAGGCACTTTTTTCAACAAAGAAACAAATCTGTAAATGTGAAATTTTATTCCATTGTGTATTCGGGATGTTCACTGTTTTTCCTTTCTTTTCCAGTTAATTATTTTCAAAATGACTGGTCGGAATTATTTATTGGAAACCTTAGAGCGGTTATTTTTAAGATGACCCTCTGAACACGTACACTACAAAATTTTGTAAGGTGCCGGTCACACAGCTAATTTTATTTTAGGGATTACCCTTTTTACTACATTTGTACATTCCATGCTTATGCAACATGTGCATGGGAATTATAGTGACTTGGTGGCACGCATGGCTAAACCATCAACCAGGTGGTGATTGGAAACTTCTCACCTTTGGAAGGAGCGAAAGTAAACAGATGGCAGGCCTTTAGGGTCCACGGCACATTGTCGACAACGAATTACAGTCTGGAGGGGAATGGAATGGTTGATAACCTCAATCCCATGGTTCCATCTGCTGAATCCTAAGCAACGGCAGTACATGCGTACACGCAAACCCGGCAACACTGACATCTTGCACGCCTGCTGATGAATTGTATAAAAGGTGAATCCGTAAGATTGATTAATAGTTTTCAGGATCTGCTATGTGGCAAAAAGATGTTCTGTTGTCGTGCAGTGTGCCATAATGTACACAGAAATAGCATTCAGTCATCAGTTAATAAGTGCTGAAACAAATGTAAAGTTTTCTGATCCTACCAATCGGACATAAGCTCAACATAGAAATGTGACGATGATGGGACACGCTATGTAGAATAACCATTCAAAAGGAACCCGCTTGGCACATTCAACACAAAGCAATCTCATGACTGTTTACAGGTCGTCTATTCAAAGCCCCTCTGTATGGCTCTATGGGGGGATCCAAAAGAAAAGCAGCAAAGACAATTGTCAGGAAACAATGCAAATCCCGTCCTTTGTCCAGTTTGCACAAAGTGGTTCGTCGTGTTCTTTAAATTCACCAGGTTTTCAAAATAGGCTTTTAAGTCCTTTTGTGGCAGAACAAGGCAATGTTCTCAGAATAAAACATAAAAGGAATAATGTTGCATCTAATTGCAGTCCCGTCTCTATATTCTCCTACTGGGCGTAATCTAGCTCCATTCATGCTTGGTTCTAATCACAATTCAGAATGAGCTGCAAAATAGCCGTCAAACATAATTCAGCCTGTTATAATTACACAACAGGCTTTGGCAGCAGCTTCTGAAGTCATCAATATAAACTACATAGATAGAGTTAGTTGTTTTCGTGGACGTCTCAATATTTAAGCGCGACAAGGAAAACTGGACATTAGAGAGCCACTCCATCCAGCTCCGTCGAAATTGCAACCCATCCTTCAGCCGCTCGCTGCACCAGGATATTGTTTAGCCTGTTTGCATGTGACGGGAGGTCCTCCTTCCAGCCACGCTTCCATGAGGACCGTGGCTGTAGGAAATCCAAGCTTCCGCTGAAACAACAGCTGTTTCTACTCGTGTAATGGCTGCAGGATGACTGTTCATATCCTGGCTTGTTGAAGCTGTCACAAACCATTAATCTTGGGCCTGTCTGTGGGGCCACACTGTCGAGTTGTTTCTGGACGTCTGTGGATGGACAGAAGCAGGTTTAAGGGGGGGTCGCCTCACACCTCTGAAATAATCTGGGTAACAATCGTGGAATGATTGTATGAAGAAAACAACAAACAAACAAAAGGTTTCTTTGACAAAAGTGCTGTGCTAGAAATAGAATGTTTTCATTTTTGCGATAAAAAGGAAAATGTAGGAAGAAGAACAACTGCAGGACCCCCCGACCCCCCTCCGCCCCCCCATCATGGAGGCTGAGCTACGGTTTGCCTCCCGGGTGTGGTTTTATGTCAGATCAGCAAAACCAAATACGTTTTACACATATGTGAAATACCTAACCTATTTTATGAAAAGACATATATTATTATAGTCTCTATGAACATTACAGCGGCGTTATTGAACGATCAGTCGCTCATCGCTGCTTCACCTCGCGCGTCTTCATCTCCATTTCAACTGCGCACTGTGCAAATTCAACGATTTTTAGCCTGAAATGCCTTTGATCATACAGAAATTTCATTCATAGCCCTCATCAGCGGAGACATATTCCTATTTTGTTTTATTTTTATTTGCTTTTATTAGTTTTCATGATGACAAGGGCTCTGCCTCCTCTGCCTCTCCTGCTTGAACGTCCCTGGTGTGCACTTGACTGTTCAAGGACTACCAGCACTATTGGCCGGGGTTTGTTATGTTGCTCTCCCTCGTGAAATGGTACATATGTTGTAGTATGGTTGTATTGCTGTGCACTGCTGCAACACGGAGCTGTGCAGATGTACCTCAGACCAAATAGCACATCAAGGGGTTTAGCTACAGCATAAGTGAAGTCTTGAGTAACTTTTCATGCAAGACATTGAAAAGAACCACTAAGGGACACTATGTGCCCTCTACTGGTGGATAAAAGAAAATTATTGAGCTTAGGTTCCTTCCAATTGTAGTCACTTAAAATAATGGGCCTATTAAAAATGATTCAAATGCTAAAGACAAAGGTTCATTTTACAGAAGTAATGCATCTTGTTCAGTCTTGACCTTCAGAGCCACTAGCTGTACTTGCAGAGATGATTACAGGTTAAAGTGATTAAGAAATAAGGAAAGTCCATTTTTCATTTTTCATTCCCATCTACCTATTGTTGGTGTTTGCAAATTGGAACAAATTAATAATGAAAGAATTCAAGCGTTAAAGTGAGATGTACATTTTAGCACAATCCATAATTGCTTTTTTAAAGACTAGCCTTGGAAGTAATTAGTGGTCGCAGTACAAAACACTAACTATTCAGATAATCACCATGCCATTAACACTTTAGGGGCTCTATTCGGTTTATCAGCTACTTGATTTTTCTTCTTTAGACACAACATGTGGAATGCATTCGTACAAAGGTCACCATTGTAACACTCCCAGCGGATCTGTGCTATTGAAAAGACAAAAACGGTGCGTGTCATCATTTTCAGAAAGACTGTTGTTTGTCTTGCTGTGCAGAGTAAACTAATTACCAAAAATATATCTCCTTTTAGTGCCTGACCTTTTAATGGAGACAATTGACGAACTTGTGATCAAGTGTGAATTTCATTATGGAGGGAAACTCGTCCTTATTGATCAAATTAAAAGGCAGCTCGCAGGAGAGGAAACAAGGGATGACAGGTGTCATTTTGTCTTTCCCAAATTAGCTTTAGCGGATAGGTCCAGCTTTCCATGGATGGATACATGATGTCACAGGAGACAGAAAACTAAGCCCAACTTTTGAGAAATATACATAAACTGTCAAAGGAGGGGAAGTTTGCCCGTCCGTTCGATATGGCAAGGAGAAAGAGCATTGGATTTGTAAAAGACCTTCCCTTGTTTGTTTCCTGACCATATGCCAGTGCCTTGACACCGTTAAAGACAAACAATGCTCTGCTTTCAATAGCACGTCATGCTGCTCCATTCATGGTTAATTTAATGTATTTACAGAATTTCAACTTCAACCATTAACAAACCACCCGTGGATCATTCTTTTCACAAGGAAGGAAGCGAGCGTCCTATTTATTACGGTTATTTTCCCATTAAATCCTGAGAAAACATCAAAAGCGGGATGATTTAATTAACAACGTGAAGAGTCTGTGTACAGCCGTCTGCATTTTGCAAATTACTCTTTGCTAAGAATAAGAGACTTATCAGGTCCATACAGACATCGCTGCACACCTCAAAAGAAGTTGTGTTGACACTAGGAAGGGGGAAATGCACGTCTCTCCCTGACAGAATTATCTACTTTGCAGGTATTTGCAGTTTGCAGTTTACAGGTTGGAAAATGAATACCGTTTCTTCTTCTGCCAGTAGAGTTTACAACTCTTTGTTGTGTGCTCTCTGAAGTGTGGACAGGACAAGGGATAGATGGGGAGTTAAGTGTTGTTCATACGGAATATCATCGGGATTTTTCCCATACAGCATTTCTATTCTTTGTAACTGGTTCAGACGGGAAAGCATCTCAAGGGAGCTCATTCGTAATGATTATTCCTCTCTGGCAACTTGGATTTAGTTGCTTTCCGTCTACTTACTCGTGACTAAAATCTACAATTCAGCAAGGCACAGCCAGCAAAGTGCCTTATACGTGGTTTATATTAAAAAGGCATACTATTTTCCATGGGAATACAAGAAAATACCAGTTGGGGCATGTTAAACACTTAAAATGGTAATTGCAAAACCTTATTTTTTTGAAAACCTACGTAAATCATAGAGCGATTGAAAGAAAGAGGATGCGAATCACATGCATTCCTCGCGGTCTCAAAGCACCGAACACATTGTTCAGATGGTTTCGCCAGTGCAGATAGTTTATCTAAAGGTTCCTTATTTCTCTGCATTCCTCATAAACATGTTTTAAGGAGATGTATCATGTCTGGTTGTATTTCCTAATGAGTTATAAATAAATAAATGTGGAGTGGAAGAGAAATAATGAAGGAACTGTTACAAACCCTGTCGAATACAGGACATCATTGCCAGATGATGTTCACCTTAACGTTTTTTTTTTGCTTGTCTGATTGACAATGTGCCGAAGAAGCTGTCTGATGCAATACGTGCTTTATAAGCAAAGTGGAATAGCATAAGTTGTTCCCTGAAGAAGACGCCGAAAACAGGAGAAATAAACAAAAAGAGGATAACAAGAGACGGGTGTATAGAGATCTCCTCTCTCTATCTCTTGTTCTCACAGACAGAAGGAGGGAGAAATATGTATATATACATATATACATATATATGTTTTTAGAGGTGACACTTCAATATCATACTTATGTTTTGTCGCAATGATGTTCCTTCTTCTGCTTGACAGTTCTGGGTTGGAAAGTGCCTATTACAGCTCCCCGTTTCCGTGTTTCACATAAATTCACGCTGAGACCTTTCCGCAGAAATGATCCTTTTTTTTTTTGCCATTGAGGAGCAATCTTGCTCTATTATGCGGGCCATGAGCGGGCCGCTACAGGTGAGGGGAAGGAAGAGCACGCGTAAGTATTGTGGTGATAGAAATGTCACATTTGATAGAATCACACTAATTACATGCCTTTTTACTAAATTGTTCTTCAATGCCTGAAAATTGTGTCGGCTAATGCCATGCTTTCAATATACATTCCATTCCTCACATTATATGCGCAACGAGGGAAGACAAAGTATCTGGTGCTTTGTCATTTATTTGAATAATCATTTTAATTACAGCTCGAATCAATCACAACGACCTTTAGTAGCATCCGATGGGCAGCCGGTTTTCTTGTGGAAGAGAAACAATAAAGCCATCAAAACACGATGATAGAGGCTTTCAAGCTAGAATAAAAACAAGACTTTTACTACCACAGCTACTATCACTACTACAGTTGCCAGTACAACTACTTTACGAAACCGCCAATAATGAGAATTATTTGAAATGCATTCGTTGCTTCCTTGTTTCCTCTTGATTTCCCCACCCGAACTGTTCATTGCCGGTGGATGGGGAATGTGTGTGTGTGTGTGTGTGTCCTGTGCCACGGGGTGTGGATGGAGTTGAGGGGGCGGGGGGGGGGGGGGGGGGGGGGGGTGCTGAATGTCATCAATCAGCATTTACCATCAGCTCCGAGGTATTGACTGATGATTCACCATGACAGAATCTCCTCTGACTCCGAACAAAATGAAAGGCAGCAGCGGCAGTGTGAGGCAGAGACACTCAGTTGATTGGCACCTCATTGAGTCTGGCAGGGGAGCCGTTGATTGCACTAGCTGTCAATACCACGTAATTGTTTTTCTTACGTACATGGTGCCCTCTGTTTTTGCAACAGGCTGTACTATTCGTTGTGTTTCATCCTTCCATCGTGCAAAAATGATTATCATTTTGATCTATTATTAAGAGCACACATTTGCTTTCCATTCAGTGATTTTATGGCTGTATTTTCCCGCTTGTTGATACCGTGAGCAGGATATAATGCATGTGCACTATGCGGACGCCAATGCGTCATTATTACGTTAGTGTTTTAGGATTCATAACCCATCCCAGACAGCGAGATTATTAGCTGCATATGGTTGTAAATCTGTCCTTCACAGCTACCCGAGAATGTTTCAGAGTAGCCAGTTATGCCTTGGAGCTTTAATTGGGCCCCTTTTAATTATCACATTAAGTGTGTTACTGGAATACATATACAAAGCACCCTTCTGTCTTGACAAGGGTGAATTCCTCTTGTATTCACTGAAGTCAGGCTGAAATTGAGTTTAAATTTCTTCTTAAATGGCACCCATAACTGCCAAGCGACCCTGTTTCCCACCCCAAGGTCAGCAAAGGAAGACGCAATTTAATTGAAATTGAAACTGTCTACCTGATAGTTTGCAATAATTAGCATTATCAGAGTGGTAGAACGAAGAGTCTGGGATGACGAAAAATAAAGAGGACACCGGGCCCAGATAAAAGTGGCAGAGTGGCGGCAAGTCATCACTTCTAGTGAATTGAATGTCACTGTGATTGACTGGACTTGACTCTCCATGTCACACGTGAATCCCAAACAAGTAATGCCCACCAGATATACGGGAAATTCAACTACTAAAACTTTGCCAGAAGTTTGAAGGGCGAATTGAATTTTTTTTTTATATTAACCCCTAACCCTACATTTTTTATTTTCTCACATAAGGCGGGCGTATCATTGCACCTGCTTTGACCCAGGCTGTCATGCAATGGTCAATAAACGCTCAGCCTCTTGTCACGGAGAATACATTGTTTTGGATGCCTGACCTGTACTAGCAGCCTTCTCCTCCCATCCGTAAAACAAACTGTTCCCCCCCCGATGGACCTGAGGAGTCACTTCTTCCGGGCCCAACGTTTCCGCACCAGTTAATAAAGGGGAAATGAATTGTATCAGTGTTGCTGTCTTTGCTCATGGTGAATATAAAATTATCATAGAGATGGGTATTGGTGCCTTCACACACACATAGAAGGCGAGCCTGCTTCTCCTTGCACGGACTCACTCACACACACACACACACACACACACAAACCCAGCAGCTTAAGATGAACTGCAGGATGGAATTAGCTGTGTAAGGGTGATGGGTGGTGGTAATAAGCCAAAAATCTCAGGCAAATTTCTCCCACAGGTCTACAAACACCTGGACACCTTAGTGGCATTTTTCCCCCCAACTTCCTGTCTCACCGAGCCTTCCCCCCAGGTTCTGCTAAAACGTGTGAACATAAGAGTCAATTCTCGAGGCGAGGCAGGAGAAATGTGACATCCCCCTGCCTCTTTGAGGGACTAAAGGTGGATGAAACATCAGACATAAAACACCCGGAGTGACCTTAGGGCCTCAAAGGTATGCAAAATGAAAGACGCACAGTGTTAATATATCTGACAGTCAGCCGCTAAAAAGCATGAATTAGGGTCAACGGGCCGCTGGCAATCTCTGGAGCCAACTTATTTGATTGGCCATTTTCACTGTCTTTTCCTCTGTGGACCGTTGTACCCATTGGAGCATTCTCTTCATCACATACGGGACACAATCAGTGGACCTACTTTCTGCGTTTGCCCTTTCCTTTTTCCTATACAGAGTAGATGTTTCTGTTGGGACAAGAAATGAAAGCAGCGCTGAGGACATTTTAAAGGAGATTTTGGAGGCCAAATGGTTTCGATTAGTCTGTGGTTGAAACTGCTAACAATATATTAAGAAGAAATCTAAAATAATGAAAGCAAAATACATAGTTAACAGAAATAGAGATGTTAGCAACGGACTACAATCTAAATGCAAATCAATTTTGTACATTTGAATTAGATCCAAAGTTGTGCGAGCCGCAGTATTGAATAAGATTGGCACATCTTTATTATGTGGAGTTATTTTGTGACAAAAGAACTTGTTTATGTTGTTTATGTTTAGGATAACAATTGTATTACGGGCCATCCCTATAACTATTTGTTCTGGAAGCTCAACTGTAATCAATGGGTTGAAAGTGCCGATACAAACAGCAGCAAAAATTAGGCTTATTTTTCATGCTGGAGTACATTTAATTTACTACAATTTACTACATTTAAGGAATTATCAAACATGTTAATCAATTCCAATTTATTTTCTTCTCAGTTTTGAAATATGTTCTTGATTTATTGTGATATGTATCCGCTAAACTCTTTTTGCTTAGTTTTCACCAGCAAAATCATTTTACAACCCCCCCCACCCCACCCCATGTTTCTGTCTGTATCTGTCGGTCTCGCTGTCGGGAACATTGGTTGACAATGACCTGCACTTAACACGGCCCAAATGAAGGAGGCAGTGACGGAAGTATTAACACCAGCAGCTGAGTACCGATGTGCTTTTAGTGGGAGCGTATCCGCCAGCGGTGCCTAAAGGAGCGAGAGGCAGATAGCTGAACTTTCAACGGCTGGTTGTTTGGGTTCAAGATTGTGACAGTCAACATCAAAACACTTAAAGTAAAGCTCTGATTTATTGAATTTGCCACTTGGGTCTGCTTTAATGTTTGCCAGTGATACATTGTGTGACTTTTCTCCTGCTTTTAAGAACATGGCGATGCGGATGAATTAAACATGTTAAGCAGGAAGAGGTCTCTCCCTGAAAGCCTTACCCTATTCATGATAACCCCTTTTCAGACATTCAGTGGACTTATCACAGCGTATAAATAGGACAGAATTCATTATTCAGGGGAGGTTTCAGTGAAAAATTAATAGTTGTCCCCAGAGGAGGTTCTGTGGCGTTCCGGAAAGGAAAACCTTTAAAGTGTTGTTGCACAGGGGGATCTTTATAGAGTCTGCCATTCATGTTAAAACCGTTACCACGGAAAACCACACACGGATACTGCAAATATAAGTTTGCCAAGCATTAACGACTGTGACTAATACGGTACACACACTTTGCATTCACGCCCTACGCTGTCATTATGAAAGTCTGCAGAAAGAGGCAGAAAAGGGGCAGCAGGGGAGTCTGCTTCTGACACTGGCACCTCATATAGATTACACGCTTTTTTGCGATTGCCTGTTAGGACGAGTCGCTGAAACTTGAGCTGCTGACATCTGACGAGAGAGTCCTTTTTGCTTTCACTTCACCGTACAATAAACAAACGCCCTGAAAACACGCAACAAAAACGGCACCGCAGGTCCTCTTTTGGGCTCTCTCTCGCAGAAGAGATTACGTTTTCAACCCCGCAGATAACTCATGCCCTGAAATCCAGCCGCCGCCGGTGCTGAGTGCTTTTCAGCCTGCCAGTTATCCATTGAAAGATGGGCTTCACGATGCCTTTGTATCCACTCGCTATCTGCCCGGCCACGGAGGCAATAACAGTAATGTATGGCTAAGGGAAAACAGAGCTAATCATCAATGACTGCAAGATATATAGCGTCTACGGCGGCACCTTGTTTATTACCCTCTCTTCCCCTCCTGCCGAATCCATCGGCTATACAGACACGCTGCCAGATCCGGGAGCTTCTTCAATGTTAATTTGATTCATTCTTGTTTTCCATAATAATTGGGGGCAATGGGTCAGTGTGATGAATTTGCTTGTTACATGACACAGGATGTTGCACATGTGATTGCTATACAGTCGGCCTCTCTAGTCGCTCCCCCATTATGTGAAGCAAAGCCTTCACTCTTATTAGCGTTTATCTGAAAAGAATCCATTTGTTTTAGTGGTTCATACGCAACAGGTTGTTTTTTTGTTCTCCTCTTTGACGTTCTGCTTATGCTTCAAAAAAGCTTTTAATTTGAGGTTTAAAGGAAAGCAAAGAGTGTAAAGTGGCATTTTCATTTTTAGATCTAATCATCCAACAGAAAGCATGATTGATCAGATAGTATTTCTGCTGGAACAATCCAATCTTCTTGCAAATATCAAACAGCTTTGTCAGGTCCCACTTAATCAACTCATTTTTTTTCATCCCCCAACAAAAAATGTCACTTACTTTTCATGGCGCGCTCTTTATTTTCTTTTCCCAGACCTCGGGTTATCTACACGATATGGAAATCTTCAGACATTCATCCATGTGCAATGAATGTTAAGGTGGATTCACATTTTTAATCTCATAAATATGCATTTATGTATTGCTTCCTTGTCATGGACAGAACATCTACTGCATATCTACTGCATCGTTCAGTCTTTGCACAAGTGGAGACTTACAAGCGAGAGAATAAATGCCTGCTCTTTTATAATATTTTAAAAAGGAGAGCACAGCTGTGTGTGTTTGTGTGTGTGTGTGTGTGTGTTTGTGTGTGATTCTCCGCGTGTACTGTGTTTCCACCCCCCCATAGAAACGCCGCGCCTCCCCCCTCTCCGTGTCATTGTGGTGATGAGTGCTGATTGCGGATTGTTATGGGGTTTGCACCTCTCATCTATCTGGCCCACGCTGGGTATTTGGCCAGGCCTGATTGTGTTGATGTCGACACCGGCGTCGTGTCCTCTGCTGGGGAGGCCCAATAGTAGTCCACACTTAATGAAGGAGATGCAATCAACCAATGTCACACACAGAAAATCAAGTGTCAAGAAAAAAGTAGTGTTGGTGTGCTCTACCTTACCAACTGTGTCCTCTGTTGATGGTAATCACACAACCGCTGTTGTTCATGCCGGCCGGAGGCGCTGGCAACATTTCAGGGTTTTTTTTTTTTTGTTCTGCTGTCTGACAACAAAGACGGCTTTGTGTGAAAGGAATTAACATTATTTCAGTACATTGTGTTGCTTTTGTATATTCTAAGTGGAGAAATGGGTGCTTCAACCTATAACATACCTGAAATCAATGTCAACAGAAAGACAGGAGCAAGAGCTTGGCACTGGGATGTTCTGGCGATCTTTTCCCTCTTTGTGCACTTTGTCCTCTCTCTGTGCTTTATTATTTGTTTTGGTGTTCTAATCTCAGCCAAGTCAATAATATTCTTTGTTGTCTGAAATTGTGTGTCGGGAACAAAAAGGCCTCCTCCTTTTGTTGGAAGTACCTGTCTGTGAGTTTTCGCTCCCTCTCAGACTCCCACATAGAGTAATCATTAGATGTTGTTTTCTGCCTGCAATTACTTTGTTACAATGGGTCAAACACTAGGAAAGCAAAGGGGGTCGAGAGTAGACAAGGGTGGATGGATTACAGGCGAGGAACTGTATAGGTCCCACAAGTGGTGATAAATACGTATGTGGCTCAGAGACTCGCCACGTTCAGCTTTGTCTCAGTAAATGCATCAAAACTAATTAGTCTAGAGTATATAGGGACAACCTTGCCTTTCTCTCACGTGCGTCACATTGTCTCCTTTTAAAAAGGGCCATTTATTGCATTCATGGCACTATTTGTCTTAAAACGTTAACAAAAAAGAGGAGCGATGGCGTGGCCATTAATACATCTCACCTTCAAATGCTTCTACACGGAATTGTTTGGAGAAGAAATTCACTGCACTATAATGGGAACTAATTAGCTTTCTTAGAGCATGTGAAAGTGGATGAATGGCCAACCACATATAATATTTATATTGTTTCGCTGCATATATTCTAGGATAAAATCGAGTTAATTAAATGAATTAGCAGCCGTCTAAGCCAGCACGTCTGCTTAAAGCGTGTAATGCATGTCAGCCTTCCTACATCCCAGGTGATATCTTCCTTCCAAAGATCACAGAAAGCGTTTTGCCACAATTAAATAGTTTCCTCCTCTTCCATGCTCTTGTCAGTGAAACAGTGAAAATGACTCTTACTGCCTTCGCGAGAATTATTCTGTACCTTTTCCTGATAAAGGTAAAGAAAAATAATCCGTACTGAGGAAAGTTTATTTTCAGTCTCATTGCCATAGAGACAGGCTCCCTGAAGAAACAAACCCTGTGAGCGTTATGTCATACCTAAAGGCAACGTCTGAGCAGGACGAGCAACTCGCTCCGGAACACAATGTTGAATTTGAGTCGGCTGTCTTCTATTTGTTATTCTGTGAGACATTAGTTTCTCCTTCAATTTATGAAAGCCAAAGCTGTGATGAAAGTAAGGGCATCTCTCTTTTGCGTGCCACACCAAAAGGTTTTGATAGTGCTATTATTATTAATGACCGTCCATTTGCTTACCAGATTGTGCGTTTGGAGAGGGTATGAGGTCGACGGGAGTGATAAAGTCTTGGTAATTACAAACCCAATTATTTCTACTGTGGCTCTTCCACATTCTTTTGGTCTTCATGGCCAAATACAAGACACGAGAAACATGCTCGTGTTACCTTTCCGTCTCTTTTCCTCTCAGCCTCGTCTCATTCCATAACCCAAACGCTTTACAAAAAAAGGACGACAGCTGAAGTGCTCGTGGTATTTTAGGATAGTGCCTTTGTGACATGTTCGCTGAATGAAATAAATAAAATACACCTGAAATTGCCCTTTTTGATTTTGATTTTATTTTCTAGCAACTGCGCTAAGTAAGACCTCATAAGACACCATCGACTGAGGGTAGTCCACCTTCCGGATGGCTTTTTCAGGAAATGAATATCCTAGATGCATGCAATTATCCTGCTAATTAGTAATAATGAGTTTGTAAATGCTAAAGTAATAAGTTGAATCGTGATATGTGTGTGCAGACCTCAACGTGAAGCTCATCAACATTTAACAACCTCTGTGAGTAAATATCATCCGCCATCATGTTAAATATCTCATGCTATTATACTGGAGAGGCGGCTAATGTGCATCCTGTTTCGTGCCACTGCGTGAGTATCTGCCTGTCAGAACTTGTGTTTAAATTAGTGGATTTAGTTGCCATTAGAGAAAGAAATTAGTCAAGTTTAAAGCATATCAGTATAATAAAATATTGAAATATAATGCATACAATATTGTCAACATTTCAGATTTCAGATGGTTGGGGACGTAGCACTCATACAACTTCATGGGTTTGAGCCTTGTAATGTTTGTCATGGATAAAAAAAAAAATGGTTACTTACAGGTAACCCTCTATCTTAACTATAATAACTGTGTGCAGTAGCATGAAAATGTAAATTACAGGTTATTATTTCAGCATTACAAGCTGTATGAATATGCAAAATAGGAATGGCCATACACACGTACAAAAATGAAGTATTAGAAGTATGAAGTATTCCAAGAATCATCCTATATTAATCACACTAATGGAAGACGGTACTCGAGACGCCGGTTGGATTATGAAACTGGGCCAGAGGCAAACATATGTACACAATAGTGCAACTAATACAATACGATGCTGATTTCCGAGGTTTTGTCAATTAAATGGTCACTTTATAGGGTGTGTTCAGTTTAATTTGATGCATCATGTCTTGGATGCAATGCAGCATGGCCTGACCTCTCTCTTACACATGTCCAACGTTTATACAAGCTGCAATGTTTGACCGCGCAGATGGAAGGTTAGCTGAAGGTGGATGCGGCGTGGTTCAATATGTGGCTGGCCAAAGGATGTGTTGATGTTGCAGAGCACGGCTGCTGTAGGCTACTGCTTGCACCACAGGATCAACCAGGAAACCTTCTATTAAACTGTTCAAAGCATCTAGGAAATCCACAATAGGACAATTGATAATATAATTGACCTCATGAAAAGAACGGTGTAATTTGCCTGATGGCTTTTTTGAATAAGAAGATTGATTGATTTAAATTCAAATTCAGTTATGGAGTCGGTCGGGCTTTCAATCACACCACGAGCGCCTTTCAGTGCAGATGAATCTTCTCAAAAGAAAACTACCACAACCAAATTGTTTGCCATTATCCCCACTTGTCTGCCATTCAAATTTCCTTGAAGGGAACGCAGAAAAGAATGTTCTCAGCATCAGGGGATCCATGGCGTCAGTGAAGTGTGATTCCCCCCCGAAAGCTCCGCGGGGTGCAGTTGTTTCCCCTGAATACAAAAGACATCGGCATCACAAGCCGGCTGCGTCGCACCTCCAGCTGACGAAAGCAGCCTCAGCTGTCAGCCACATCACTCAGGCCGCGCTCCCACCCTCCCCACTCTGCCACCGCCTATCCAAACCATCCCGTTGGAATAGAACATTTTTTTTTTTTTATGTGAAATTCCGCATGCAGAATTCGGAGCCACCGAAGGCTGTTGAAACAGAACTGCTTTGAGCTCAAACTGTGTGATGTTACTGAGCCACAGACTGCGCTTTCATTTGCAAAGTACGTTTGGCTTTACCTCTGGCTGCACCGATCATTTAAAGTTGAAGAGGAGGGAGGAACTACGGCAGAGATGCCCTTTAGCTTTTAGGAGCAATTATTCGTGTCATGCATGCTTTTTGAATAAGATGTTAGCGCTAAATAACATTGCCGCATCAAAAATGACAGTATCCTGAAAAGGTATTAGCATGGGCAGAAAACACTGGGAGAACGATTGAGTCAGGACACGGACAGGACTTGGCTCGGCCCTATTGTGCTAGCTCAGAGAATAAGAAGGCAGCATCCATTTTTTTTGCTTAATAAAGTTAGTGACCCTTTGAAAGGTGACACATTTACCACCCGGGGGATTTATACACTCCTGCTCCAAGGCTCCAGTTCAATATGGAGAGGACAGATTTGACTCCATGTGCCCCCCCCCCAAATATATCCTCACAATTCATACCAGGTGATTTATTTTCAGACACTGCTCTTAAAAAGTTGACAATGTGTTATCTATCCGCGGGCACAGGGAAACACACAAAAAAAGTGTACCTGGCCGTTTTTCAACAATACAGATAGTTTTGGGAGGCCACGCTCCTTTCACTGTAATAATAAGAATGTTCATTTAAATCTAGTAGAATGCCATGAAACAATAAACAAGGTGGCGAGAAGATTTGCGGATGTTTGTGTAATCGAATTACACGGAGCATGCAAGAATATCCATCCCTGCGTACGCGGCCGGTCTAAGAACACTTTTATTATTTATAGCGTCCTTACTTATGCAAATATACTAAATCATTTCTACATGACAGCTTGAAGCTGATGCCTGGAGGGGCCATGTGATGTTTGAGTGAGGACCCCTCTCTCCTTTGCGTGGCCTAGGAAACATAACACTGCAGGCTCCCGGTTGCCTCGGTGCCCGCTGTTTTACATTCTAATTATCTGGCCTGACAGGCTTTATTGCTGGGACTCAATGCTGAGGTCTCGTCCCAGACTCATCCCACATGTGATGTCAATGCCGGGATAATAAGAAAAGATAGGTTGAGTGCTTAGCCTCGCTCAGTTGCCTCCTCGTTCACTATTTCGTTTTGTCTTCCTTTCCTATGCAACCTAAAAGCAGCTGCTATTGAGCGTGTATATTTAGTGTACCTTAGAATGCTAAAGTTTCTCACAGGATCCGGGGGTAATGGGATTTCTTTCCCCAACACGCGTTTTCCTATTTGACGAGATTTATTTGGCAGTGTGGAAGATCCGAAGGATTTTAGGTGTGCCACCTCGACAGTGATTAAAACAAACAAGGCTTTGTTAAGGTGTTCATTAAATATTAAACACAGGAAAGCCAATACGAGACAGCAGCTAGACCTTTTTTTTTTTAAACTCTAATTAAGCTACTGGGAATTCGTTGCATATTGTAGATAAACAGATAGAGTCATGGGAATACCAATGGAAATCAAATGCTCTGTTGAGCTTTTTCTTTTTAGAAGATGAAATGAAACATTAATTTCCTTACATCGCTGATATTGTGGGTCAACTGCTGATAAGATGGCAGCTTTCTTCTACTTACATCATGATTTGTTACTTCATGCAGTGCTTTGCAGCATAATGGTAGAATTATTGTAATCGAACTGCACTCCACGTTCTGAACGGTTCGATTAACTCTGTATTTTTTCTTCTTTTCTCTGCCTCTCCTTTTTCCATTCTCATTTCGCAGCTATCGAGGTGAACCTACAGAAAGCCCTGGCTGAGGCCTCTGAGACCTGTACCCAGGAGTGTCTGATACTGGGCCACTCTGACAGCTGCTGGATGCCCCCGGCCCTGGCCCAGTTCCAGGGTCCTGGCAGCAGCAGCCCAACCTCCACCCCGATCGCCACCGCCATCAGCGGCACCATGCCATCTTTCGGCTTCCAGCAGAGCTGCGCCCGGGGAGCCAAAGTTAACATGGTCAGCATGGGGGTCATGGACGGCCGCCATACCCTGGGCCGGTCTGTGCCCAAAAAGGATGACCTGGACAAAGGGATCAATCGGCCGCAGTTCTACAACACCTTAGATAGACACTGCAGTAAGAAAGAGGACCCCTTCAAGGTCATCCCCCTGGCGAGCTTCTCCTCTCCTGGGCAGCAGACGCCCACTGGAGGGGGCAGCAGCTCTTTCTTGCATGAGCACCAGTTGTAAGAGGAAAAGACAGATCGTCATCGCCCTGACGTACATATGACTCAACCTACAGACGACGTGTTGTCAGCGGCGTTGTGATCATTGCGTATGCGTACGGGAGGAGGGGTGCATCATTTGAGTTGACCAGCTCCGGCTGAGTTTTACTAATGACTACAGTTGAGAATGGATTCCAATATGATGATGTTGGGTTTCACAGCTACAAGCATTTGAAAGGTAATGTGACTAACATAGCACACCCATGTATAATAAATCACGGTAGTTCTATGCCAAAGTAGTTCCATCAAAGAAAAAAAAAAAAAAAATGCTATCTGTTCGGTGATGTAGGCAATGTACGCCTCAAGACCTTGGTCCCAGCTCAGTGGGCTCAGGGCGCTGACCCTTCATCTGGCAAAAACACTCGCAAATACTGTACTTTGTGTTGAGTGAGCTGAATCATGCTGACCGTTAATTTTGAGCTCTGCGTGGATAATGCTTCTGTTCAAGTTCCAGTAAAATATTGCTCTGTACAACACACAGTACAAACGCTTTTGGTGGTGGAGGATTTCTCTTTTTGTCTTGCATGAATGTCTTTCAGAAGTCTATTTTCGGTCAGGGACTGCAGGAGCATTAAAAAACAAAGCATAACTACAAAGCATAACTAGGCCAGTGGTAGACAACACCGGAAAACTTTCACACTCTACATTTTCGACACAGAAAATATAAAAGAAGAAAAAAAAAAACTCACAACTCACAACTCACACACACTTAGCCGAGATGTTTTTGCTATAGTGGTTGCACCATCTCTGCCAAGTCCATTAAGAACATTTTCACCCCTGGCATTATCTCAGCAGCTTAGCCTTGAAGGATTAGCGCTTTGGAAAAACACACTTTATTTCCTTCCCTTGTTTTTTTTTTCTCACATTCTGCTGCTCACAAACATCTGCATTAATAACAGCTATTGAGCCAATTATGACATTCTCAGTCTAATTACTTTGATGTGTGATCTCAGCAGCGACCCTCATTGTGGTAAGAAATTTGTTGGCTAGCAACAAACATGCAGTGCCTGTGCGCGTGCTATGAAAAGGGGACAAACGCTAAGAAATATCAGCTTCAAACACACTCCTTCTCCTCCAACCCTATCATTGATAACGTGCTGATTATTACTTTATGTGTTTTTATGCAACTCAATTTGGCAACATATTTCCTTTTATAAGTTTTACTGTGTTGGCACCAGAATAACAAAAAATTGAAAAATGTCCTCTGGGCCAAAAGTCAAACAAAAGCATTGACGTTAATGCTCTTTTTCTAGTTACAAGGTTTGGCATTGGCACAATTAAAAAAAATGTCCCCTCACCATAGTTTTTTTAAATGTGCAATGCATCACTGCCTGTGTTTTCTTTAATTATACAGATGATGATAACTACTTCATATTTACTTGTTGATGTAACAGATTGGGGCCAGTCTAATATATTGCTTGAGCAATAAGTGAATTTGCTGATATGCTTTTTTTCCTTTTAAGTAGCATCCAAGCCAGGTGTTCAAATCATCACGTGTCTGATTCATGCAACTCATTTTCTTGAACCATCTTGCAAATTAGGAAGAGTCCTAAATCTATAATGCAACCCGGCATATGTGAGCGAAAGCGCAAGGGAAATCGTGTTTGCATGCTCTTAGGTACCACACCTTTCTCTCCGGTACTTAGGGTCAGGACTCATGTTATTATAAGAGGATTTACCTGAGAGTCAGTGAAATGATCGCTTAAAGTAAACAGTCTGTCAAGGACATGGAAAATGGTCAATTATATTTCCCCTCAGTCAATAACAAAAATGAATTTCATTCAAAACAAGCATTTTAAAAGCATCCTCAAATAAACATTAAACACAGCATTAAACAAAATGACCTAGTTTGGGGATTTGATTTAATCTTATTCGCTTTTTTTTCCTATATCACTTTTCAACTTATTTCCTTTTTTTAAGTATAGACATATATCACCAAATGGTGTAAATAATACATATTTAATCAAAAGGAGCACATATCAAAGGGAAAATACATAATGGTGTCACTGAAAATGGAATTTTATCACTTTCACAAATGGAAATCCATAGATTTTTTTGTTCTTTTCTTGCAAATGTTGCCCCAAAAAGTAGTTTCTTATTCTCTGTTTACTGTCAAAAAAGAAGGGCAAAGAAGTTCCTGGTCAGATGTTTTTTGGTTTTTAGGACTTCATTCACAAACAGTAAGGACAGGCATTTTGATGTTCCAGTCTTTATAGTTTTGACACAGGGAATAGTCTCCTTCCACACACCCTGGAGGAAGAATAAGGAAATATGTTCGGGTTAATATACTTTCGCACTGTAATACAAATGGGATTGTTTGAAACAATGAATCCATATCACACGTGTACAGTGAGCACAATGTTACCTATAACCCTCATATATTTCGACTTATTCTGCCCACATAACTTCTGTGTATTGTAATATTGCAGCAGCTAAATGAATTGAAAGACAAAGACAACCTCTAACTGCCTGAATGTACATGTGTATGTTGTTCGTTTGGACACCAAGGTCACTTTTTTGTCTGCTGATTGTTCCACTTTATTCTACCATTCACTCTCCTAGAGGCAAAAGTAGAACATTGTAAATGATATATATAACCTCAAAAAAGGAGCCTACCATGTGAATGTGCATTTCTTTATTTCTATCTTTCATAAAACAAACGGCAACATGAACAAAATTTGAAGGGTCTCATGTGGTAATGACGGGTTCTCACTTCTCTCCCTTTATTCTTTCTGCCCTAAAAGTGAAGATAGTATACATCAAATTTTTTTTTTTTTTTTTTTTATTGGGAATGTGTAATTATCATGTCAATTTGTGTCATAATTTGCATGATCGGTTTGGACCTCCACAACGCAACACTTGTAGTTCATGCATCAATCATTAGATTCAGTGTCAGTATTGGTGTTTGTGTGTCTTTGGAACAAAACAAATGTTACAGTGTGCACATTCAAACTTTGTAAAGTGTGCGTACCACTTTTGCCTCTACATACACAGAATATCTACCCTGTCTGGTAGACTGGATTTTAAACTGTAAATAACAGTACCCCTAAGAATTACCACAACAATGATGAACTGGAAAGACAAATATAGTAAAGACTAAAGGCTGAAGGAAAAATACTTCAGCCTTTAGTCGCTATATTGATTCAAAGGAAAAACGGAAAACATAACTGATGAGATGACAATCTCTCTTGTAATGTAAATGGTTACATATGCATATTATTGCTGAGAGTGTGTTTGAATGTGTTTATAAGTGATTGTGTATGCGTGTGAGGGAGACGGTGTGTTTCTCTTTGCATGTATGAGCGTGTGTATGTGCACACATGTGTGTACTGGCATGCACCTGCCAGAATATTGTATGTATACAATGTATCTTGTACAAAATAATATTAAAATATGATAGAAGACTTAAGTATATGCTTGTAAATTAGTCATCAGTGAGTCAGGTCAAGTTCTGCTTTGAAAAGAGGCAAATCTGTATTGGTCCATTAAAACTATACAGTCTGTGTTGTCATGCCTTTGTAAGATATCCCATTTAAATCTATGAAAAAAATGACCTTAAATATGGTAAAATGATTTTTCTTGTCATTGAATTTTACTTGAGCCATTAAATATCAAGTCATCAAATTATGCACGTATCCTGCTTGTCCTTCACTTTACATTGTTGTTTGATTAGTTCTTTCTGAGAGCATTGTCCTATCAGATGTGACATGAGAGCATTCTGTCACAGTATTCCAACTATGGCAATTATAAGCTAATGATGTAAGACCCATCAAATTGGACATGGCATTTCACCTTCATGTTTGAAAATGAACAGCGCGGGGGCAACAACTCAATCTATGACGCATATCTATATTTATGGGAAAAGACATAATAATTTATGGAAAGTATCAAAAAGAAGGTTTGCGCTCGCATTTCCAACAAAGGAAACATTTGTCTCCTTGAAAAATATATATCCTTTGAGGTTGCTAAGGTTTTAAACATGGTTTTTCATATTTTCTCAATAGGAAAACAGTAGTTGACATGTTTCTAAACTTCACATTTACCGGGTGATTCTAGTAGCCTTTACGTTATATCAGAAAATACGTATACCATAATCAAAACTCAATGTCTGTTCTTTTTTCTGGCTCTACCTCTTTAGGTGTGGCAGAAGAAGAAAAGAAAAACCCTCCTATGGCAACATTGACACCGTATCATCTTAAAAATGTCAGTAACTTTATTCATTTGGATTTCTTCCCTTATATAATGCAATTAGTGGTTTGATCCATTGCAGATATTGTTTCTGTCATAGTGTATATTTTACAGACTATGACAACTCAGGTATTTTTAACAATTTTAGCCGTATTAAATTCTTCAGAAAGAAACAGATACTTCTGAAGTTAAACTCTTGTGTCGCTATTCCTCGAATTTGCGTGATCAAAAGAATACTCCAATAATTCGGCCTTTAGAATGTAGTATACAGCACCTTTGGGGGTTTCTGTTTAGAAAGGGCACAACACTTATCGATCCCTTACTACATATTTAAATTGGTCCAAAACTGTAAATCAATGAGCTTCCTTTTACAAGGTTGCACGTCCTCCTCGTTAAACTGCACAGCCGTTATCATATCAGAAAAGATCATATCCCAAAGGAAGTAGCCCATAGGTTTCAGAGCAAAAATCAATGCAACACAATAAACCTTACTTTTAGGATTTTGTTTTCTAGGGCCAAAAAGTAAATGTCAGCTTAAGTAGGGGGAAGAAAATAAACATATTTTCATTCATGCGTCTTTGATTTACTTTGGATTCAACTTGCATCGTCATCTCTCCGTATCGCCAGTGATACCTGGAGGCCGTCCGCTCTCCATGTCCTTTTTTTTTTTTTTTCACCCAGGTGGCAAAACTTCGTTAAACAGCCTGTGCTGTGCATCTATTCACTCATCCATCCACCTGTGAAACCCACCCATATATCATTCCACGATCCATCCATCCATCCCTGAATTTTGATACCTCTGCAACAGTTTTGACAATCCCCTTGGGCAACGCGTCCTACCTCAGGCCATTCCGCTGTAATGCTTTATCCACAGTTATCTTATGAATATACACAACCCCTCAGACAGGAAACCTCAAGCTTACAGTACGGTGCAGAGGTTGATGTTCACGACAACAGGACATGACAGGCTCTCTTGGCACCGGCTCCTAGCTCGCATCACAAAGAGCCATGTCGTGTACCTCGTAACGCGCCAGAGGCTTGCTGGACTGGGTCATATTGCCGCTTCTTCAGCATATGTTGAGTCCCCAATCAACTTGTGAGACCCGGCTTTGACCTGCCCCATTACATTTCCATGGTAATTGGCTAATAATGAGACAGTGACATTGCAGAAGATGTCCACACTGTCAAAACGCATGCATACCAAACTGCATTTCCAGCAATTACTGCATATTTGAACAGAAAGTACTTTGTGCTCTTTACGGCGCACTCGATGCTTGTGTCGTTTCTCACCCCACATGTCCTCCATTCCAGTGGGCTAACAAGACAACTTCTTGTTAGCCTACTTAGTTCTCAAGGTGTCATCTGTTGCAGTGTCATGAGAACATATAGAGATTGTCAAACAGTACGCTCATTTCAAATTGTAATTAAACTGGCCATCAGGTACCTCGCGGCTGTTTAGTCAACAGCAGGTACTAATTACTATAAGATGACCTTTGAAATAATATCTGGTGAATTATTCATAGTTAAGAAAATTGCTTCGGAGACATGCCAGTGACATCCAAGGGACGGCTGAGTGTACACACAGAAAATTCCGCTCAAAGATATTTCCGCCTCGCCACGAAAATGAGGTCAGCAGATGGATGAAAATGTAACTTATTTTGTACGAGAGAATTAGATGGTTGCTACAAACCCTGAAAGACAATGGACATTTCTTTTGGATAAAAAATGTTGCTGACCAGAAAATAGACTGACTCAAAAACTCGTAAAGTTAATGTAAAAGATCTTGGAGGGAGTGAAGATAGCCTTGTCACTGGGAAGCTTAAGAAGCAATATTATCCTGCGGTGCAAGTTGACACTTCTTTTGAGTGGACTCAACTCTACTGACTGACAAATTAATCCATGTACTGGTGGTTTTAACATAATTTAAGAGGAAGTAAACATTATTTTGATAAGTTAGGTCTTGCAGCTTTGCATGAGGGGAAAACAGCAACATAAAGAAACATATTCTTTTCTATTTTTGTCAATATTTGAGACCCTGTTGAGTGGGAAAATAATGTTCTTTAGGATAACATAACAAATGCATAATGTTACATTAAAGAAAGAACATAAAGACAAAAAAAGTAAATGGAAATGGGAGTCGGAAAAAGCAGTGGCAACATGTTTCACAAGATTCATCCTTCTGTAGTGACTTTCAAAATCCTCCAACAGCGTCAACTCCCTGCTGCCTTAAATGTTTCTGAGGTCTATTCTGCACAGAGAGACCAGAGGTCTGGAAGAGTCTATTTCCCATCTCTGCTAAACCTTTAGGGACGCTTTGCAGAAATTGCTCCCTGGACCTCGCCCAAAAATGTTCTCCTTATTTCCGAATACATGAATGAATACAGAAACAGTGGGGAAACTAGTTCTCAAAGCCACATAAACATTTGGAACTCAAGTGGCAACAGATGAACCTAATGATCCAATGAGGTCATTTGTGGCTAAATCAGTACTGCGTATTTACTGTAAATGATTGAAAAGAAAAAGACACAGATAGATTTGTGTCTTCCCAAGACTGGCTCCTTCAGAGTTAACGTATCTGTTACGGAGGCCCATGTAGTCACCCGATGCACTTAACACCATTACAATGATGTTAACCATATGGCATGGCCCTCCGAATAGCCTCATTCAGCATGATCTCTGTAAGGTATTTATAGGAGGAAAGACTGCCATCGCAGAAGACTCAAATGATTAGCAAAAATTTGGGGTAATTGGTAGCAATTAACAATGACCTTGTCCCAGTGGACATTAGAGAACCAAAGCCCTGCCAGAAGTTGTCTTGCTGCCATTACAGAGAAAGGAGACAGCAGACCATGCAGAAATTCATTTATTTTTAGCTGTATTGCTCTCTATTTGATGTTTTGGTACTCGGTAACTCTGAAACACATTTTTTTACTTATCAGACCCAACGCAAATTGATATCAGTACATTCATCGACACTGAAAGCTCTTTGTGGGATTACCAGTGAATCAGGAATCAGGAAACATTCATTGCCATAATATGACAGACGTACACGACAAGACAACATAGTGCAAGGAATGAAATAAAATAGTGCCGCGTTTTGAACGAAATTTAAATTTCAGCATCTTAACAGTCAAAGCTGGTGACAATGTTCACAGATCACGTTGCACTACAACGTTCGCTTTGAAGTAGGCTAGGCTAGTAGTAGGCTTCTGGAAGCCTACTACTGCTACAAGTTAACCTTTGAACCCAAACTGAAATGGTTAAAATATTCAGCTAGTTGTTGAGGTACTTCACTCAAAACCATAAATATCCAACACATAGTTGCGCTAGATGAGGATCTCTAGTCTAAAGGATTCACCCTTTGAAGACCATGAATCTTTGTGTAAAAAACTTGTGTCAAATAAACCAAAGATGTTTCCGCTTGGACCAAAGCCAGGACCCTGAACGACAGTCGCTACGCTGCCTATGGCTGAAAAAAAAATGAAAACGAGTATAAAAACGTTGGCTACGTGAAATCCACTCTCTTTAATTCTCCCAGGGTGTTCCTGCCGAAGTACAAAAAGAAAATAATAATAACACATGCATATTGTTGGCTGGCCTGATGAGTAGTAGAGGCAAATTAGGTTCCAGTGATGCCCCTTCCGCTGTTAGGAAGTACATCGGAGGAACTGCTTTTACTGCGAATCTAAAGGCGGTATCACATGGCGGCCGCTGAGCCTGACGAGTCTGTTCACGTTCAGCACACACGCAGCTTTCCTGCAGTCAAGGCGCCGAGTCCCTGAAGCGCTTCCTCCATGGAGTTTATTGTCAGAGTCTCGATGGTGCGACTCCTCGCCCTCCTCTTTGAAATCCGGAAAGATCAAACAAAACAACAGCGTTGACGCAGGGTGTGTTGTGTTTGTGGTTTGAATATATAATCAATTTCCATGCTTAGGGTTTTTTTTATTTGTTGTTGTGTTATTGCTACATTAATAAATGGATAATGAATGTGATAAAATAGCGTAGTGCGCTGTATGTATGTAGCCTAACTTTCCATCTCTATCTATCTACTTTATCTAACCTTCGATCTATTTTCTTTTTTTCTCACTGTATAATATAAGGAAAATCAACTGGGCGAGTTTAAGTCTCAGTTTTCAAGAAGAAAGGAAATGCGCAGTCCTTGAAAAAGTTAACTGCATAAAATATATATATATATGAAACTACTCTCCAAAGCAGTATTATTCTACACCCAATCAACCTTTACTTTCAAGAACATCTATTGAACAATAGCAAGTGAAAGCATGGTGGGATGAAAAGAGAAGCAACAGGGAGAATCAATATAGCAATTATCCCTGCAGATAATGGACATCAAGGTGTTATTCGGAGTGACCAAAAAGAAGAAGTGACATAAAGCCGATTCAAATACCGCAAACATTTCATTCCCTCACATCTGACGCTGTTGGCATGGATTTAGTGTCGCCAGACTCTAAAAAAAAAAAAAGACAACGTGTTTTTTTGTTGTTTTTGCCACAGCTGAATTAGCATTGTTTAGCATGATGTAATCATTGGGTTCTTCTTTATGTTCGCACGCAATCACCAGCCTCTGTTAGAGAGCTGTTACGTTTTATCGGCCCGCACGATCCCTGAGAACACGAGCGACAAACACAGCAATTAGCTAATTAAGATCTCGATCAACAAAACACAAATATGCAAACACAGAGAGAGAGAAAGAGAGAGTGACAAGAGGCAAGTGAGGGAGAAGGGTGGACAGGGCGACGACGGATGAGCGTACACGCATACACACCGTTTCCCCTCCTAAATGCGCTAAAGAGGTCACCTCCAGTCCTCTCAAGCTTTACAGGTGGGTCAAAGATCTGAATCTGATAACTGAAGAGGCTTTAGAGGGCCGACATTTGACAAGCATGACAATGCCCTGACAGCTCTCATTGGGGCATGATTAATGACTGACGGCCCTGTCGCTTGTCTTGCAGAGAATGCGAATCCAGCCCCTCGGAGACAATTACCCTAATGTGGCCCGTAATGTGATGCAGGAAGTATAATGTAAAGGGAAAACTGCGACGGGGCTTTTTAGCTCCTGAAACAATGCTTTTTTTTTTTTTTTTTAAAGGGGAACACTACAGCGATGATGAGAGAGATGGTGCAGCATGATTGAAAACGACAGCGAGCAAATCCTTCTCATTTGTGCTAATACATTGACATTTAGCATAGAGTCAAGGGATGTGCGTAGTCGATGTTTTGTGTCTTGAGTTGAAAAGTCACTCCTAAGCTGGCTCCCACATCTCATGCAATAATCATTTGTCTTTCTCTGTCTGGTCAGATGTCAGTAAGCTCGCACAGCAGTTTTAAACCAGGATTTGTAACATGACAGGCGTTTAAATGTATGTTTTTTTTATTATCTCTGCACAACATGAAGACGGAAGTTCTGAAGTTTTTAGCATTTCTAACAAAGATTTGATATTGAGTGGTAGTTCATTTTATCTTCTCAAGAACATGCCCAGAGTTCCAATGAGATGGCTTTGCTTGACAAACAAAAGTTTATATAGTCTGACTCTTCTGGAAAAAAAATGTTGTTTCCATGGAAGCTCTGAATATATTGAGCACATCCTTCATGCCGGTGCCACAGTGCTAAAACCATTGCTGTAGATACTCCCTCAAGTTGTCGAGGTGTGTTGCTATGTGTTCATGCCTGGTGGGGTTGCATCCAGCTTTTCAGCATCGCCAAGTTTAAAAATATCAAGTGAGCAAGTGCTTGACCGAAAGGACTGATTTAAAAGCACAGCTACACTTATCGTTCCATGTTGGAGGCCCCGAGAGCTTTCTTTGTAAGATAGTCGTCCTGTATATATTTAAAACACACTCTTTAAATAACATTTACATTTTAAAAAATAGGAAGTTAGCACGGATGTTTTCCATTGGAATGGGAACAAATTTCTCTGACTTCTGTGTGGCTTCCTGAAAATAAGGCCACACATGACAGCAATCAACAACATGGAAGCAAAACAACAGAACAATACATACAATACAATCTGCTATCCTGAATTCTCTTTGATCTTCTCATTTGCAATTAAAGAGCAAACTGTAAACTATGAAAGCCTCTGAGAGGAGAAGTGGGAATAATTGTCACACGGCAACCTGGTGATAATGTTAAGGCAGGAGGAAATTGTATGACATCCTCATTCTGTTGGGAATAAGTGTCAAACGTTACCATTTTCTTTAAATAATGCAGGATTTACAAATTCAAACAACTAAGAATAGAATAAGTAGAACAGGATTCAAAGAGGAATGAGCAAACTTGATATTCTGCCTGTGTTATTTCTAAAAGCAGGCAGTTTCTCTTGGGCAGTGGTTCATTATCTTGAATAGTTATAATCAAGCAACAATGCCCAATTAGGAGTGCACAGACATTCCTTTATCTGAAAAATGAACGCGATGAATGCACAATTGACACTGTAAAATTGATTGCATGACACATTGCCGTCGCTCCCTCATCAGAGAGGTATTGATGAATCCAGGGGCTTAAAGAAAAATAAAAAATAAAATTTGACGTATATCTGTGATATGATGGAGGCTGTGGGATGTGAACAAACAGTCCTTTCCAGGTGGTTTGAGTGATTGCCTAATCCCCTGTAGCTAGATGATTGCTGTGCAAGGTCAGATTGAAGGCCCGGACTGATTGAGTGCTGTCCGTGGTCGGGGGTTCGCTCAAGCCTCTTATGCCGTTAGATGGACAGAGGCGGAAGATTCTCTCTTTTTTTTTCTCACTTTTCTTTCACACTTGAACGAAACCCGTCCAAACTGAAGGACACTGTTGTGCCAGTAATAATTGTGACACACAAGGTAACAAAAAAAAAAGAAAAAAGATTAAGGCTGTGTTATCGTCAGTAATCAGGAGTGAAGAAGGCTAATATTTCAGTTCCCAACAACCTCTGTGTATTTAGCATCTTCTCGGACTGCTTGGATGTCTTTTTGCTTTTTTATTGGTGCCGCGTAGCAAAATACTAGCTAACTATGTTATCTTCCCCAACTGCCTTCTCTAATTTGGCCTGATTGTCCTTCGCTCGGCATCAGAAACAAACCATTTTCTCCTAAACAAACCCTGCTGTCAGCGTTGTGAAGCCGCATCTTGTACCTCATCAACACCCATGTGTTTCTCAAGCTGTCATTTTATTACTAAAATGGGTTTGTGGTATAAAACATTTCCCGGGGCTGCAATTGGATCAACCCCCCACTGCTATGTACATTCAAATACCGAGGGAAAGTTGTGTTCTTCATGTGAAACTCCACTAGTCTGCAGCTGAAATCCTTTGTGTGGACATCTTTGTGACAGCTCCTTGGCAACTTGTACGCCTGTGTGCCACAAACTCCCTAAGCTGACTGTTTGGATCAAGTGGGAAGAGGCAGCAATCCCAAAGAGAACAGAATAGCAGATCCCAGCAGCTTCACAGCCGATGCTGAGATTTACTGGAGAGGAGAGTGTGTAGTGTGTGTGTGTGTGTGTGTAAGATTTCATACTTTGAAATCTTTTTCAAATTTCAGACATGCAACAGTCAAAATAGGCATTGTCTTTCCGTAATGAAGTATGTGTATTTATATATATTTTAAAAACACACCAAGTGAATAACTTATGAGGAAGGTCAGTCCCATGTGACTGTTTTAATGGATGTATCTTCCTAAATCATGAGGAATAAACTCATACAACGTGTACCACAATCAGCAAATCCAATCCCAAACATTCAGCAAAAAAGAAAAAAATATTTTAAAGTTGAATAAATATCTATCTTTAAAAAAATAAACCAAAAATAAACTAAACTTCCAATTGTTTCCCACTGGACAACAAAATACATATGAAATCAGAGATGAGTTTTGAGGATACACCGCTTTGTTGACATTCCATTTCCACCCCATTTCCAAACCCTCGCATAATCCCCTAAACCAACCACGAGTCCACTCGCCACTGCTGATCCTCAAGCATCTGAGCTTTAAAGACATGGGCAGAATTGGTTCCAGTCCAATGGACACTCACCACCATTTAATGTATTCCCGTCTATTACCACTTTTGTTCCGACATTCTTTTCCACCAATATGTGTGGGGGGGTCATTCAATAACCGACACCCCTCCTACATACTGTAGTCACATCTTTGTTGCTCTTTGAGCATGTGTCACCGCTGAGAGGCCTGAATTTCACGAGATAGATTTGCTGACAGAGATACCCCATCACTCCTCCGCCTGAGGCTCGTGCAGGAAATGCTGCACCGTAAAAGGTGCAGCAGCCTTGTCACTTCAATCCGAGGTAATTGATCACAGAAGACAACAGCTGATGTGTGCAAGTCAATTGTAGGGGGCAAAAGGATGCTGCTCATTCAGGTCCAACTTTGCCGTGAGTCACTCTAACTCAGGGCTAAGCATCACTGCGGACAACGGTACTGCGGATCAACGGTACTTTTTTTGTCATTACTGTACATACAATGCACGTCTTTAGCATGAACTCATATCTAACCATTTAACATATTCTCAATTAGGATCCTCAATCCTTCATCACACACTTGAAAAGCCGTCCTTGTGATCTATGGGAGACGCATCGATCTGCCACAGTGCAGGTGCACTGGGAAAGCCATTCCGATTTATAAAAAAAACAAAAAACAAGCCTACCCTGGGACTTCTCAAATGCCACTTAGCATTCAAGGGCTTTGTGATTAATTAGTAGCCCAGCAGACTGGTTAGATGGAAGCAGCTGTTATCTGGTTCCATTCCTTATGCCATCAATGTCACAAATAATCACATACAACAGGTGGTTTAAAAGCTACAGGTACTTCAATATGCAGCCTGCTGCATTACCTTGCATTATTCATTATTCATTATCTATACACAAAGCTGGCATCTTCATATTCATGAGAACGAAGAGTCTTTTTTATTAGTATTTTTTGTGTTTAGCTTTACAGTTTGGAGCATGATTTATTTTGTACTAGTACAATAAATGGATCTCGAAAAGTCGACAGACAAGTGATTGAATAAACGTGGAGCTTGACACATCAGGTCTAAGAAATTGAAAACGTGTAATTGAAAATTGGATATCAGATGAGTTTTTAGCGTGTCTTTTAAAGTACAAGGCTGGAGCTGTTAGAGACTTTTCTTGCAATTAAAAAAGACAAAGTTAGCAATGAATTGATGCTATATATAAGCAGGCTACGGTCTGTCAATCCAAATTAATCAATGTTAATTATTCGTGCTGAGGAGCTCGATTGTTGTTCACAAACCATTAAACTAAACAAGCACTGGGTTACATTTGCAACAAATAGACCAGGATCAAAATCTTTTAGGAAAAATAACCAGGATTTGACATTATTCGATACAATAAATGTAAAAAAAACCCATTTGTTTTTAAAGAAACATGGTTTAAAAGCTCCCAAATTTAGTCTCAACGAAAAAACGGAATGGAATATCAAACTCAGAACACATTTACATTCAATACTCGGTTTTGTTAATTGATGACATTGGGTTTAATTCTGCGTGGTATAGCGTTAAGGAAACAAACACATCATAGTCAGAATCCCCCCCTCCCCCCTTCACCCTGGCTAGCAGAGTGACTTATGATACAATGTATTTGATATTTAGATGTATTTGACATCCAGAGACTGGATTGACACAATATTCCTTATTCTCAGTCACGTACACTCAGGTTTGTGATTTGATAGGATTGCGGCTGTGGAGGGAGGAAAGATGCTGACAGTTAATAATGAATGCAAATCCTTCTTTCAACTGTCTGTTGAGTGTATATAGTCTTGTGTGATTGTGTGATTGTGTGAGCGATAGTTTCCATTTTTTCAGTTGAAAGTAGCCCTAACATCGGATGAAGTGACGGTTTCTGACACATTCTAGCACATCCCTCCTGCTGAGAAAAGACATCATAATTACCAGAGGATGTGAACTAGACGCTTGTGCCCTTTTGAATGGGGGAAATGATGGAAGTGAGGATGGATGGATGCGATACCAACAAATTATTTCAAGAATGCAGGGACAGGCGGCTCTGCAGAGACAAGGAGCAGGAATCCGTTTTACTTTGCATTTCATGTCGTTCTCTCAGCTATTTCTTGGTAACTTGTTAAAATATCATGATCTTGATTTTGGTTTAGTTTGTTGACAGTTTTTTTTTAATGTTTTCATCAACCCCCTCTTGTATCTTGGGTTAAGGTGTGTCTTGTTTGACTCAGTGATCTTTCCCCGTT
The DNA here is from genome assembly GCA_021346845.1 of Apeltes quadracus. NCBI lineage: Eukaryota > Metazoa > Chordata > Actinopteri > Perciformes > Gasterosteidae > Apeltes > Apeltes quadracus. The sequence goes on from CM037920.1 coordinate 7,905,796, forward strand.
TAGGGCCTTCCCCAGTTGTCTATTCTTCACTTCAAGCCGTGACAATATGTCATGAGTTATGTGTCGAAAATCTGTTTAGAATTTTAGTCCAAAAGCAAATGGCTTAACTTTAGTCCATAGCTTTATTTCAAAGATATCCTCTCATTAATCGTAATTTATAATGTCAGAATTCAACATCTCACATCCCAGCTGTTTTAGGTGGTTTTGAGATTTTGAGATTTTGCATTAAATGTATTTTACAATATTTATATACAGCTTACACCTTACCAGGTTTAAGGATGGTTGTCTCTTGAACATGCATTATTTTCTTCCGCTAGTGGTTACGCAATACAAATGGATCACATTAACACGTGATCTACAAATGACTTATTTTGATCTTTTACCACATCGTCAGTATACACGCAACTTGTATTTCTAGGTTCTCCTTTGGCTTAATGCCCATCTTCTTTCTGATGAGTGAAAATAAAGTTTATGTGATTTTTATTATTCCCAAAGAATTTAGACAGCGCAAAAAATTTGCAGAAAATTTGAGCCGTATTTCTTTGAGTCACACATTGGAGTCGATAGGCAAAAAAACTGATTTCTCAGTTTTAAATTGCCGTGGATACAATAGCAATTTCAGGGTTGTTCGAGTTGAGACGGGGCAACAGATCTCTCAGGCTTTTCGACCTTTATCTCAGCAAACATCAGAATCCCTACACAAAAAAGCAGAAAATGAGCTATTGATTTTCCGTTTTTCTTTTCCCCTCTCACTTTCTTATTCCCCTCCAGTATTGTCATTCCATAGTCTAAATGAAGGTCAGCATTGGTTTCCTTGTCACTGCCTCAGAGAGACACAATAGAAATATAGTAATCTGTGTCCGTGAAAGGAAAAGGTCTCGCAAGATGGGAAGCGGTTGCTATTGTCTTTAGGGATTAATTGGTTCGATACAACTTCTTCTCTTTAGAGCAACACATCTTGCAGTATGTCCCAGACACGGTGTGTAACGGCACATGTACGCGCATACACTGAGAGAAAAACGGAAAGAAACACACCACTCAATAACAGAATCGGTAACATTTCAAATTTGACTTTTTACATGGCTGCATTTCGTAAGCTTTCTTTGTCGCTGTTTGAAATCAAACAAAGTTTGAGTGAGTCCTCTCAAGTAATGGGAGATTGATTCATCATTCACCATTTATGCACACGGTTTTTATTTAAGTAAACTCAATTACATCAGTTTCTAACCTTCAAATAAATATCTGCAGTGTCAAAGGAGGCGATAAACACTTCTGTCCGCTCTCTTGCTGTGTGAAGGGCATAAAAGATTCTATGATGTAGACTGAACTTTCCCAGCGAATACGAATAACAGCAGGAAGTGTCTTTCTCCTGAAGATCAGCCTGAATATCATTTCATAATCTATCATATTTACCATGGAGTTACTTCTCAGCAGGCACACTGGAAGATGAAATTGTTACCTGTCTTAGTCGTTTGTCCTCATGTGTCTGTAATCCTCTAAGCTTTCTTGCATCAAGCTGAGTGAAAAGAACAAAAAGGGATGTTTTCTTTTACATACTCGCACCCAGAGTGCAACCCAATCAACAGCATTCTGTTTTATTTGACCCAGAATGTTTTTCTTGTCATGTGATAGGTGATGGCAAAGATTCCCGTCGTGATGTTGGGCAAATAAGTGGGGATCAGACACATTTCTTAAATCTGCGCTCACATCAGTGTGTTTGACTCGGCGTGCCTCTCTCATCTCAATTCATCACCTCCAAAAGGTGAAAACGCTGCCCTGCCAAATCTAACTCATCGTACGCTGCTGACGCTTTTTTTTTTGCATATTCTTCACACTTCCTTTTAATGGTTTACTGAGCAGGTCACTTCCCTTGCTTGCTTGAACAGCTGCTTTAGTGATGACCCCGCCCCTCCACCACCCACATTTCCTAACACGGGGTGGAGGACTGCTCTTGTGCTGCTCTCTGTCAGGTTCTCCTTTTGCTTGTGAGGCCCGCTGGTGACCTCATGCACAGCCTTTACCAGGGCCAAATGAATAATTTATCCTTTGAATTTAGTGCATCCCTGACATTTCGATGTTTGATGCCCACAGGCTTTGGCTTTAACAATACAGATAGTGCTCCTTTCCTCTGAGCATCATCAGATAAAGTGTGAAAGCACAGCAAGTGCACTCGATATCAGAACCATGGATGTCAGTGATGCTGTATGTTCCACACACTGATTTCCTCCTTGTATTCGCTGTTACTGCAGTAGTCATACAATGGGATTTTATGTAGATTACTAACCCATTTCTATTATATTTTGTTACAATCCTGCTGTATGTTGTCTTGTTTGTTGTGGTCAAAGTCAAATTCATTGTATGTTTGACATATTATGGTAATAAAGGTTTTCTGATTCCGGATTCCCGATGTAGGTTGGTAGGATGTATCATTAGAGTTAAAAACCTTATACGCTGGAAATCGCCAAGGGGACATACTTAGAGAAGAAAATCGACAGGATCCATTCAGGAATAATATCTCAATTGAAATAGAGCAAAAGAACATACGCAAAAGAAAAAAAAGCAAACGGATACAGCTCAATGACTGTTAACATGATTCAGTGAGACACAGAATAGAAGCGCTGCAGTAATAAGAGCGAAATAGTACAGTCTGTAGTCAAACCTCTGACTCTTACTTCTAAATCCACAGACACAGACAGCAATGCCCTGGGCTCCGGTGTTGGATCAAACATGACGGGCAGACTGTTGCATGTATCCACGTCTCCTTTGGAGGAGCAGTCTGCGCTGCCCTCTCTTACACACTGTCTATTCACTTGTCCATTCCTCTGGAAGGCAACCCTTGTGTTTTAAAGTAAATTATACGTGTTTTGCTGATGCAAATGGTTAGATCCTGTACATTTAAAATATAATATATTTATATATTATATATATTTATACTGTCACTATTTTGCACTTAACATGTAAACAGTGAACTCTGTTTTCATCGTATCCCTTGAGGCTTAACTTATTTTCTATCTCTTCCATGTAGTTTTCTTAAATCTTTGAAAATATCATTTTTTACATTACGGTCAATAACACAACCAATCAAAGACCCACATTATGTTTATTTCCAAGCTTTTTATCCTGCTGACGTTTTATAAAACCCCTTGAGTTGTCTGGACAATTATTGAATTTGCTTAGAACATCTTTGCTACTGGTGCTACTGAATAACACTTTCAACAACACCAAGATGAAAGAAAAATATTTCTTTTATACTTTTATATATTCAGTACAGCTTGTTAAAACCTTGGATGAGTTTTTTCAATGAACAATTGACATTACGTACCGAGCCATTCATCCCCTGAATGCCAGTTTTTAAACTAGCAGCCACTGTTGATACGATCAAGTTCTCTAAGCTCCCATGGCAGCTCACATGGATTCTGTTCTTCTTTGTTCTTTCTTTATAATAAAACTCCCCCTCGGTTTACTTTCTGAAAAGACTTTGGGGGACATTTTCTGAAATGTTGTACTCTAATATTTTCTCAGATCCGACTTTTTTTCCCCCCCAAGGACATCTCCTCCCGCTGCCAAGACCTGTCAGGCAGGAGCATCTCAGAGCAAAGGGGTGAGAGGACACCAATTAGAAAGCCATCCTCGGCCAAGAGAGCCAGCGGCACAGCTTGCCACAGGAAGTGGGGCGTCGGACTTCCTGCACGGGGTCACAGCTGTTTGCGCCGAGGTTACCGCTCCCAACCGATACGCCGTACCGTTTAGCGTCTGACGAGGCAGGCCTCATTTGAATAGCAAAGAAGCCTCTCAATGTCACCAATAAATTTACATGATTTCCTCCCTGGTACAGCTGGGATCAGAGGGAGGACTTTGCTGGATTTAGGGGAGCGTGACAATGTCAGAAAAGCAGGACCGGCTTGTTTCAAGTTGGCTAGTTTTGAAGTAAACGTTAACACTTCTTTTAGACATAGTTAGCTGCTATCGGTACACACATAGCAAGAATGGAATAATTCAAGTTTTTGATACTTCACTTATTTCTCCTATACAGTATGATGCTTGAATATCTGGAGGACACGACACAGTCAAAAATGTCGTCATTTCAAATGAGTATTTTTACATTTTCAAATAAAAACCAATTTTTTTTGCAATTTCTTCATCGTAGGGACGGTTCTGAAATATTATTTTTTGTTTGCTAAGTCGCTGGAATAGCTTCATATTTAATGTTGGAAAGAAACTCTTCAAACATCAGACAAGTTATCAAAATATCAAAGCAAAAGAAATTCAAGCATCTTGACTTGAGCTGGTGCACAACTGGATAGGAGCGTATGATTGGTTCCTGCTATGACCAGCTGTCTAGAATGCCCATATTTGGGCTCAACCCAATTACACCCTCTGATCCCGTTCACTGGGCTGATGCAGTCAGAACCATTAATCTCCCTGGCTGAGTACCATGCCAAGTGTTAACAGCAAGGCAAACCCCTTCCTCCCCCCCTCCACAGCTAAGCTCCAATACCAAGGTTGAAAGTCATGCCAATCACATTGACTCCTTTGAACCTGACGTCCCCTTGGACTCTTGGTGATTTTGGATAAACCTCTGACAACTGCGGAGAAGACATAACGTACGGTAATCAGGAAGCGCTCCAGTCAATGCCGTTAGTTAGTTATGTATTTCTGGACCGAGGTTCAAACGGGAGTTGCAGTGCGTGTTTCAGATCAATGGTGCAGGTGTGTGTTGCGAAAAAAAAAAAAAGAATGGGAGGGAAGGAGGTCAAAAACAAGATTTTGGTCCTTGGTTGTTAACTGCAAAATATCCTGGAGCTGTCAGGGGGCAATTCCAACAAATCATTTTCAAAAGGGACAGTAGCAAATAGTAGTTTTTTTTTCCCCAACAGCTTGTTTTAGAAAAATCAAAGGCACCTTTCAGATCACATTGTAAAAAATGGCTCCCAAGGAGAAAAAGAAGGAACAAAAGAAACAAAGAACTTGTTCTCTTTACTTCAGCTTCTCCATTTTTTTAATTAATTAAATTACCAAGAACAATAACCAATAGAAAAGCAACCCATCAAATTGTTTTGACCTCTGATTGGCTTCTGTAACCGTGATTAATGCTCATAACTGTGGGAATAGAACGCCTGGCTAATGTAAAATTAGGGAGAAGTGGCTTAATCAGGGTCTGAATTACATGGACCCTCAGTTCCAGTTTAGTGAGTTCTTTTTTGTTCACAAAGATTAAGGGAGGAGTCAGACAGCCCTCCATTGTTCCACTGAGAAAAGAAACTCGTTTGCTCCGAACGATAAATGTCTTCCGAGCATAAATCATGTCCCCAAATCCCTTAACCAATGCCACTTAATGCAAATTGTCTCTCATTTACAGATCACACAAAAGAGACAACTGGGGAAGTTTCCACACAGAGCTCGTAGCATTGTCCTTCATGCTGAGGACAGATGGACTTTCACCTGAGATTGCAGGATAAAAGTTGTCTGTTGGATTTCATCGAGTGTGCTCATTCTGCATCTGTCTTTGTACTGAAGAAAGTACTCACCCACTTTCAATTAAATTACCACTGAGACGCCAACATTGAGATAGACATTTTTCTTTTGTAAGGAATATGAAAAGAACGCAGACTAAATGCTTTGAATCTTTTTACTTTTGTAGGCCGCCGGCCTTCAGCGACTTTTAAATCGGCTGTAACTTGGGTCTGTTACAGACTTTTCTTCAGTCTCCAAGCTCCATACCATTTATTTACCCAAGGGAGGGGGGTTGGCATTTAGCTCTCTGTGTGCATGTGCTCCATTTATATTCCCATGGCAATGGCGGCTTTACAAAACATGCAAGCATCTGAATTTTTAAAACGTAAAAGGGATATCAAAAAGGAATAGAGATGCCACCCACGTCACCTGCTACCTCATTAAGAAGAAGCAAGAAGATTTACAAAGTTTGAAAATCTGGACTGCATCATTTCTAATTCCTGTTCGTCTTGATTTGAAAACAAAAAAAACACCAGAACTTACGGTCTAGAATCGAAGTTTGGGAAAAAAAACCCTATAATATTACGCATTTGACATCCATGTGTTTGGGATGTTATTCTTTCTATAGAAACTTGCTGCCTGAAGAATGGTGTGACCTTACCTCTCATTCTAAAATAAATACCACAGGGCGTGCTGAGCAGGTTTTATCGACAGCCCTCCGCTGTGTGATGTCCTCTCCGCTATGGCGGCTGTGAGGATAAAGCTCGGTTGATGCGCCTTTTTTTGTGCCAGCAAAATCCTTTTGTGTATCTGTTGCTGTGTTTGCGTGTCTCCGTGCTATGAAAGTATATAAAAGGAGTACATTCATGTGTGTGAAGACGAGTGTGTCTGTGCATGGCCTACAGGGGGGGGAAGGAGGGGGTGACCATGCAATATATTAAGATCAGTCTGTGTTATAGGCTGTGTTTTGTTCATATCTGCCTCTGTGTGTGTTCTGTGCTTGGTCTTTAAGGATCACATTGTCTTCAGAGGGCTTTGTGTGTGGCAGCAACATCTGCTTTGAGCGGGTGATCCATCTCTCCTCAGCTGCCATATAACAAGTCATGAGGGATTTTGTTCAATGAATGCCCAACACAGAGGGCGTCATAAAATTCACTGTCTCTCAAGGACAGTGTGAAGGTTGCTGTTTGAGTCCTACAACACACAAGTTTTAATTCAAACTAGTTGCTTTCCAGTAATTATGTTGTCAAAGTAAATGTACTGTCTTGATCGTAAAAAACACTGTATTTGTGGTAAAAAAAAAAAAAATTACTGTAAATAGTAGCTGCATTTTCAAAAGCTAGTCTCAGCACTGATGGTGATATCAAAATATTCCCCTGCTGCTTATTATCATTAGTGTCATTTACGGAGGGCGTGCATTTCGGCATGTTTAAACAGAGCACAGCGATGCACTTTCAACACTGGAAACAAGAGTTTCCAGCAAGCGTTAAAAGTAAGCTTTCATCCCTTGGATAGAAGGTCTTAAAATGTTTTTAAATGCCCCTGGCTTTCTTCCAAGCTCCTAGCTTCAGGAATAGGGTATAACAAGCATGATGCTTTGAGGATTGACTTGTGATTCAACCCAAATTTACAAGCTGATTACTATGCAGACAGTGAGTCGAGTTGAGTACAAAAAATCTGGTCTTTATTTTTACCAACAATCTTTTGCATGTCCAGAGAATTAAATGGTGTTCATGTCCGTATTTGTCTCTTTGTGTGCCTTTGTGAGATTGTATTTAATGGGCACCAGCTGAAACTTTGATGTAATTGATAAAAGAAGCGGTTTCCTTAATCCTAATGGCACAATTCCTTATGATCCTTTATGCACAGACTTGCAGAGGATCAAAGCAAAAGAGTTTTCCCCTAGGCGATAAAAGATGTATTAAAAATGAGTTTGAAGGATACATTAACAGGATAAAAATCCTGCAATTTATTTAATTGATAACTTTAGCATTGCCTCTAGTTCGCAGAGAAGTTTCATCATTCACAAATAAAACTGCTTCGGTAACTACTAAATCAACTGCTCTTTGTTAGGTCTAGAAACGTGTACTTTTCTCTCCGTTTCTAATGAGCTGATTTTCAAAGTGAAAGTCACCATGGACATGGCCTCCTCATTTGTCCTCCTAAAATGATTCATTTATGGGGTTACTCTACAATCTCTGCATTTGATGATTTTTTTTTCTATCTGAGGGTTTGTATCGCCCACGCAGACAAGAGTGATGTCAGACACTAACAAACTGAGTGTAGTTAGGAATGTTTTCTATCGAGTAACAATTCTTCTCACAAATAAGGCTAGTTCATCCCGGCACCTTTCTCATTACATGTCATTTAGCTAATGCTTTTTTATCCAAAAAGCTCTCTCTCTCTTTCTCTCTCTCTCTCTCTCTCTCTCTCTCTCTCTCTAGCTCTGGATCTTCATCCTCCAGGTGTTTCAGCCTTGACTCTTTTCTCCCCGTTCCTGTGTGCTTGCATCATTCTCCGGCCTGTGTGGACGATATGCTTCTCGAGTGCCAGAAGAAGAGGTGAGGTTGTATATGGCTGAGGCTCCATTTTGGTTTGGCAAGCACTTGGCTGCTTGACATCCTCCTGGAATATCATCTTCATACAAATTCAAATGAGATGTATCACTTCTGCCATTTTTTTTGTCTATTTTAGAATTGAATTATCTTGTTCATTCTGTACACACGGAATCTGCGTGTCTGTCGATCCAGGGTGTGGGATCCCTCTTCAGAGGTCAAAGGACAAAACTGTACAAATAGTAACACATCTTTGGGCAAATTTAGAAATTAGTAGGATATGGGGTTCTTTCAAATGTATTTTTTCAGACTATCGTATTAATTTCAACTTACTTATTTTTGCAGAATATTTTGCGATTTCTTCAAATGTATGTTTTCAAACCCTGAGCCCTTTAAAATATTGTTTGTCATAGTAGAAATATACTTTTTCTCTCACAATTACTGGAATAAATACTAGCAATCACTGCAGTAATTACGATAGAAAGGCTATTGGGTGGAGTCGACTCAGCACCGCCTTGCTGTAAGCGACGGGGCTGAGTCGACTCCACCACTGTGCCCCCTCCAACGTCCATAGATAGAATTTTACAAATGTTTGTTTTCGACCACACAGAACCTTTTCAAATTGTCATTATCATACTACCCACTTTGTCTTACAATTACATTAGTAAATCCCACAGACGTGGTGGGAAGCCTTCTGCCTTCAGCAGAGAGATTCTAGGGCCTGAGGAAGAGAGTGAGACGCGTCCTGGTGAAATAGGGTGCTGCTCCCTCACAGGTGATCTATAGTTTGTCAGCACCAATCAGCCCAGAATGGGAGAGCAGTCCATTCGTCTCTCATGGCTTATTGAAGAGGGTGGGCTGCATTTGAATGCATAAAAACCCACAGCTCCTTCCAGAGGCAGTATTGGATTCAGCCTATTTATCTTCCTTTTTATCAGTTGAGAATCCACCTTTTGATTTAAACATTCATATGATTCTTCTCACAGCGAAGAACACCCCGACACGCAGCTCCGTGGCAAGAGCTCCTGAGCGTTCAAAATCGCTGCAATGAATGTCCTACTGACATCCAGCAAACATCAACAGCAGGTGTCTGCAAAACATCTGTAGCTGCCATTACCACAATATTTCTTTCAAATTAAAGATAATAGGAATAACATATCATATAGAGAGAGGGAGAGAGAGAAAATATGGTCTTTTGATGCACTGAAATGGAGGCATATATACTCGTGTAGTGTCCATGCTTGGCATCTCAAGGTCAACAAAGGATTCCAGTATAATATTGCAGTACTTTTGAGTACAATTATTTAAAAACTGCATTGGTGGACAGTAGGTGTTTTGTCAATAAACTTCGGGATGTTTTAGAATTCTCGAATCCCAGCTGTATGGCTTTATATTTTGTCTGAAGGCACCTGAGAATCCCAGTCAATCTAATTCCAATATGGCACCAGACAGGCATGGTAAAATGCACATGCTCCTTTTAATCCAAATTCTGCCAATTACAGTCCTTTTTCTTGTGAAATGCCATAATTTATAACTTTGATTCATGATGTTTAGACTACCTTATTTTATTACTTTATAGAGTAATCTATTTTTGTACTTGGTAGGTCTTGTCTGTGTAGGAAATGCAAGCGTTATATATTCCATCATTGAATAAGGCTTTCACAAAGTAGACGTGATAATGCACCAGAATCCAAAATGCACATAACATACATGTTCAATCCACAGTGCATTGCTGACACTTACAGAAAATGCTTTTAGATTCCAATAAGATTATTCACCATGAGATAGGACACCAGAATGCAAAAAGGTGATATGTGAGAAAATCAGTTGTTGAAACAGTTCGAAATATCATGTCAACTATCCCAGTTTGTCAAATATGTAACACTCATTTATTCATTGGGAGACATGCTGCTATATTCTTTTTTAATATAGCATTTTTTTTTATCAAGCTTTGTAGGGGCAAGGGAGGTGATAATATCATTATCACGTCTTCTCTTAGTTTGGTGTCTAATATGAAACTCATAGTTAAGGATAATTGGATGACTCTGTAGGCATGGTGGGATGCCAATAAAAAGTTAGTTATTGTGCAGAATTCTCTGTCACGTATAAACTGCTGGTCTTTATAATACTGATATGAAATGTGTCCATTTATGACCTCAGGTGAAATGTCAGCAGCCCTCATCTGTCATTTAAATCCCAAGGCACATTACAGTCACCTTTATATTTCATGTGTGTGCTCTATAGGATGTTTCAAACTAAAGTAATACAATCAATGAGTGTTGGGTTTTATCAGTGTCATTATTGATCTGCCACGGTGACAGATTTTGGAAAGAACGTGGATGTCTGGATCTGAAAATAACCTCCATGACGGCAGTTTTTTCTTATTGTGAGCTTGACTGTGAACCACGAATCCCCCGCACCATAGCTCCCCGAATTAGTCCATGCCCTCTACGCTGCTCAGCACCAACTTTTGAAAGTAATTCAAGATTTCATCTTAAAAGAGTAGAATTTATTGCATTGCAATAAAAGCAAGCAGTACCAGAGAAGCACAATGCATGTTCAATAAAACAATATGAGATCATAAAGAGTGGGCGATAATGCATCTTGGAGGGAGATTAAATTAAAATCAGGGAACCAATAAGGCTTGTAGTAATGTACTATGACAGGCCGGCTATAAAAAGAGGCAGATACTTATATAACCACATGGCACACTGTGGGGTTTTTTGTTGAGAAAAGAAACAAATTGCTTTTGTATTGACTTCAGAAAACATGTCTTCAATTAAAAATCAATTATATCAACGCACTCATTATTATTTGAAAAAAGTCAGTATTCCAATTCTCGGACATGAGTATTTGCAGTACTGCACAGGATCTGTGGGTCTAGTAGCGGATTTCACGCTTGAGATATAAGGGCATTAGCGAAGGCTTCAACAGGATATACAGGATGTGGCACATGCATTCTATTATCAAGCTGTAAAACCCTCTGGATAAAAATACACTTTGAGAATATGTTTCATATCATCCCTGTATGATGGTTTAGAGCACAAAGGCAGGTGTTTGATGCATTTTAAAACGATTGCTTAGGTCAACACTATTACTTTGTTTAAGGTAGAAAAATGAAAATAAAATATAGTAAAGATAAGAACGTAAAAAAAAACCACATAAATAAATCAAAGCCCGTTATGGACTTTTTTACATAAAATATGACAGCATTATATGTCACCAGCATAAAGATTTAGTTTAGTTTTTATATTTAGTTTCTATTTGGACAAGAAGTCATGTTTGACCCGTCTTCGGCCCTTTGTAAACCTTCTCAATCCTTCAATAACAGTTCATTGTTGGAAAGTATTTTATTCAACTGATTCTATTTCTTCTGTGACGACTTTCAACTGCTTCATACTTTGAGCTATTAAAACCGTTACACACGAATATTAAAATGTTCAACTCGTTCAGGAGAAGGGTGCTTTGACTTCAGCTTTTCTAGCTTATACTTTAATTTTTTTAACATGGTTTTCAAATAGAGTTCATTTTCAAATCCTCTCAAATCTTTTTACTTCTCTAATCTTTCAGCTACAGACACCATTAAAACTTTAAAATGTTGACTAAGTCTAAAATATTAAATAAAAAAACGTTTTCATAATCACTATGTTTCAGTCCGTTTCTGAGTTTTATAACAGTGTATTCTATTTATCAACGCATTGCAGCAATATAGAATGCAAACATTGTCTTTTTAAAGCTGGGATGTCCACTCTCTGGCATGAACTTAGATATAACTGAACAGATGCAAAGTTAGTTTTAAAGTTCAGATTCAATAGGTTTCAACGTTTCATCGTGGCACAACAATCATTCTAATGGCATCGCTGTTCACAAGGAGCAGGCCACACATATCCACGCAGTCTTTCTCTCTTCATTATTCCACGCCCGGAGGTATCAAAGCCTTTCTCTGTGTTGCCATGGAAACATTTTACCCTTTACATTTCCTATTGTCACTTGTGTTTTTTGTGCTTGTCCATCTCAATGAGGCGGGATTCTGATGGTATTCACCATGAGACACTTACAACAGGGTTATAGGAGCTAATGACCTCCGAAGAACACGTCAAGTAAGCCATCATGGGAATTTGGCTAGCGGGAAATAAATCTTGATTCAAAGATATATTCAATAGAATAGTAGCAACGGGAATATACATTCAGATGGAAAATACCAATTGTATCTGGAGAGATGGGTTGTGGTTATAGTAAGAACTTGTAATAGGGTCCAGCAACTGACTTTTTTACTTTTACCGTATATTTATCAAAGAGATAGCAGTGGTTCTGTAGACATGTGAAATGCCATTTCCCATCTGTCTCATAAGACCGGCTCTCGTTATAGCTTATGTTGAGGAATGCTATTTTATATCACATAATATGTAAAACAAGACAATCACAAATCGTAGAAACCTTTGAAGAAACATCATGGAACAATCACAAAACGCACATATCTTTTGGAAAATTAGTTGAAAACAGGAACAATTCCTGTTCTCATTAAATCCATATGGCTTATTGGTTTTCAGAGCATGAATCCACCAGCTATCTCTGTGTTACAGTTTGTAGTGCTCCTTCTGGATGAGAAAATAGTTCCCATATCTCAGAACATCAGGGTTACGGTGGATCCATGATTAGTATTCTTTACATGTCATCGTATCACTCCAGATTCCCAAACAGTCTTATGTTTTCAGGTGTATTCAGTCAGACCAACACACACCAGACTACATGGATATTTCATATTCGTATTGTATAAATGTATTGAGTGCTACTGCGTGTAGAAATGCTAAGAGGATGATCAGCTAATTTACCGTAGCATACCAACAACGCCACCTGCGGAAAATTTCACCCCAGGAATTAGTAATGGAGACCACCTATTTGGGGTCGACCACAGGACACAGATTCTGACAACACCGGCACTAGACGCAATTCCACAAACCAAACTTACAAGTTTATTTTTATTCACAACATCATTTTCTTCATAAGTTTCCAACTTTATGCACTGTTCAGACCTCTCACTGCCTTTGCAAACGCAGCGCCTGTACTTGTGATCTGACAATTAAACTTCCAGAACGAGAGAAGTTGTTCGGCTGTATTTGTATCATCCTCATTCGGGCTTCCAATCCTTGAACACGGCGATTCTTTCATTCTATGCAGTGTATATAACTTTTTAATTAAATTCAAACTTATTAAACCAATTTCCACTATTTCAACTACTCTCACTACTTCAACTTTTTCGTATGGCTTTAAGCTATTCAACCAGTTTAGCTTTAGCAATTAAGCTACTCAGCATTCCCACACATTTTCTGCAGGAAATGCATTTTCTAGTTAGAATTTCTTCCCACGTGCGTGGTTGCACAAACTCATGTGCATCAGGTGAGTTGGAGCAGTGAGCACAGTGACAACACGGATAAAGACCTGAAGGAGAAGATATTAATTCAACTTCCAATGGCGGTGCCAAGAGTCCGACACCGTTTGTGAGAAACCACTTAATATTGAACCAACAGATGGTTTAAAAAAGATTAGTTTATTGACAGTGTTTTCAAAGGATGATGTATTACAGAAAGACCAAAAGAGTTTCTTTGCTTTAAACATCCAGTTTGTCCAGGTTTTATCGTTTTCCTAAATGCACAAAGACTCCTTTGAAACAGTGGCTACTATTGGCAGTTGAATTGGTTTATCACATCAATGGGGGCTGTTGTTTTGGATAGTGTAGATTTGACCCTGTTGGTGTCGTCTAGTTTCAGTGATTTAGCTGTCTCTGTGCTCTCTGCAGGTTGACCGTTGGCAAAATATTCCAATATTATAATATTCCCCTGTTTGCTCCTCTTTGCTTTGATTATATTGCTTGAATTTCTTACAATATTCCTTTACAACTCCGCAGCACCTGCAGTATCTACAGTACAAGTGCTTCCTCATAGGATGGTGCCTTTGGTTCCAGAGACAAGTTCCAGGTCGGGTTACCAAAAAAGAGTTTGCTTTTCAACCGTTCACAATTCAGCGTCCGTACACATAATACAAAATAATATCAACATTTTTATCACAATCCACAAAACGTTGCTTTACCAAACCCCCATTAACCTCCTTCAGACAAGCATTCAACTTAAACCAATATGTATTCCATTTCTAGTCATCCTAGTCTTCATTGCCCACCTGCATAGCATGTACCCTTGCCGGTTGGTGTGGTCCCGGTGCTTTTCTGATGCAAAGCAGCATCCCAGCTGGGGAGGAATTTCTTGACCGAATGGTTAATAAACCGCAGCACTACTGCAGTTTATTATGCACTGAAACATCTTCATGCCTGCACTTCGCTCTATGTTGGCCAAACTAACAAGCTCTAGAAGTGTAGGTCTGCTTTTCGCACTAAGAAACATGAAATGGCATCTTAGGATATGAATACTGATTATGGATCATCCTCGACCCGTATCTACTCTGGTATTGAATATATTTCCACCTCCACCACGGGAGGAAACACAGCAAACAAACTGTTGGGCAGAGCACAGCCACAAGATTAAACCACGGATCATCATTTAATCATATGCGTCAAATGAGGAATATGAAGGATCTAAGAAATGTATCCATTGTGTTTCTATGATTGTTTTAAATATTCTTACCATTTTCTTCCGGCTCTTTAACTAGAGAATGCCAATCGTTGTGACATGTCCCTCAATCACAAATACAACCGGGCAGGCTATCACTTAGCCCCTTCTGCGGGGCTTTGGTTACTGAGTGACTAATTGTGTTGTTAAAAATTGGACATCAATTTCGGAAGCATTTGTACATCTGTTTGTATTCATCTATCTTTGAGAGAAAGAAAAAGAAAACAAAAGTTTAAAGAAGATTGGGTTGAATGTTGTTCGCTTTACAAACTTTTAACGTGGTGATTAAATTTGTGCCAAATACAAAACCTGTCCAAACCTGGTTTATTTTAACAAAGTAGAGTACATTTATAATAAGTGTACCGACTTGTTAGATTTAGAAATTACACCGTGTCTTAGAGATATCACATCTATAATTCAGTTTCACATTTAAGCTGCAGTGAAGACAAAATAAAAATGCACCTCTGAACACAGAATGACATGACTGAAAGGGCTGCTGCTTCCTCTTCCACTGAGAATCAACCGACCAATAGCACGTGGCAGCTTTCAACTCATTGTTTGACTTTTAATATAAAATAATGGGCAGACTCTCCAGCATACAAGCTCACAAAGGACTTGTCACCTCTTGATCACCTTCAAAAAGGCAATTTTGTGTGTTCATGTTAATGTGGATGTCAAAAGAACCTTGCTGGGATACATGCAGCAGACTGGAAAGTATTCACATCTCAGAGACGTCGATTATCGCTGTGCTACAATCCCTCGTTTAGATTAATGAGTGGATTTAGGTGAGAAAACGAAAACGTAAAATAAACACAATATAAGTAAAAGTATGGCCGAGAGAAAACAAAGTCAAAGAAATGAATTAAATAACAAAGAATGTTTGAAGATCGAGAACCATAACATCTGGATGAAGGAGTCTCACACTCAATTACTAACAGTGCTTACCGTCACCTCAACGCTGTCAAGAGCGTCCGACCGGGTCTCGTCCAAAACCGGTGGCGGCGTGGTCTGTGTCGCGGGACTGGGAGTGTTGTCATTAGCAGTACATGTTAGAAGCCCGGTTAGCATGATTTGGGATACATCTGCCATTGTAGAGAATCGTCAATCGTCAATCTGACGTCAAACACAGCGGATAACGGCGCACACTCTGACGTCGCAAGGCAAAAACCCCGGTTGTACTGTCCACAAAGCAACAGTGCAACCGCCGTTTTTGAAAATGCTCACCCTGGCCGGAGTTTTCAAAAATGTTCAGTTTTAGTGCCCTGAAACTGCGTTTTCGTGTGGACGGAAGGCCAAACCGCGTAAAAAAAGTCACTGTTGTAAAAATACCCAGTGTCCGTGTGGACATGGCCTAAGATGCTCATGAGGTTGAGGTTAACAATGAAAACAAATCTTGTCATAGGTTTGAATGTTGGATTATAACCTTTTTGGAGCTCTCTCAAATTTCTTTTTTATTTTGTTGTCAAAAAAAACTCTTTTATACAACTGGATTCATTTAAGTTCTACAGGAAAACTACATTTAATGAGAACTCACCACGAATACACTGTAATTTACCATTGTCCAATTCTAAAACTAAAATTATATTTTTTAATTTTTTTTTTAACAGAACTTGCTGTTAATGAATAACAATAATGCATCTGGGTTGCAGCTGCCTACACGTTAGCATCTTCTGTGTGGAAAACTCTATCCATTCCTTTATTTATGAGATGTAGATACAGGTTTCCAAAGCTGTATCGTTGGCGATCTCAGCTGGAAGCTGGATGCAGACTTGGAGATAAGTGCAGGCAGGGGGTCCATTAACGCTTAGGGGAGCCAAGCCTGGCAGCTCCTTACTCATCCTGCCCCCCGGGGAAGCTTGTTCTCACTCCGGCAGAGTTGTGATGGTCAATACTAGTGCTTTCGGGGACACCTGGATGTGTGCTGGGATATTCAGTCATTGTAACAACCCTGCTTACTTTGGGGATTTGATCCTGTGGAATACTGGAGTGGGGCAGTCATTTGTTGTGCTTTTTTTGCTGAATTCAGAGTGCATCTGTATACATAGCTGCATCCAGTAATTATGAAACCATCCATCATGTTGCTCTGGTTATGCAGGGACTGTTAGTTGTACAAAGTAGTATACTGATGAAATAAAAGCCCTTATCGTAATTGCATTGTCCAGTTGTTATTACTTCAACATCGGCAACATGAATAGTATCCCACACACCCCTACCCAGGTCTAATGGCGAAAGACAAAACTTCCCTCCCTTCGCAAATGGTGGCATAAGACAGACATCAAAGTTCAAAGAGTGGAGATCGGCCCTGGAATCCCCACACAAAGAGAAAGGACACTGAAAGAAAACGGTCCATAAGCACAAGGCACGAGTCACTGATATGGGCAACAGTTCTCAACTCATTTGCAATTAACTTGACTAGGATCATTTATCTAGAATTGCTCAGTTTTAAAGGTAATATTTTTGTCTAGTTAACATTTAAAGAGCAAACACAGAGAATCAGTGACTCTAAATGAGAGAATAACAACTCTTTAGAAGTAAAGCTTAAGCAGGACTGTGAAGTATACAAATACGTCTCTGCAGAAAGCGAATTGTGAGTGGTCTGTGTGTCATTTGATGTGTCTGCACGCATGGGTGATATCTGTACTTTAGACAATGTGGCAGTTTTTCGTCTCCCAAGGGATTCAAAAAGAAGTTCCTTGTTGTGTGATCCCAATCCATCTCACAGAGTGCTTCCAAGAAAACGGATATTTGGTCCCATCCTTATGTAGATGTGTCGAAATGGACTCTGACAGCTGTGTTGCTATTATTGATGTCCCTGCGAAGCACAATGAAAGTCAAATCACTCCTCAACAATACGTGGCAGAAAGAAGGGTGAAAGAATGTGCCTACTCTGACAGGTTAACACGTATCCAAAAGATTACCCCACCCAAGATGGTCTGGTGTAATTAGTGAACCAGAAACATCAAAGCCTTTTTTTTTCTGAGACGCCTCATGGAGATATCTGTAATGAGTTACTGCCGTATCATCCGCTGGAGATCTTGCAGGTGGATTCTTAGTGGCACAAATATAGTACTAAATAAAACAGTATTGCCAGGTCTGTAACTAAAGTTGCTCTTTTGCATATATCTATATTTTAACAGAATGAAAGTGGCAGGCATTGAAATTCTGGGCGCCTCCCAGCTATGGTCATCGTTAATTAAGGCGGCCGTGTTCTGACTTATTGACCCCCGTAGCTCAAGGGATTTTGATGGGTTATGGAGGAGCTCATGGAATCTGGCCCGTGGCCCAAGTTCTTTCCGTTTTGGTCATCCGCAGTGTTTGATGCATGGCAATTTAAATCCTCTCGTCTAATTAAATGTGATCTGCACTTGTGCTAAAAGACTTTTTTTTTTTTTTTTCGCTCGCTGAGAGATATCAGCTGCCTCTCACACAAGGTGACATTCCACTTTTCCATTATGCAGGATTATAACAGGTAGGTAGAACTTGGAGGATATAGTGTATGTAGAGGGCTGCTACCACACTGGAAGTCCCTTTTTTTATTCCTGGTGAATGAGTAATGGTTATGAGCAGACTGCCAGCCACGGGGAATCGAAGGGATTTGGGGCTTAATTCACAGCTTAGCAACCCCATCTCCGGTGTCAGCACAATGCAAAGTTCACTGCTAATTCATTAATAAAATAATGCCATCAGTCAGCCAACAGGCAACGCAAAAATGGTGAATTCTAATACATTTTGGGGTCAATAGTTGACCTCTGGGACGCAAAGAGGGATCGGAAGGCTGACAAATGTGTGTGTTTTCAGATTAAGATAAATAAATATTCAACAATTTATGAATAGACTATATTTTGCCCGCTGTTCTTTAAAAATTACAAACAACACCTGCCAATGATGAACATAACAACTAAAACTGCTTGTTAGAGGTAATTAATGAATAGCAATTACTTTTAACCACAGGACAAGAAGACAGAACATTACAATAGTCTCACAACCCCACACATAAATGCATCCAATATGCCTCAAAAAACTCTGGAATTGTAACTTTATAACCTTTACTAAAACATGAATTAAATAACGACTACATGAATATTTTTGTAAATTTCCAAAAATCTCCTTCAAGACAAGCGCTATTCCTGGAGGCCTTGTATTTAATCATCTTGTTTTATATTAAGGACTTTGTTGGGGGCCAAGTGGTAAACTGTATTGGTAACCTAATTAAATGTAAAATGGGCTCCTGCCTTCTAACAAGGCTCTGGTACACCTACCCACTTATCACTGCTTGGGCCAATGTTGTCCTGTGCTCATTCAATCAGGACGGCCCGATGGCGACAGCTTTTCAATAAATGCTGATACCGTGTTGATGGCCAAACCTCATCAGTCAAGCACACTATCTCCCAAAAAATGAACACGGAACCATCTAAGCTGCGACACTGACAGCTGAGCCCTGCTGACGATGAGACGATGTCTCTTGAAATACAAACAACTACAACTGCCCTTTAAATATCGCACATCTCCGTCTTTTTCCTGTGTCAAAACATGAGCAGCAGGTTAAGTGGCTTTCTTAGATTTCTCTCCATCGGCCTATGGTGCAGTGACCTTTCACAGTAAACCTATTCCCGCTGCTCTTATTGTTAAGCTGCTGTGGAAGGAAAGACCGAGCTTCTGATCTTGGCCCAGCTAGCGGTGCTTTGTCTTAGGAAAATTCACACCCAGCTATCATCAACCTTCCCCGGGATTGCATTTGAGTTATTACATTTTATGCAGTACCATGTAAGATGCATTTGCATTTTGTAGCTGGCTGCAATAGAGATACCGCACTGTTGCGTGGTTACTTTTTAATTTAATTTCAAATAAATTTAAGTAAAGAGTACATTGTGCCGCTGTGAAATGAATTGGATTGGAAAGAACAAAACAAACAAATATTGATTATAGCTCGCTATAGAATTTTTAACATTTAATGAAAAAGGAAATAATGGTGTTTTTACATTTTTTTTAAATGTCCTTTAAATTGCCTTGAATTCCTCTTTGTGTGAATGGTGACAACATTGACTTCCGCTCCTGTATCGCATTCCAAGTTAAGGCCAGCGACCTCACAGCCTGTTAGATGATCACAACATGTGCTCCCACAAGCAAGCGTCACATGTTGGATGAAGCAGCACAGGATTTACAAAGAGGTGACGATGACAAAACATTGCACACTACGATGTTAGACGACTAGAAAGCTTATTTTAATGCTACAATCACGTCAGGCAGTAACATCGCACAGTTAAGTTAAATAAGAAGCAGGCATAGTGACAGAGAGCTTTACCTAATGCACTTTATTTAATGATGTTTATGGCATCTCTTCTTTGTAAGTTCATCGAAAGTGGTATTCAATTTTAAAATGAAGTTGTGGCAATTGCATTTGAGCGAAAAAGTATTCAGGGAGACAATGACAATATGGTATTTTTTTTCATGTAATTGCTTTTCCGTTCAGCATATCTCTGCTGAGGGACTGTGTGCAATTCAAACACCTTTTAGAAGTAGTAATAAAGCAATTCTTCAGCTCAGTTATCAAAATGTTATTTGTATAGTGGACTATTCAGTAGGTTGACGAGATGTATTTTCAGAACTTTTTTTTAATTTTCGTTAATAAAAAGTAGTGCAATATGTATCTTGGGATGCTTTCCAAATATCGGTCTTTTATTACCACGGTCATGTGCAGGTGCAACCAACGTAGAAAGAAAGTGGCACCAAAGCTTGTGTTAGAAAAGTTGGTCTGAAGGCCTCAGTATGCTTCTGCGTCAACCCTACGGCGTAGCTACGCCGTCACTCCTACGGCGTGGGAGCCGATTTATGCTTCTGCGTCGGGTCGCGTTGCATTTCACCGTCAGAACGCAAGGGGGCGGGGGGCTTTTCTTTTCTGTTTAATTACTCATTTAATATTATTATAATTCATTTGAAAAAGATTTTTGACTTCCAAAATGAATAATAATGTCTTCAGTCTGATAAAGAATAGTAAAAAAAAAAACACTAAAGTAAAATCCTGCTCTTTCATGATTGCATTTCTTACATTTTAAAACTGCCTGCCAGCAATTATTGATCTGAAAATGTGTCACTCTTCCATAATCATACAAACGTGAGAAAGCTGATGAAGTATACATTAGTAAGTAGCATCTTGATGGTCCCTCCTCTGGACTAAAAACTGTAGTGCTTTATATTTCTGCCTGTTATTGTGCAACACTGTTACATCAAGGCCTGTTGGAACCTCAAAAAGGCTATTCTTTGCCTTACAGTGCATGTCAGTACGCTTTAATGCATTTGAAAGAACTCTACATCACAAGACAGTATGTTCAGAAAGGCACTAAGAAAGCTTTAGTTGCCAACACAAAGTCTACTTTATGATAATGAAGCTTTGTATTCATAAGAGTGTGATGCTTTCTTCCCTTTAGTTCTCTATCATTGTCCAGAAACAACAGAGTTATCTTGATCACACTCCCTTTTTCTGAACTTTACAGGAACAAAGCAGTGCTTTATTCTCTTAAGGGGATTGAGATGTACCGTCGGTGACTCTGATGCTATAAACCTCCAATAAATTGGTTACGTGATGCACAAGCTCTATGGTTGTAAAACCATTCGCACAAAGCCGTGGGAAATGATACTCTCTAAACAGGATGGCAATATGCGAGCAACTGGAAGGAGGCACATCAGTTGAGTCCGAATGTGTTAAATCTTAGCAGCTGTACATCTCAACTCAAAGCACTTGTAGCATGAAGTGAGCTTAGTGTCGCTGCCAATTTTGAAATGAATACCCTCTCCGCGTCCGATAACCAACATTAGCAGGCAATTGGCTTGAGTGAATGCGAAGGGAATAAACATTATTTATCACTTCATGCAAACATAAACAATCTGTTCACATTACTGCTAAAATATTCAATAAGATTGCAGCTCACCTCAAAGTGATACCTTTCAAGATTCAAAAAGAGATGCCAGCAGACAAAAAAACATTTTATAGCTCAAATTAAAGTGTTCATTCGAACTATTACTGGAACTTTAAATGGGAATTGTTCTTCAGCGGATAGGGTCATGTAAACAATAGGAAATGAATGTAATGAATGAGCTGGTTGGCTTTGCCAGCAAATGACGTCCCCTCCAAACTAAACCTTTGGTTGCTCTCCAGGATTTGATTAAACCTGCGTGACCTGTATGCATTATGATGTTATGAAAGGCCTTTAAGTGTCCACGGTTGATTGCAATATGTATCTTGATTGCTATTACCCTCAACAGATACTCCTTAACAATTGAAGATTAGAGTTTAGTTTGGATAATTTTTGTATGTTTGGTTGTTCTGTTGCACTTACAATAGTGGTGAGGCGATTTTGGAATTGAATCAGCACTGAGTGCCTGGGGAAATAAAATAAAATAGGCTTAATTATAACAAATTGTTGCAACGCTAGTGGGCTTCTACCCAGCGGTTCTTTTATAAATTTGGACATAATGCTGCAGTAAGTCAAAGAAGCCCACACCTTTTGTGGGCCCAACCTGATGATCTGTGTGGGGTAGAAGACACAGACACACACGTACCCTCCGACTCTCTCAGGCACACACAGTCACTGCACCTGCAGAATTGCAGTCCGCGCTAGCCGGCGATAGTGGGAGGGGATATAAATGGCCCATAGCCGATCCATTCCCAGCGGGCAAAATGCGATAGTCAAGCAAGTTCAAGGTATAATCTCTGTTGGCCCATGAGGGGACTAATGACTGACTGGAAGAAGGGGGAGGGAGATGATTATACTTTACATACTAACCTTGGCAACTGGGCCTGTCCTTTAATGACGGCATAATTCAGCGTTCACCTTGGGAGACTGCCATGGATTTTGGTTTATGAGGTCACCCGAGTAACCTCAATCATTCAAGTGCATGCTCTGTCTTTGCTTCAGTGACTTCCCTCAACTCACACACAGGCACATGGGCGCACACACCCACACACAGAGAAACACACACGCACACTGCCCCTGTGTTACAGATAGGCTGCCTGCCACCACCACCGTGCAGGAGAACAGGTCAGATCACAATCTTCCTTTACTATCCCCTCCTGTTCGGGATCCTCGTGCCGGGCCGACTTTCAGTCATGATGGGATAGATAGATGTGCATATAACTCAGGATTAATCTCTGGGTCTGAGTACAAGCCAGGATATTGACTTCAATAAATGGATTGAGTATATAACCCATAACACTGTTCATTTAGTGGTGTTTGAGTTGGTCAGTTTGTCATCCACTGACATCTTGTTGCTTTCCATAGTGTTGAGTACAATTAGGAAAACCATTGTGGAAGCAAAAATCCTGTGATTGTAAATACACACAATAATTAAATGAACTGGATTATTTCCCTGCCAGCAATTTTTTCGTCACCTTTTCAGTCTTTTTCTAAGAGATGGAAAAATCTTGATGCACCGTAGAAATCCAGACACACATAATTCCTTTAATCAATAGAGTGCTTACAGCTGTGCCGCAGCATAATGATGCAGCAAATCTAGGTATTCCAATATTCATTTTTCAAAATGGAACTTTGAAATCTTTATTGTTTGATATGTTTATCGCTGCATGCTGTAGTGGCTTTTCTGTCATTTACTTTCTTTTAGAGTTGCAATTCTCTGCTCCTAAATCTTTACCCTCAACCATCACTAATTGAAACCAGATCTTATTACATATTGATCAAAAACCGGCTGCGCCACGTCCGAGAACATCGTCTAATTAGATGATGTATATTTCATACGGCTCTTTTGCAATACGAGACAACGCGCTGATGTATTAGAATATCCATTATTCATAAAGTACGCCGATACATTTGACATATTTATTTTTTGGTCTGCCTTGGCTGCCAAGCTATTTCAGAAGATGCATGCGTTTGACACTAATTTTTGGATGCATTGTGCGGGTGGGGCAAAGTGGCTCTCTTGTCTACATTATTTAAGGCCTCGGATGTGTTTTTCTTGTTTTCAGCTGATGGAAATATATTATCATGAAGCTGTGGAGAGCAGGTGCCGCACCGAAATGTATTAGCAGCTCCTGACTTGCTCTGGTTTAAAGTACAGGATGAGTATGCTTGACTCTACAAATATTGCCTGTGCTCCTCGTGTATACAGGAGAATAGGCAAAGCTTGTGTGTCTGTGCGGTGATCCAAGCAGAGTTTGAATTTCAAGTGTATGAAATCATCATCCCCACTTGTTATGCTAACTCTGGTAAGACTACGGAGTTTCATATGACCGAAGGGTTCAAATTTAAGGGAACAGTGGGAAAAAAATCAACATCTAATGGTAAAAGTGAAGTCAGGATTCAACAATGCATTTTGCCGACCATCAAAGCAGTTTTTAAATGGATAAAAACGTTGCGTAGTGGTTGATCATAGTTTTTATGCCGCATGAGGCATTTATTAATATAAACGAATACTCCATTCAATCACGCTCATCACAAAGTGATGCTGCATTTGAGAGGACGCTTCCATCTCTCACTAATTGAAAACACAAAGCCCACATTTGCTCGGTTGAAATTGTGATACTGTTGTGACTATTTCTTAGTAACTATACCTCTGCGCAGAATAAGATATACTAGCAAACAATAGAGCCTTGTTTCCCTTTGTGTCTCTTTTTCTATAAAAACCTGTGTAATAATAAACACGCGTTTTGAGGTTTACGGAATTAAATGATCTCATCATTTTCAAACAGCTGTAATCAGGAGCCGCCTTGAAATACAATTCAGAGGGAGGCTTTTACTTCTCCAATGAAAACGTGAGAACATAAATCAAGACCAATGGGATGCATCACGACGATCCATAAAAATTGTAAGGACCATTTTTTGACAATGAGCATATTGCACAATGACTGAATTTTTGGAAGAATTACTGCTTACTATCACTCAATCTCCTGCCATCTCAATTACACTCAGCGCTTAGTCTTGTCAGATTTAACCATGCAGAGTCTCTTTAATGACAACTTTCAGCTCCTCTTCAGAATTTACGCAGAGGCTTTGATGTGAGTTGCCAACTCAGATTGCATTCAAGCGGCTGTCACTTTTCCACATTGGAAGGAGAGGAGATGGAGAGATGTACAGGGAGAGAGAGAGAGAGGGAGAGAGACCAGCAGGTGTGTGCTAAGCCTTGCAGTGTCGACAATATACTGCAGCCAGAAAACGGATACAGGCAAGCCACTGACTGAGAGGTTGTTGTCATTATCGGCAAGTGCTAGTCCTCGACCCAAAGTTCCACTTTTACCTGGCCGAGGTTTGGGCAAAACAGTGGACTTGATCTGGCATTGATCAAAACGCATTGATGTACGGCTCTCTCATCTAAAGGGGATTTCATTGATCTACAAAAGTCCTTCTCTATAATTGCTTCGGTCAGGTGTAGGTACAGCAGTTTCAGGCGGGTAGGTGTCACCGGAAAGAAAACAGCTTGGACAATTTTTAGAAGCTTAAACTAAAAAGTCTGCGTCGAGCCGCCAACACACAGCGCACGCAGGCCGGGCTCCATCCTTTGCAACTGCACTGACAAACCCGGTGATCTACTGACAAGAGAAACAAAAAAACATTGATTACCATAGCCAGTAGCACTGTTGATGTATAAACCGTGGGGTTTTTTTAAATGTTTTTTTTCTTTTTAAACCAATCATCAAACTAAATTCTATATTCTGAAAAAGCTGTAAAACCGCCAAATCTTGTTAATCTACATTATCGGCTCATCTCTCTGTCTTGATGTATGCAGGCAGAGCTTTTTGTCAGGTTTTGTGTTGCTAGACTGCCCCCTAGTGAAAGCTCTTAAAAGCTCCCCCTCTTGTGTCCACTTAAGAAGGGGCCGATAGAAACGGCTGCTTTGAGAAAGGTGTCTTGACTGATCGCAACACATTTAGGCTGCAGCCTGTGGTAACATGAAAAAATAATAGGTTCTGTAAAAAGTACTAAGGAAACATCACTTTTTCACCTGGCTGATTTGTTGGACATTTTAGAGATGAAAAAAAAATTTAAAAAAAAGAGATGATGTGGTCGAGACCGATCATAAGGTAAGCGAGAGATGCAGACGTGTGTTAATAAACAATATGCAGTTTCTATCCCCAGTAGCACAGCTGTCTACACATCTGTCATCCTCAACATCTAACTCTCGCTTCCTCCCTCCCTGTCCTTCTAAAAGGAGGAGTCCACTGTTCATTAGTCCAATCCAGAGCCAGTGGAAGAGGTTAGTTTTGATACCTTTCTTTGGTTTTGTATCAGGAGCCATCAGATTTTGATCACCTACCAGGCTGTACATTAGTTCTCCTAAATATGCAGAAAGTGATCCCTATCTCTCCGAAGTGAGTAATGAAAAATCTGGGTAAGTACTGTGAAGGGAATGATACAGCAAACCCAATGAATTGCACAGTGGGGGCTAATTGAGAGAAAGAGACCGAGGCATGATGGTTGCATTCCCTAGAGATGGTTTTGTCTGAGGCCAGGCAAAGGAGAATGTTGTCTTATCAATGCTTCGATTACCACGCGTCAAAAAAGATTACACATTCATGTATTACTAAGTTATAGATGGGATTTATTATTAAGCAACATTGCTTAGCAACTGGGCTTCTCTATTAAGATTAATCCGATTTCCTTTTCATTCACATTTCATTTCAGTTGTTAAAAATGGATCTTAATAATAGACAAGCTTTAGAGCAACAGAAAGTGGGGAGAAAATAACATGTAATTGTCTAAATGGTTCTGGTTTTTATTGTTGTGCTGCAGTGATGGGGTCTTTTTGTCGGCTTAAATCAATTAAAGGGCTTTGAGGGATGAATTACCCAGCGTTTTACTGTAAGCATATATTCTATTGAACAATGGCAATGGTATGGACATAATTTAATGAACATCTGGTTTTCTGAGGATGCCTAATGATTTCCCATTCATCTTCCTCTAAATGGCTAAAGTGCACGCAATTACGTTTTTAATTAGCTGTGAATATTTTTCTGTCAATTGAAGTGATTCATGAAATGTATCACATGGTTTCAAAACGGGTGAATTTTTATCTGGTTTTAGAACAAGTGTAATTCTTTTAGGTTATACGTTCTGACATTAAATCTCTGACAAAAGCTCTTTAACACGTCTTCATATTGCTTTGTTCTCCTTTTCGCGAAAGCAGATGAATGGATGATCTCAACACGGTATTCAAACCACATACAAAATGCCAAGACATGCACCGTGATACAGTTTATCTTTGGCCTTCTCAGCCCGACCGTTAAATCCTGCTATCCGTCGCTCAAAGAAAACCGAGGAAATCTCCGGTTCCCTAATGAATACCGTTTGCCACTTCCCATTCTCCGGGACCTTTCTGACTCCTCAGTGTGGTGCTGACGGTCATTTCTTCTGGACCGATCACTAATTCCTCATTAGAAATGATGAGCTTCTTCATCACCTCTCTTTGGGAAAGGTTAGGCCCCGGGCCCCGAGGAGAGGCAGGGAGTCCTTCGCTGCAGACCGGACGGAAGCTTCACAAGCCTGGGGCTATTGATTGGGGGCTTCAGGTTGCCTCTCCTCCAATGTGGGGGTCTGCACTGCAGCATACTAAGCTGATGTGTAATCAATGACTCATACCACAGCTGGCCTCTGTGCACAGACCCGTCAAATTATACAGTAGGCGTCCAATATCTGACATAGTGTGTTTTAAAACTGCCATCCGGAAGAAGCATGCGCACCCTGCACACACACACACACACACACACACACACACACACACACACACACATGGGCAAATACACACAAGCTGAGCCGTAAACAAGGATGTGCATACATGTGCGAAACCCTGCAATACACGTACACACACACACACACACACACACACACACACACACAGGCTCGGGCACTGACACAGGTACACTTGAAATGTTCATCATCTCCACCACTGTGTGAAAAATATATAGCGTTAAAACCTCGATCCTTCGGAGAAAGCGAGCGCCAGCTGTGGGACGCGGCCACCGGCCCATCGGTGCACTCGGCCCCCAGCAGCCGCTCCACCTACCCACCTCCTTCTTCATGCGGCTTAATGAGATGCACAAGCACACTCGGAGGCCAGCTTCCCAGAGCATTTAATCCACGGAGATATGATACTATGCTGAATGTTGTGTCATCCATCACCATCTCTTCTGTTTTCTTTCACCCCCGTCTGCTCTTTCTCGCCATCACGCCGTACTCACAGCTTGATCAGGTGCTCTCCCAACTGTCTAACTGACCGTCTCGTCTATCAACTTTTAGATGAAGTAATCCCACTCCTGTGGAAGTTTTAATTGAAAACTTTGAATTGCTTTTGTTGTTCTACGTTGGTGCCAAGTGCTCCTTTGCTGTGGCCTTGTTGAACCGAGCTCCCTTGAGGTTTTCCTCTCAATGCAAGTGTGTTTCGCAATGTTGCATCTTTTTACTTTGATTTTCCATTTTGAAAGTAAGCGTATCTGTATCCTCAAACTTAAGTGGGCTTCTGCACTCATTATTGTGAGTGCAGAAGCCCACATGTTATATTTTCCTTTTTATCTCCATTAGACAAATGAAAACACACCAGACAGTTTTTTTTGTCTTAAAAGAAGATCTTTAGAACAGAACAGGTCACAGCTTCCACATTTTCTAATTTTCCGACAAAAGGTATCCAAAGACATATTTGTTTTTATTAAAATATTAGCCTTTCAGTGAGCCATTCCTTGTGTATATTACAAATGAACATAAAAATGTTACTTTGGAATTATCAGCATAAATCAATATTTAAGTAAACACATGCAACACAATCTTTTAAATGTTCCATTAGATGGTCCATACGGTGGCCCAGGAGGCCATTAGGTAACACAATCTAGCAATGGGAACCGAGTAGCCTCACGTCGGTCGGTTTGGAGCTGTCATTACAACATGTTCGCCCCGCCTGCCTCGGGCTTTTACAGCGTGATATGAAAGACAAATGGATATCCATTAGTAGAGTATTAATTACGTGTAAGGAATAATTTTGTTCATAAATCAAGCAATTTTCCCCTCCACTTGTCAGGTGCGATTTGGTGACACGATGACCCAGATGTGACGGGCCGGTGCTGCTCTCTGCTGTGAACAGCCGGTGTCGCGTTGGCGGACTGAAGCACCGAACGCATCTGGCTGTCGTTACTTCCACGCAGAATCACCGGCGTGCCGCCCTGCTGAGCAAAAGTTCACAAAAGCACCTCAAACAGAAATGACGCAAATTATCACGTCAAGATGGATTCATTGCAAAGATGGCCGAAAGACTAATGATACCACTGTCAGAATGCATAGACGCGCAGACACAGCTGTGAAACCGCTTATTAGCGGTTTCACAACGCAACGCAACGCATTTAAATCCAAATACTACAAACGATTAGGACTAGAAGATTTTAAGCAGTCTTAACATAATAATGGGATACTGGAGCCGAAGCATTTTTTGATGTCCTGTACTGATGATATATACGCAAACTGATTTACACTACAGATACCTTGTGTACTGGGTGATTTGATGCTTAATCAATTGGTACATAAAAGTGTATTGTTTCAGCAACGATAATGTTAACAATAAATACAGTAGTGAAAAGTAAGCAGGTAAAAACCACATTGTTATCTGGTAAATACTTTTACAATGTCAAGGGATATGTTGTAGATGGATATGGTACCACTGTTCATATCATAATACAATGCAAATCGGCTATTATCTCTTTGTAATGTTCTCTTCTTTGAATAAGACGAGATGGAGATAGCGACATGCAATGGAGGGATTTTAAAACAGGGATGTGGATGGCTCACTTTGCCTTCACCGAGCACAGAAGGTATGTATCTAATATTTTTGTAGTAGCATTAACAACAACACTATTCCTCTTTGGTAAACACATAATTGCGAAATTTCTCTAAATATGGGTACATTTAGTCTTGGCAGTATACCAAGCATAATATTGGATTGTCTCTGCAGATGTATGAGTAACCCTGGTGCAGACCCTGAGGCACGAGTATGACAACAGAGGTAAGAACAAACATTTTTCCCTCCTCTGAGGCTGTGAGCTGCATCCTTGGCCAGTTTAGTGCATAGCGGGCCCCCTGCAAATACACCGTGTGATACCGTTGACACAGATTATGGATTTTACCTTCTTAAAAATATGCTATGTGGGAGCGTGGAAATGTCAGGGAAAGCGCCCAGACTCTGAGATTTACTGGGAATTTATAGATCACCAACTGCTGCTCTCTAAGGAGAAAGAGGGGGAGAGTCCATGCAGGAGGCTCTGCAAAAAATGGAACCAATGTTTCCTATTTCACCCTGAGCAAGAAGCGATATCTGGCAGATTTGCATATACATGCATTTGCACAAATCCAATCAAACGTCAAGGTGCAGATACAATTCCATGATTCAAGCTGAATGGCAACCAGTGTTTCAGCTGAAACTAATACACACAGCCCCAGGAAGTGAATGGGAGGGTGGCTTTATCTTTGGAACACATAGCGTTTCCACCACAGAGGAGTTTTAAGGCATACAGCACAAAGCCGCACACGGCAGGTCACTCGGTTTCGTTACAGCGCGAGTGTGTCGAGAAAATACGACGGATTAGCGGAGGACAGGTTATGCTGTCGTGCACCATTGGGTTCAATGGGGCATCTGTTTACGGACAGTGTTGTATAATGAATTATTTCCAGAAAGCATCAAAAGGCCTTTTTTCAGGAAGGTATTTTTCCTGATAAATAAGATTGCAACGCATTTTTATGGTAGGTGTGTGACCAATTTCAGATCAAATTGGGTTCAATTGGTAAAGCCTATGGCCTATTGAGATAATAGGTTTTGCTAACATCAACACTTGTATCTTTTGGGGGAAAATGTTGTGGGCTCGTACTGTTTCAAAGACATCTTTCTAGTTGTTGTTCTTCTTTGAGTGTGTCGGCCGCCAGCGGCCACAGACTGCAGAATCAAAATGGAGCGCTTGTTAAAATCACATTAAATCAAAGTGTTGCGATTGTGGGAAATCTTTCTTTCCTCCATGAAATACAGTTAATGAAAGTGGATAAAAACAGTGGAGGAAGGGAAATGGAACAGAGGTGAGTGAGAGAATATATTAAGCCCTGAATGAAGAGATGGAGGAAAAATATTCCGCGTTCGCAGCCTTCAGAATGTGTTATTAGGGAATGATTTCAACAGGCTCTTAGTAGCTCTCATTAGATGGTGTATCAAACCAGAACAAAACTCACTTCTCCTAACTATGTGGAGGAAGTGGATTGGAAAATTAAATGGGGAGAGGAGAGTGAGGGAGCAGTCTCTGCTCTTGTCAGTGTGCCCCTGCTCCCACTAGCAGAAAAGTCATTCACATGGTCTTTAATTTCACTTCATTGATTGGAAATTCAAAGCCCCGGAATATAGCAAGGAAGACATTAAGATTATCTATTCCCTAAACCTTGCACTGAACATTTGTTTTTTAAATTTCGATACAGTTTGGTTGAAACCTTGTCTTTGGAGTTTTTTTCGGCCCCAAAACTTGAGAAACTTTGCAAAGCTGAGTTTGCACTCGCTGTTGGGTACTTTATGTGTGCCTGCGGTTTCCAAAGAAGTATATATTTATATACTGCATGCTGTAGATCAATAAAAGCAACGTTTCATTAATCTTGACATGCTGTTCCTGCTTGATGCCAGATGCTGGGGACGCAAGCTGTCGAAACAATAGACATGCTCTTCAGCACTTACTTTCCCTTTCCCTGTTTTTCTTTGTTTGCACTTCCAAAGGCAGCATTACATCTGTCAGCAAGATATGATTTACATAAACATCAAGCTATTCTTCCCAGTATCTGTCAGGGGAACTCTTGAGACTCGCAAGAATATTTGCATTTCAGGGTTACATTTACACTATGTTCATTTCTGTTTTGCATATACTATTTTTGTGTGTTCTTAATTTATCGTAATATGATTGCTTATGTCTCTGACCAAAGCCAAACTGTTGAGATTCTAGCCATGTAATAACTACGTTATAGGAATAGGAATATAATGGGTTTTAAGCCCGATAAATAAACCAACAGTGCTGTAATTTTTTTATAGAAACAGTCCATGAGTTATCATTATTTGTGTGGTAAGATGCCGGAAAAACATTCTAAATCGCGTTGCACCCAAATGGTGATACGAAAATATATAGAAAAAAGACATATAAACAGTTTTAAAATTAATTTCACTCAGAAACTGCAAGCAATCACACCTTGAAATGAAAATTACACCTTGGATGGGTGCATGGCTATTTTATGGGTTCTTTTTGCCACTGATTGTATACCACTCACGTACTACGACAGCTTTTGCATGATGGAATTGCTGCTAACAACAACGAAATTTGTCGATGTTTGTCCGTGCTATGCATTTGAGTGTGAGCTTGTGTTGGTTTTGCATAGACACGTGTGTGTGCCTGTTTTTAATGCCTGTGGAAGAGGGAAAAAATGTCACTCATGATGCCATTTGCATGATTAGCTGTTATTCCTAAACAGGCTGAGCACTGGCCGAGAATTACAGCTATACAGAATGATGGATTTTCTTTAACATCCCTCAATAACGTGACATGTATATTTGTATACATGTATATTAGTAACACCTAATCTATTCCTTATCATAAGGGCTTATTTGTTCTATATTTCTAGAAGATATTTCTTAAAAAAAAGGCACACAAAGGTTTTAATTACATATCACATGAGTAGCCAAGACCTAAGTAGACCGCCTCTCCTGGAAATACGTTCTTCTGAACTCAAATCTTTAGCAGTATACTTCAAGGGCTAAATAAATCAATATTACCTTTAAATGTGCTATTTTACTTCAGTGTAAGGATCAATAGTCTATGAATGTTTAAGTCCATCTTAGTTTCAGGGATAGCCAGTAACAATGTCATTTTGCCTCCAGTCGTCCACAAAGACCTCAACTAAGTTTGAAGCACCAAACTTATCTGGACAAGAGGCAGGTGATACGCCCAATAATATATTAATTCTAAAGCGAAGCAACATTCAGATTCTTCGACACGTGATTTTAAATGAAATTCTTTCTGTTGACTTAATTTCTGGTTTAAAGCATATGCTAAATTATGGACACGGCAGTTGCGGATCTGTGAAGAAGGTTTTTGCTCTTCGGTCAGCAATGGAAAGCTGGAGGAGTGGAGACCTGGATTCAGTTTTTTTTCATTGTTTCATTTGACTTACATGAGAAATGAACAGTAATACGTTTCAGGTTACAGCTTCTCAGAACACGGCGCTTGGATTTTTTTGTTCTTTTCATTGCTGACCGCTGCACATGTGCCGGGAAAAACAAAGTCGATGTGGTGTAACTGTTCACTGACTGAGGATGTCAGCCCAAAATACATGCCAGCAGCTGTCTGGGATGTATTCCTAACTAACGCCAGCTTAGATAGACTACTTAATTGCCTGCTTTGCATTTTCTGAATGTTTCTAACTTTTTTTTCTATTTTGGGCTGACATCCTCAGTTGGCCTTTTTTTTGGTGAGTCTTTTAAAATGCTGAACATGAACGTAGGACATTGCTCTCAACATTGAAGTGGCTGGCTGCAGCGGATGTGTTCAACAAAGCAACATGGCTTTTGATCACAGAGATTAATCAGTATATTGCTTTAATCGCTTGGTAAAAATGTAAATTCTGAACCGGAAGATTTACTTTCATTTTAAACTATTTCAAAGGGATATGAAATTTTTCATTTTTCAACATTTTTTTCATTGGCAAACACTGTCAAACATCAATTTATATGGTAAAATGAGCAGTTTAGATATGGGTTTCACTCAAGAAGTTCTATGTAATATACATTTTATATATAAAGATATAGTTAGTAGTAATTTGATTAGTTCATTTAAAAACATAAATCTTAGGCTGTAATTTTTCATTTAATGCCTCAAGCTATCTGCAGGCACAGGTAGGGGAGCCGCTCCATTTTCTTGAAATTAAGTCAGAGATTGTTTGTTCCTGATTTCAAATTGCGATGAGGAGTTAGAGATTTAAATATTTCTGATGTTGGAGTCAAAGTGAGAGTTGAACGACATTACAGATCGGTGCGATTACAAAGTCTTTGGCTTGGTGGGGAATTGTGTGGCCCTTAAAAGAAACATCAAAACAGGAAGTTTGTGTGGTGTTGAGGCGATGAGAGCTGGTGAAAAACTTCCTAAAGAGCCGGGAGACTGAATTTGGACATGACTTATGTAAATTAAATGAAATTAGTTCAAATGAAAGTAATATATCTTCTTTGTGGTCTGATTATTTACAGCTATGTGTGGAGTGCTTTCTCCCCTTCTATGGCTTAGGGTCAGATTATGTACGTACTAATATCAATATACGTATGTCTTACATGCAAACTATATCGCTGAACTTGTGCTCGGTTGTCTTTTTATCACTCACATATTGTTTTCAAGTCATGTTAAATGTCTGTTTCTTGTTTTGATTGTGTGATTTAATTGAAATGCAATTCAAACTGTCAAGTTCAGTAAGTCATTTTAAACAGTGGATGGAATTGATATAGTAAAAATAAAACGAACCACCTCAGATTTCCGCAGTTTGAATTTCCTGTGACCCAAGATTTCTTGTCATCAACTCAACCTTTCTTGAGTTTCCTTTTCCAGAGAGAGGTTATACGCATCGAGATGTGTTGGTCTATAATCCCTGTGGATTCAGTGAATCTACATTGGCAAAAGGACAATAGTAATGATATTCACCTAATCTCCCATGACAGATTCAGGACATGCTTTTCATTAACACAAAAGTGGATAAGAGAGCAATAAGCACTGTTTCAGAGTTTACCTAAATCCTTTAAAGCTAACTGAGATTCACATTCTGCCGTCGCCTGTCTCTGTCTGCCTGGGCTTAAGCCAATGGGGGACCATATTTACAGAGCTCTTTGACATACTTTTTCAACTGCATTTTCAAGGTATGACTACAAACAATAGATGGGACACAGTTCATTTCACAGCTGGCCATGTGAATTTAAGGAAGAAGAGGAATGCTTATGAGAAAATGCTGTGACTCTATTTTGCAATTTAACGAATGCTATCTGCATTCCGTGAGGATAAAAAGCGGCTTGTTATAACTTCATAAAACCATCGTTTTGTATAGTATAGCTGCTCATACAGTTGGAGTGTTAAATCCAACCATTGCGAACACATGAAAAAAAAAAGATAATGAGCTGATGATCTCGTCCGATTATGATCTCATTCAGTTTAATTAAACTACACAGGTTGTAAAGCGGCTCTACTTTGTCAACAGCAGTCTTTATCTTCTGAAAAAGCAGCATCAGATTGTGCTGTCAATTATTTTTGTTAGGAACAGGTGTTTTTCAAATGCTTGCTATCTAGACTTGATAAAAGGAGCTTTGCATTTCTTGATGTTTGGAAGAAAGAATCTGAATGAATCTAAATAAAAAAAAACTCTATTCCCCTTTTCTCTTTCATGGAGAGAAAAAGTGTCTGTGGAGTTTCCATTCAGATTGCAAAGGAGGTAAGAAGAGGGAGGTTACCACTTATTTTTCTTTTTAATTAGCTTCATTTGAGGAATTATCCAGCACTAATATAATGGCTCGATTCATCTCCCACGCCATCTGGAGCGAGAGCGGTGAACCTCTGGAGCTGATTGCTTTCCCCCGCTGCTGTGTCGGGGTAATAGGCTGTTCGAGGGCTGCTCTGGGCTCGGACAGCTGAGCAGAGGTGGGGCAAGAGCAGCTGGCCTCGGCGCCATCACCTGCTGCCTGTCAGCAGTCTTTCCAATATGGTCTTTCCATTGCCCTAAATTCAGTATCTATGTCTGTGTACCGTGTATCTATATCTATGTGTGCAACATACTTGAGAGTCCTTCAGCACAAATGTCACCCTCTTCCTTCAGAGAGAGAGAAAGAGAGCAAGTCATTAGAACTCTTGTGAACATCTGGAAGATGTGAGACAAGTAACAAATAAGCAGTTGAGTCCGGAGAAGTTACCAGCACTTGAGTTGGGTTTCACCTTGTCACCATATGTGGTTTGCCATGAGGCCATGTGCAGTGAGCCCACTTAGCTGTCCGTGGTTCACTGGCTAAAGGTCAACAAACTTGTTGGTTCGAATGTAGCTTACTAGAGCTCAGAAGATGATGAAGGTTTGCAAGTTTAAGCAACAGTCAAAGTCTCCTACGGAGATGCTCTGCGGGACTTTGGTTGAAATAAATGTTGTCATGGAGGATGCTGAAGAAAATGTTAATACATTTTTTTGTTTTAAATTTTTTTTTAATTCAAACTCATTGTTGGAGACTCAAGGCCAGAATTAACATCAATGTACTAGCTGTCCGAATGTACGGATGACAGCAGTTTACTTCAACCAGTGAGAAAGCCCTCTTTCACACTGAGTGAGAAACATTGGTGGCTTTTGGAACTGGTGGCGTTCTATATATTACAATAAGAAAGATCCCAAATGAGTGGACTGCTTTGTGCAGGTCTTCATCGAATACCGCAGATACAGCCACATCAAAAACATAGCGAAAGCATGTTATGGGAGGATTGACTGAACAGGGTTATGTGTTCGTGGGTGACCAGTGGGGGCTGTTGGGGGTTATTGAGGGTGTCTTATCCAACAGTTGAGCAGTTTTATGGCCCCTAATAGGCACCCTGTCGGATTGAATTGTAAATATGGAGCACCAGTGTGCATTAAGAAGTGTGTACATCCTATGCCTCATTTACCAGATGCAAAGTCATGACCAACCCATTTATTACGGCATGCAATCCACAATTAAAATGGAGAGAGGCTCACAAGGAAAAAGCCATTTACCTGAGCCGGAGCTCCACTTACACACCCGACACGAATTCCACTGTTACTTGAAAACTTTCCATGCATGGAGCACATTATCGTTTGATTTTCATCCAGAGTTCTCAATTAAAATTATTCAGAGGTTGCATTTCATTACCTGAGCTCGGGGCAATTTCCAGGCCATTAAGCTTCTACCTGTATCAGTGGAGATGTTTTTGAGGTGAACATCTGGGGTTGAGGTGGCAGAGCATGAAATGAAATGCCCCTGGCTCTCTGCTCTGCCTTTTGTCCAAAAATGGCGAAGCTTATTAGAACGCCATGCATAGCAAAGAGTGGGTTTCGACGGGTGGCATCGGAGCGGTCCGGGATCGGAATTGAAATAGAAAATTGACCGTGAATGTCAAGGATTCCAAGTGACCAAGGAGACACAAAATAATTGAAGTGTGTACATAGAAGATATATTTAATGATTGAAGAAAGTAATTATACTGGAGTTGGTTTTAATTTTTATTATTTATGTTGGTTTTATTGCCATACTATATTCTTACCCTGTATGAATTAGGCTTGTGTTCCTTGCTGAATTCCTCATAAAGGCATCAATATTCTCTATAAAACTCATTTATTTCTGAACCACGCAAAAATAGAATTGCGATTAGGAAACTACTCGTTAAGAATCAGATCTCATTACACCTTGGATCTGTTGCTTTTCTCCAATCATGCTTTAAAATATTAAATGCTGTCATATTGCTTCATGCTACAATATAATTACGTTGGTAATGTAATAAAAAAAACTGCATTGAATAATTCATCTTTGGAATTCTCTGATTAAGATTCAATATGTAATACATATTTTTGCTCAGTGGGAGATGAGACAGGCTGCGCTGCTGGATAAAAATAATCATTCGATTTACATTTGAACAAGATGTCATTCTTGAAATACCTCAACAATTTTTTAACCTGACATACTTGTTTAAGGTTGAAGCAGTAGCATTTTGTCTTTTCACTGTAATTATGTTAACCTATCTTAAAATAAATGTGTCTCCAGAAAGCCGTCTTTTTGTCACTGTTGTATTCATTTAGTGTATCATGTAAACAATAAAACAAAAGAAATTAGCAATTAGTACTGAGGCCTGGTATTCACATTTATGGAGGAAATCATGCAAATGCATTAAAACAACAGAGTAACAATCTACATTTCATTGCCTGGGATTAACATTGCATTTGGCAGCACATTGTCACACGTAAAAAATGCATTGGCCGGTTTCCTTTATGTAAGAAGCAATATCTATGCAAAGAGCGGTTTTATCAAGTATATTGTCCAATAATCTTTTACAGTTACAGATGAAAAGAATATATATATATCTTTTATATAAAACATTCAGAAATAAACCCTGTAGCAAAAGCCACACTTAGTGCAGGGCAGCTTTAGTGTGTCTCTTTTCACACTGTTGTGAATAATAACTTTTCTTTGTTGAGGATTATAGTTCCTTGCTACAGGGTGTTCCAAATATGTTTTTCTTGTGACAGCCCAAAATAGCTTTAAGTTTGTCAAATAACTACAGAATTGCTGTCCAAGTCATGCACTGAACATTAGAGAGATCACGTTCCTCCACGCTGCGAAGCGGCTGCGTTAAGAGAGCCCAAACACAGGCTAGCTTTCATTTCTGTTATCGTACTCCAACAGTATGGGGATCTCACTGGAGATTTGTTTGGTACAAGTCGTATTCTCGATGATATGCAGTAATCGGGCCCTTTGAGTCTCCTTCTGTCTCCCTGCCTCTCTGCAGCCTGTCTATCCCTCCTCCCCCTGTCCTCACCGAAGCTGTTGAGCACTCAAGTTTTGCAGTGTTTTAGCATTACATCATTCCACATGGCACGCTATTAAGCTTCTGGGAACTGGGAAGACAGCCCAAGCCTTCAGATTTGTCAGAGCATTGAACTCTTTTGTTGCACTGAACAGATGAATTGCATGCTGACCAAACAAGCACTAAGTAGGGGAAATAATTAATGCACAGTCCACAAGTTGTGGCACTGCGACCAGTTGAAAATGTTTTTCCCCTTTTGTATCAATATTGGAGACAAATATTTATTCTGCAAGGGGCATGGCCTGCCTTCATCTGTCCATACGATATCCCATCCAGGTACGATGTCATAGCCATGCTGAGTTATGC
Organism: Apeltes quadracus; assembly: GCA_021346845.1. Classification (NCBI taxonomy): domain Eukaryota; kingdom Metazoa; phylum Chordata; class Actinopteri; order Perciformes; family Gasterosteidae; genus Apeltes; species Apeltes quadracus. The sequence goes on from CM037920.1 coordinate 7,944,329, forward strand.
AGTGGGATTTATTGTCTGCACTGCGGCAGATTACCGTTGCTTAACATGCCATACAGGAGACTTAAAGAGGCAGCACCTCTCACGATGTTGCATCCTGCTGACAAATGTGTTGGAAAGCCTGAGGCATGCTGGGAAGCTGGGTCTTTATGTATGTTTCTATATGCCTCACAGCAAAATGGAAGTGTGATTTTTGTGTTATATTGTTTTGCTTTTAGTGGGTTTTTTTTTATCTTTTCCTTCATTATTTTCTTTGGAGAAAAATTGAAGCAATATTTTGGGGCTATGCTATTTTATTGAAAAGCCATTAAATATACATTTCAGGGCATTGAGGCAAAAAACAAAGAATTATTTAACATTTGGAAAACAAGGTGAAGAGTTCTTTATTTCCTCTCTAAAATCCATTTCATATTACTGTTAAAACATCTCCTTAAAGACCAGCTTGAATGCATCTCGACAGCGCTGATAAACAATCCGGTTTCTTAGGCTATTTCGAAGGAATCTCAAATTACTGTATTTGGATTGGAACAACTATTTTCAGTCTATATGTATCGAAGCAAGGACTTCCTGAGCACCGAACTATTAAATGACAATTCAAAGGTAGGATTTCCTTGAGAATTTCACCAGCTCTTGCTGAAATATAACAAACAGGGTGGTCACCAAGTTGAATGATAATGAGGTGCACAGACCCACTATTTACAAGGCCAACATCTCATCTCTTGCATTCACCCAAAGCAGCCTTCACGCTGCTAAAATTTAGTATTCCATCCAACTCCGTTCAATAAGAAAATACAGATTCAACCTAAATAATTAAATACCACTGCACGTCAAAGATGGGTATCAGACATAAACCTCGGGATGAAACTGAAGGGAAAGTTCTTTACTAAGCTAAAGGCTATGTAACAAAAGACTTTGAGTACAAGGGATTTTCCTGTAAAAAGATGTGTAGTAAGAGGAGAATTAATCTTTTGAAGCTTTTATCTGCATGCATATGCTATGAGAATCAGATACCAGGCTATGGGGGGGATGATAAAGGTTCGGCTTTTGTCCACCGTGGGCAATTCCCCTGGCAGTCTGGCTGCCGTGTGGGTTTTGTCTATGTGATGCACAATGCCCGGGGATGAGCAAGAAACAAAATGTTGTAAAAGTGTATTAAACCAATGCTGGCGTGCCTCCTTTTAGATCCCATCTGTAGGAAGTCACAGACTTTTGCCTGCAGCTGAAACACAGTTGCAGAAGTGTTGAGTTTAGTAGAACAGCACAGAATTGCACTTGCACATTATTCAGTGAAACTTTTCTTTTCTTGTCGTGACCACATAACTGCCATTGTAGCCGCGTAGTTTTCACTTAAACTGTCTAATCTCCTCGAGCTTCTGAATTAAGAATTTACTGCAAGGTACATAAAGAGGATTTGAAATGTGATTTCAATGTGATAAACAATCCTGTCAAGCAGGACTATGCTACTTGGATAGTAATACATTTCATTTTTCGAAATTGTTTTTACTGTAAACATGGGGAAAATAATTGTATCACAATAGCCGTTGTAGATACAACTGAGAGAAAAGAGAATAAAATCTATTACAACACTCGTCTCTTCATCTACAGCACAGTCTTTTGGAAGGGACGCACAGAACACAACATGCTTGTAACAAAGATGATGCCAAGCTACTACTGCTAGAGTATATTTCACAAAGATTTGGCTCAAGATATTGTTCATTAGGACACATCATGAAGGCCGAAGCTAGTTTTTAAGGAGAACAAGAGGATCAAATCGATGAGACCTCCAATCCCTTTAGTTGGCACTTCCATTAACTTGGCTGAGACACCACTGTAACCGGTCACTGCAATATTTTTGAGCAGCATGCATGGTGTTGAGTTAAACAAAAATAAGGGTCTAAAAAAAAACAGTTGCTCAGAACGTCTTCACTGCTTATTTTGGACACGCTGTTGTGACAAATTGTGAGATGTACGTGTACTTCACATGCTGTCAAACGTTAAATGTGTGAGTCTGTGACATTACTGCCATTTGCTGATGTGAACACTGCGGCACGTGCATAGCAAGCCACCAGTCATGGCCGATCAGCACAATACCTGCCTGTTTTCCATCAATCAATTGGTGCATCTGTGGGTATTTACACATCATCAACGACTAGCGTAACAGCTCTCTCGATTACATCCCCATGCTAAAGCTGTGTGGACCTTAGTGGACCAATCAATCAATTTATCAATCCTGTTACGCTCATCCAGCACTCGGGCTTAGTTGTTCCTCTCCGAAACAATGTTTTACAGTTCTTCCAGGGGAACCTGGAGGCGTTCTCTGACCAGACGACGAGATATATACCTCTCTCTCCGTGTTTTGTGTCCACCCCAGGGCCTCTGACCCATTGGACGTGCCCTGAAAACCTCTTAATGTAACGGAGGCATCATGAGCAGATTCCTCGGCCTCCTGCCTCGGCTCCTTTGCGCACAGAGACGCTGCAGCGATACTCGGACTCGTGCCTCGGACGTCTGACGCAGAGATGTTAGAATCCTTTTGCCTTAACCGTGGTAACAGTTTCGGAACCATAAGAATTGAGGAAGACACAAACGTTACGTGTGTCTGCATTGAAATTCCTGTCTCGCGTGAGTCACACGCGTGGGTGTGCAGCCGTTGTGTGTGTGTGTGTGTGTGTGTGTGTGTGTGTGTGTGTGTGTGTGTCATTGTGCCATTCACCTGAAAATGTTGAGAACAGCTGTTAATGTCAGAAGGAACCGTCATTTCAGCCTCATATCCGTGTTTAAATCAGCAGCGTGGGAGCTTATTGGATGTTAAAAATGTTAATGTTAACCGGGGATTAATTCACCACGTACTGCTGAAGTCTTACTGTCGATTTCTCTATGCCTTAATCAGTAGAAATATGTGATCTGCAGATGACTGACTGGTGAATGAGAGGCAGAAATGCTTGCATTCCCTCGCTTCCCCAACTCCAAACCCAGCGGGCGCAGTCCACCGCTCTCATGCAGAGAACCGAGGCCTCAGATATGCAGGTACTGAATCTCATCCCAACCATTTCACACTCCGCCCCGGTGCATGCTGAATGGACCGGAACAGAACCACAGCATCAGCAATAAGCCTCATTTTGCCTCCTTCGTGCACATGGTCGTCTGTGGGCGACTGCCGGTGAGTGTGCAGCCCCGTTGTCCTCCAATCAGAGCATCGGCGGTTCGATTCCATACTAACCCGCCTATCAGTGTGTCCTTGGGAAAGACCCTTAACCCCAACACTGCTAGCGTAACTGTGGCTACGGCGTGTGAATGACGTGAATGCTCGTTACTGATGGGCACGGTGTATTGTAGCTCCTGTCATCACTGTGTGAATGGCTGTGAATGGGTGAAGGTTGACATGAAGTATTAAATGGGCTTTGAGTGGTAGAAAAGCGCTATACAAGCACAATCTATTTACACATGTTCCAGAGTTGCATCTGACAAAAGATTCAAAGTATTAAATGAAGCATGGCCATAGTTTTTATATAAGTTTGCAATCTTTTTTCTCAACACAGAAGATCTTTTTAATACTTTTACCTGTGTGAGAAAAAAGAACTCTACTTTCAAGAGCACTTCACGTTATTGCCATGGTGCTAGTCTCAAAGTGCATTCACTTTGCTGTTGCTCTCGACAGTGAACAGGTCCCCATCGTCTGATATTTCTACCAACACAGATGCTGGTACCCTGGTGCTGTAGCACATAGCACATGGCACACGGAAAAAAGTGATTTTGATGCCGAAATGTAAGGGATGCTGTAAACATAGGTATTGGCAGTCTTCATCCCAAAATCATTATGGTTTGCTGAGGTTTCTATTGTGGTAAGATGATCTTTCTGCAATATGTGTTGTCTGTATATGCAGTGGGCTTGATTTCTCTGAGGTTCAGTGTGTTTAACTAATAATGCAAGCATCCTTCCAACCTCCGACATGGCTACATAAACCTGGCCCATTACACGCAGAGTGGTGGCCGTTGGTTGGTTCTTCATCCATTCACGGCTCTCTATTATGGCTCTAGATGAAAGATTTAGAAATGGCGGTGTTCTCCCTGCGGCTGAAAAGTATGAAGCCTAACCGACCTCACAGCAGGAGTAATGGTCCACACCTTTAATTGTCTCGGGCTGTTCATCTTCACTAACAATAGCAGTAAGCAATGGTTCTGGGAAAGAAAGGCAGTTGTGTGTGACAAAAGAAAGTGATTTAGTTCTGGAGGCAATTCATAAGCGGGCGTTGCCGGGGCAGCAGTAATGTGCCGAGAGAAAGATCATATGGGGTAAGAGGTGTAGAGACACGATAGCTGCACACAAGCAACGCTTCATTTTTTTTTTTCATCTTCACATTGCAAGGATTTGTCAAAAGTGGAAGTCAAATATATATTGCTTGTGTCCTTTAGGGTAGTAAGAGCTTGTGTTATTAAAGCGGACATGATGCTCTCTGAATTATGGATGCTGCTATGGCTTTGAAAGTGAGTTGGACAAGAGAAAGTGTATAGTTTATGGACTGTAAGTTATCTGTTTATGTTCCGTGATTATTCCATTTGACTTTCAAAAGTTTGCTTGTAGCTGTGTATTTTTCTGGGAAACAAGTGAACCCTTCGAAGGGTCACCAGCTTACTGTCAGTATTAGACACGTTGAATAAGAAAAAGACATGTGTTGTTACCAAATTAAAGTATACTCCCTGTGAATGTGGAGGCCCATTAAAATGATAGATAGCATGCTCCATGCAAAGGGATCCTTTACACCCACAAAACAGTCTAATTGCAGGCATTCCTGTGAGAAGTCCACAAATGTTCAATCTAGACTCTCCGGCGCATTGGCAGCAAGCTGCTCGACAGCAGATGACTAGCTTCAAACGAGTAGCGAGGGGGAGGGATGTAAAATCCTGACAAACAGTGAGAGCCAGTGTCCACATCCTCTCTCGCCCCTGACAAGCTTCCCCATGCATGAATTCCAAGCTGGTAAAACCGTGGCTGGATTCATTTTGATCCGACATCCATCATGTAGATCAGTGTTGTGGTTTCGTTGTGCTGTGTCCACGATGAGATGTTTTGGCCGTCGGCCCGTGACATCTGTTAAAGCCAGTCAAAAGAAACCGGGACCAATTTGGCTCTTCTGTCAAAAGTTGTTGGCTTTGAGCACTTTTCATTCTTATTAGAAAAGTCACACAAGTATCTGAACTATGCCTGAATGTAACTACCCGGTATGTCTAAATAAAAGCGTTCATTTAAAAGCATATGAAGCCAATTATATTCATTTCTTAGGTTGAGCGAAATGGTGCCCGTTGTATCAGATCCTAGGATTCTGTTTCCTCTTATTGCTGCTGTTTCTTGCCGCCGAAGAAGGTTTGCAAAATGTAAAATTTGTGCGACTGCAAATTTTATTCTCCTTTTATTTGTCTGAAGGAATCAGAAAAAAAGCCTTGCAGCCAGTTGCTGCAGGGTAAATGAGTTTTGTGTACTAGTTTAAACCGCTACATAGACTACATGATGCTGCAATATTGATGATGATAAAAGGAACATGCAAGACACGTCTAAAGAATCATTGTTTCATCACTTTTTGATGGTTACCACTATGTAGGGAAAAAAAAACAGTCCTCCTCCTCCACTCTGTTCTCATATTTCTGACAATGATATTTGACCAGTCACATTGTACGCATCAGCTTACAACACAAGTCTCATAGCTGCGTTATACAACGACATATAACCCTCATGCAGTATTCCTGCACCAGCTTGCATGGCTCAACCAACGCGTCATGTGCGTGGAAGGCGTTAGGCAGATGGGATACGTCTGATATCTCTCACTCAACATAATGAGACGAGAATGCGCTTCACCAATCTCAGGGCCCCCGTCTGATGGCAAGAGACACGGTGCCCACTCGTACGGGAGGGATCTTTCCCCTCTTCAAAGATAATGAGATGACAATGTATTCAACTATCATTAGATAAAGACGGGGGGGGGTGGGTGGAAGGATGGGAGGGAGAAACATTCTACAGCCCTTGTCTGTAGCCTTTGATCAGGGTAGAAAAGCAACTGTCATTCTTTGCATCAGTGCTGGCCTCGGGAAAGTGTGGCTAACTACTTTGTCGCCCTAACGGAAAAGCTGTAGTTTGTCAGGTGATTTCTCAAGCTCACCTGGATTGTTATTAGCCGAACAGCAACACACGCCTCTGTGTTTACTGCCACGCTGCCGGTGTGATTTATTTAATCGTCGTCACTCCCTGAATTCGGTACCTTGAAAAATTCTTTCCAGGGTCAAATTGCCGTCACCTGGGGAGAGCGGCCGCAACATTTTTTCCTCACGTGGCAATCCGATGCGAGACGCCACAAGAGCCACGCTAAAGGGCTTACTTAAGCAGACTTCACGAGACAATCTTTTTTAAGTTGACAGATTGTTGTGGCACTTGTAGAGGTTTCCGCCTTGTCTTTTGTCCCCGTGGTGAAGATGATCCCTCGCATACTGTTTTTTTTTTATTCTCAGTCTTTATTATAATACAGTATTTTGACAAATTAACCCCCCAAATCCAATTTTACAGTGATTCTACCGTGCGTATTAGGCCAGCTGAGGCTGCACTTTGACAGCAAACACGTATATCATTTATCTGCTAGAAGACAATGTGTCAGGTGAAATCTGAGAAAAACTGTGCCTATAACATGAAGTGCAATGCAATTTGTAATTTATTTAACTTAACTAAATCTAACATAACTAAGAAAGAAATCTAGTATATCTATTGTGTGTTTTCAAAGTTGTTTGCAGCCTCCACTGTGCTGTTGCATTTTTCTCCCATCACCTACCATCTCTGTTCACTGTCAAACAAAAAAGAATAATAAATATAAAGGCTCAAGTGTGTATGTCCCACACACTTTTAAAAAAAAATCACTGGAAGAAGCAGGGCTCATAGCTCAAAAATAGAACAATCATTTGTCAGAATTATGAGAGATTGTATAAACTTTTGTGGCAGCGAAATCCCTTTAAAACCTGACAATCACCTCTCAAGTACGGCTGTTTCTTCCTTGTAGGCTCTGTGCTTTCCATAAAGCCCAGAAATCTTCATTCGAAAGTAAGAGAAAGAGACGCCTTAACTTCCAATTTCCAAACATTTCATCATCGCGTCTCAATAATTATGCGGGGTTACAAGTATTTGTCCTTGGCATCTATAATGTCGGTTGACATTTATTATGAACAGTAATGGTATTAGAGCGCTGTGATTTGCCGTCCGGGGTGATCGGTGTAGTTCTGTGTGTTCTTTGCGGTGCAACAGCACCCTCTCTTGATAATTTATGATATGATTATCCTGGAGGAGGGTGCTGTGTGACAGGGTAAAATACTGGTGAAATATCTAGTAACTCAAAACTGCTCAAATGAATTAATGTCAGTTCTCACTAACAAAACCCAAATGGATAAATTTATAGGTGAATATATATATTTTGCCAGCGTGTCAAATTGATGCGATTAACTTAAAGTTACAAGTTTCATTATATCCAGGCCATATTAAGTGATGTGCATAACTCAGGCATCCCATCAAAGTAAATCAAGCAGCAGTCAAATAACTCTGGTGGAAGTGTAACCTTTACTATCATCAAGTTTTTTTTTTACTATTATTAAATTGTATTTTAACATAAACCACTTTTCCTATCGCCCTGGTAACATTATAACACTATGACCCTTATTGGCAAACCCTGACTAACTAATCTATTATCGTCCAACAGATATGGAATTTAAGATTGAATGATACTGAGCTACCCTTAGGACAATAATCTAATGATGCACATTTGCAACAAAGGATGCACAGCTATTTGTATCACTATTGGCTCATGTTTCCACTCAGTCTTTAATATAGATAGATATAGTGAGATATGTTATAAATTCTACATACTAGAGTGTTGAGTAATATCCTACCCTGCGGGTAAAGCTATTATCCTTTTATTGATCTCCATTACCAGGTCTGACGGGAGGAGATCTAGATCTACAGAAACTGAGATTAATCCTCACACGATCTCAGATACGGATTGAGAAAAGACAACTCTTCTCATCAACATGAATAAGAAAAAATGCTGCAGTAAGAACACAACGTAAGTTACGGGCAACTTCAAAGAAGCTTCCTGGTCTGTTTGGTCAAAGAGTCAGTTTAGTTTACTCAGAGCAGAACAAGATAAATCAGAAGCTGCCCGATAAGGGACGACATTCAGCTCTACACATGGGTTTAAACATGCACCGAAGACCTTTTATTTATAGTTTTGCATGATGTACAAAATTAGGATTAGAAATTTGCATTTGGCCGCGAAGAGATTCAAACATTGTTTTCATGTGATAAAGTTAGTATTCTGTAGTGAGCAGAACAACAAACTACGAAGCTAAAGTCACAGTAACATTAGTGTAGTTCAGTTGAGTGTTTGGATACACTTGTTGTCTCTCGGCCATTGTTTGCCGTTACTTATCTATTATCATGGTGAATGTTACGATCATCTACATGACCCAAAAGGCATCCTTAAAAATACAGAACAGACAGTGCTGATGATATATAATATTGTCTAAATATATAAAGTAAAACATTCGCTCATTCAGCATGCACAAAAATCATGGCAAACTAATAATAATAGCCGAGTGCACTGGTCTAAGTGTGATTCTATCAACACAAATGTATTTTCAGATTGTTCACAAAAATCTACAGCAATGCAAAATATCAATATGATATATTTTTTGTTATTCACAATTTTGTAAACTTTTATTTAATGCGTAACATGACTTCGAAGACAAGCAAATGACTTTGGTGTTGTGTAGCTACAGACTCAATATAATAGAAAATGTAAAAAAAATGTTCACCAAGAAGTTGGACATCCTTCTAACTCACGTTCACAGTGGTCTCCTTCTCGAAAGAGAAAGAATCCACGAAGGAAAGACACAGGAACAGGGTTACATTTATGTATCAAAGGAACTTTAATTTAAGTAGCTAGAAAGTGAAATATAAACCCCAAAATAGACTGTGCTGCGTGTGATGGTGCTGATAAGAAAAGCCTCTGTGTGGATGTAAACTAACCTGCAGGCCTATTTGCTCAAAATGTAACTTTTACCATTGCAGACGTACACAGAATGTTTTCAAAAAACATAGTGTAACAAAGCAGTACAACAAAGGCTTGGCACCCCAGCTCAGCCAAGTCTATGAAGATTCTTGCAGTTGAGAATGTGGAGAATGTGGAGAATGCGCAGTGCATTCCAGTTTCTGAACTAGCTCTCCCCAGTGGGTGGGCATGTCCACTAATGATAGAAACAATGGCTTATGGGCAAGGCGCTCTGTTCCCTTCTGAAAAATATGGAACGCCGAGTTAAAGGAGAGGGAAAAAAAAGAAAAACATGATTCTCGAAGGACGTGTCCTTGATCCGTTGTTTTGTTTGTCCACTCTTCTTCGCCAATCTTTCATTTGTTTCCCATGCTGTCGTGAGACAAAGCGCTCAAGGCAATTTCACCACCACCACGCAGGCGCCTGCCCTGCCAACGTTGAGAGGGACCTCCTACAGGATGACAGCGGGGTTAGCACGAGGCCTCGGATCTGAGGCTCTCTTCAAATAGAATCCCATTTTGCTTCATGCAGATAAGAGGGTTACAGAGGCAAAACATCGCAAGCTCTGAAATATTGATAGGATTCAGTGACTTCAGCCGAATTCTCCTCCCAAAGCGAGTTAACTGGAACGCCGCTGCTGCTACATGCAAGCAGTTCTGGCTAAAACGAGCTAAAAATCCACTAAGCAGATTAAACATTTTGAATGTCAACCGTTCCTTATTGGTTCCTTATTTATGATGTGATCAACTATCGGTTGATGTGATTACCTCGGTCCACTCGTTGTTCTGCGCGTCGTAGGACTCGACGGTATTGAGGTAGGACTGGCCATCGTATCCGCCCACAGCATAAAGCCTGTCCCCCAGCAGGCAAACACCCACTGCGTCCCGGGGGACGCTGAGGGAGGACACAGTGGTCCATGTGTCCGTCTTAGGGTCATACCTGTAAAACAGTATTTCAGCTGATTATTGGATGTGGGGTTTTATGGTTAAAAACAAAGAAAAAAAAAACGAGTGAGGCAATCAACATGTCTCTCAAGAGGACGGCCGTGTCCCATCCCCAATTAATGACAAGCTCTGATGTTTCCCGTCTTTAATCACAGATGTCTGCATGGTTTACTTTTTTTCACCGCCTGCAGAGAGCCAGATTGACACTGGAAGTGAAAATGGTTTCTTGGACAGCAGCTGGCGGCTCCTGGGTCCACCGAGTGCTGGACTCAGGAGTGACTGATGATGTTGTGGAATTCTTTTCTTTTTTTTTCTTGACCGCTAAGATGAGGACAAACTTTATGATTTTCTTTCTGTGATTTCTGGATTCATTTAATTTAATTGAACATTTTGTCCCATTGTGTCCTTTTCTGCTGAAATGACTAAAATTACAAAGTACAATGCTGCTTCATATTGTTTATTTTATTAATTTAAAGCAAATACATTTGTTTGTAAAATACTAATATACTCTTTCATATTGGAGACCACATAGTTAATTATTTATTTTTAGTAAAAAAATAGTAAAGTCAATGTTTTAAAGGCCACATTGTTGCTCTCTCTTGACTAACATAATATAATTTGAGAGCATTTTGAGGAGTAATTTGGCTATAAAATGTAAAATGCGGGAAAAATATAAACCAAGAAGATATTCTGTGCAGTGAATTATCACTGAGATGCTCTACTGTGATCTACCCCAGATCCAGATTCAGGACTTTATGGCCACTAGGTGGTGCCAGATAGTGAGAAATAAAAATGCGGGAACAGGGTGCGGATCGTCTGTCCCAACGGCCTCATTCCCGACCCATTACTGAATTCAACTGCAATCCGAGCCGCTCATGGATGATTGTTTGTGCTTGTGTGTGTGTGTGTGTGTGTCCTCCACAGCAAACACCTTTCAACGCAGTCGGAGAGTCTGGAGCAGTGGTTGGAAGCTGGGGCGTCGTGGCCCCCTACAGCGTACAGGAAGTTGTTGTAAGTCGCCACACCGACTCCACCTCGCCTCTTGGCCATGGGAGTGCACATGCTCCACTTGTTGGTGTGCGGATCGAAGCACTCCATCGACCTCAGGCAAGAGCTGCCGTCGCGACCGCCGACTGCGAACAACCTGAGAAATGAAACAGAAACCCCATAACGTCTGACATGTACACATGGAGCTAGAGGACCTGTGGGGAGAAGCTCACATCAGTGGTCGGATTGTTGTAAAATAAAATGATGGAAGGGTGATTTGATGAGGGATTTCGATACGTCAGTGAGCAGTGGGTAGCATTTTTTTCAATGGCCCTTACCTTGTGAGTGTTCTCTGGCAGAGAAATCACACGTTTTAAGAGCTCGTAGCTCACAGAGACGGGGGGAAACACTTTCCTTGTTGTCTATATCTGACCTAGATGCAAAAATAACTCTGCATTGACTTTAGTATTAAGAACTTGTTCTTCCTTCGGCACACAAACCACATAGGCATTTAATACACACAAATATACAAAGTGTCTTCCTTTTAAGGGGCTAGATTCCCCCGAACAAATTACCGCACTGACCAGAACAGCATTCGCTGAACTATGAAGGATGATTCTGCATTCGAGAAGTATAATGTTATCAAACTATCACTGCAGTAATGTTACGTAACCATATCTGTGTTAGTGTACCTTCTATTCCAAGCTGGATATTTCATAAATTCTGTTGACTATCCACACAATTATTTTTGTATAGCTCACGTTCAACTTATAAAAGAATAAAGAACAGATGGCTTGTCTTAGTTAAAGCAGACATGTTTGTGCTTGAAGTCAAACCAGGTGATGGCTGAAACATGAACAACAATGCAATAAGCTCATGTGCTGTCATTTTAACCTTACACTGGATGACCAAACTAGCACACATCATGCACCGTTATCACTGTCCGTAGCCTGTAGTCATCTGCCTCCTCACTTTGTAGCCAGGGACCCTAACCCCCAGGCCCAAAGATATTTTAAAGGAGCTAAAGGACAACAATGTCGTTGAGTGTGTAGCTCGATATACTGTAGCAACTTACTTTCCATTGAGCGCTGTGACTCCCATGGTGCTCCGCGGTGTCGACATACTCGCCACATAGTTCCACTGTCTGGCCTGCGGGTCCCAGCGCTCCACTGTGTTGAGGTAGCTCCAACCGTCATGGCCTCCCACAGCATACATTGGGCCCTCCAGCACAGCAATACCTACACAAACGGCAATGCAAATTTTAGGGATATAACCTAAGCAATTATGTTCACTTTAGTTTAGAAGCATCTTAAACTAAGAATTGTGTTTTCATAAGCTTAGAATGTGTAAAGTGCAGGTAAACATGTGGGAGCATGTACTCTTCACAGAGGCAGCTATGTTGCACAACCCTGTTTCTGCACGAACATATAGCAGACACGCCCAACACCACGGCTGCAGGACGGCCTCTCGGGGTCTCGGTTACCTGAAAGCAGTTCTCCGATCTCTGGAAAGGGAAGAGGTGAGCAGGAGGGCCGCAGGGGGGTCTTAATCTGGATGAACACCGCAAACACACGTCTAGTTTCCACTAAATCCTACAAGCACTGCCCCTTTAAATGAGCTGTGTTGAATCTACATTTAGCTCCTTCCTGCCTGGTCAGCTCCCTGACATTAGCCCCTGTGCTTCGTACTTATGTATTATATCTGTGTTTGTTGTTGTAGGTTTATTATGAACAACCAATAGAATTGATTGAATAGAATTTCCAAACAAAGCCTTGTTTTCTTTCATAGTTCTTTGAGAGAGCTGATGCAGATTGTTTTTCATTTTAGAACTGGGCAGGCTGATGCAAGCAGCTAACCAAAGCCATTCAGAAAACAGGAAGACTATAAAACTGAGTTGTTATTCTTCATTCCCAACTCACAGAGGAAAGCGGTTTTCCCCTACAAATCTGCAGAGGATTTTAACACAATGGGTTTTTGTATTACCGTCCTTATTTCCTGTGGTGAAAGTTCAATTATTTGGAAAGAACATGAGGGCTGGACTGCATTCAGAGAACCTGGAATGACATAAATGCTGTCCGATAGAAACTATTCTCGCTTTGAGAAGTACTGTTTTCCAGTCTTCATGCCCAATGCACACAGGATCAAATGGTTGGGCAGAAGTGTTGAAAGACACTAAGCGCACGTATTTTCACATTCAAAATATGCACGCCGCAGCGGCAAGAGATATTTGCCACGGGAAAGATCAAAGACAAAACAGTTAATCTGGACAGTGTGATCTCCTTGGCGAGCTGATACCTCCGACCCCACTGGGTGAGCTGAGCCGAATGCTTTGACAAGATCTCCCTGTTCTGGTACTCGGACCTGTTTCAACTGTGAATCAAAAACGCTTCTGACATGGGATTTGCCGGGTAGGGAGGGGTGAGGAATAGCAGGGCTGAGCGCCACCTGACAAGCTTTGATAGAGAAATGGGAACATATCAAAGGTCTATCTCAAAGAAATGTATGACTGTTTTTTTTCCCAGCACTCCAGCTGTTCCCCTCCTGGGGATGCGATCGAGCAGCTTTTGGTGTTTCATGAAACCACCCAACGAGAACCTCAATCCTTCAAATGGTTGTAAGAGCTGTGTTTTCACATGTCCACTGAAAACAGGACAATAAAAGGTGGAAGGAATCAACAGGGTTTTCCAATGATTACCGAGGCTGCCGGAAACCCACCCACTCCGTCTTCAAACGGAGCACCGTGCTTCATCCTGTCCTGTCACATTGATACGAATGCAAACAATGTGTTTGTGCCTTGAATTGAAAATATTATTTTATGAAGTCATATGAGATTATAACGTGTCCGGACTATAAACCGCGCCTTTTTCCCGTTTTTTCGATTCTGCGGCTTAAATAACGGTGCGGCTAATCTATGGATTTTTACAGCTGACGGCTGTATTACTTAATAATACATCATAGTTTATAAGCAAGTGTGTAGAATCTATCTCCAGTACTTCAGTGGCCTAATTATTCTGCATCGCTAGAAAAATTATGAATACATAATCTTCTTACACGTGTCACAGAAAACTCACAAAATCCTTACTTTCTTTGTAGTCAAATAAGTGGAGCCTTATTTGGCCCCCGGACTCACTCACCGAGGCCATGCCTGTGCGTTGACATGGGGGGCATGGTGGACCACGCCTTGTGGATGGGATTGTAGCACTCCACCATATTGGATGTCTTGAGTCCATCTCTCCCTCCGACCACATAAAGCTTGTCGTCTATAACGGCGACGCCAAACTGCAGCCTGCGTCCGTTCATGACCCCGACCTGGTCCCAAGTGTTGGTCCGCAGGTCGTACTTCTCTATCGTGGTGGAGCCTAAGAGCCACGGCAAAAATGTTGAACTCTAATTAGACCCGTCTTGCCTTTAATGAATAACCACTGCGTTTATGCTTGGCGACCACACCTTTGGTGGCATCCATCCCTCCTACAGCATAAAGTGCGCCCACGGTGGACTTTCTTGGTTTGGTTCTTGGGCTCTGAAACATGGGACGTCTCTCAGGCAGAAGATGGTACTTCATGGCCTCCATCAGCAGCTTCTGGCATTCCAGATCATCGGAGAACATCTTGTTGTTTTCCAGATCGGCAAGGAGCTGCGTTTCAAGGGATCACTTTAATAGGCTGTATTGTAATAAATTATATAATCAAGAGATAATGTGTAGAAAATAAATCAATAAAACTTTTATATAGACCTCCACTTTATATACATATGAGGAAATGTCTGGTATGTACGGAACATATCTCACCAATTCTTTTGTAAAATACCCCCTTAAACATGATGCTGCCACTTTAGATTAAGCCTCACACTACAGACCAAAGTAGCAACTTTTAAAAGTGTTTCAATGTCATTCTATATTTCATCACACAATAAAGAGCTTTTAAACTATTGATCTTGCTATTCCTGCAATTAATATATGGGGCTCTAGTCTGTTCAAAGTATTGTAAGTAAAGTAAAGTATTGTTTTTTTTAGGGACTCATTTCTGTTTTTATCTGATTCCCAGCCAACAATATCTCCCTACCAAAAATATAACTAAAATAGTTTCTGATAACATTTTGTATCATGTTTATTCATAAAAACATTTCATTGTTTACAGACAAAACTGCATTTATTCTGTTCACCCAAAGGCAATGTTTTCATACTTTAGATCTGCCAAAAAGTCCCACAAGGATTTGATGTTTTGTAAATAAGGTTTTCATGATGCACATTAGAATGCTTATTTTTAGAAATACAATAATCATAAAGCAATGAGTTGCAGTGCAGTGTTTAAAACAACAATAATTCAGCATAGTTTAAAAATGTATATAAAATAATGTGTAGCTCCCATGCGTCAATTTGACTTATCAATCCAAGGACAGATTTTCTTTTCTTTAGCCACTAAGATAAACAAAGAGATTATTGACAATGCAGCCGTTAATTTACTTTCAGTGGTCAACTGTAGTATTGAGGATGAACAATGTGGTTCTCCTGCACTAAATGAATGGTACTTAAAGCTCTCAAAGATTATTACTAAGACCGTGATATTTTAATATTATACGTTGGTCGGTGAAAATGTATTTTCCTTTAAAGGGTATTTATACAAAATCCTTTGTGAAGAATCACACCTCAACGAATCATTCCCTTTTTTCTGACCACCTCTACGCATTTACCCGCTATCTCACCTGCGGAGGAAGAAGAGGCAGGCGGATGAAGACGAGGAGCACGCCGAGGTCCTTTTGCCGATGCTCGACGTCATACCTCACCCACATCATCAAAGCCTGGAAGATGGTCTCCTCATCGGGGACGTTGATTTCATCGCTGGAGAGCAGCTTAACAATCTCAGCCGTGGGGAGAAGCAGGAACTCCTGGTTCTGAATGACCTCCAGGAAGTGTTCCTGGAACACAGAGGAGACAGGTTGAAGGCAGATAAGCATCAGCCATTAGCCAAGGACTCTGCTTCGCCTAGCGCTGTGTGCGTGTAGGTGTGTGTGTGTGTGTGTGTGTGTGGCTTTATTTAGATAATTCTGAGGATGACAGAAGAACAGAGAGGTGAAGAAAAATTTGTGCAAATAGATATCGAATGCCAGTTTAAAGATCTTTATTGACAATTTATTATAACTGGCAGTGAAATACCAACTCACACATTGAATGAACAGATGAGACTGTTTTCTGTTTCACTTAACGTCAATGCAGCAGCAGGCTACAAATCAATCTGCCAGAAAGCATCTCCGGAAAAGCCTCTTCATATGTTTATGCAACATTTTTGCTGCTGAAAGTGCATAAAACCATCGAACCAATATAAGATGCTGATTAATGAGAAACAGGGAAGCGCTGCAAACCCACATTACCATCACACCACAGCAGTGTCCAGCTCTAAGTTCTTGTGCAAGCTGTTCTCTATTGCCGTTCTTAAGATTGATCTTCCATTTACTGGCCAAAGGCCCGGGAAACATTACAGCGCTGCATGGCCACCTCTTCAAGGACATTGTCCCATAGCATTTCCATTAGACATGATGCTACATAAAACTCCCTCCTGCCTCTGCACTATATTTATCATAAAACCACGTCAAAGAAACATGGAACATCGTTGGCTGTAATAACGCCCTGATTCCAAAAATGCAGCTATGAATTCATTATTTGGCTACTTTGTTAATCGTTGAGACTGGATGTTCAACATTTAAGAAAACTTGCAACAAATCACAAAGACTTTCCAATCTGTTATGAGGTTTTCAAGGCTTAACACGGACAGCCTAAATGAAATGAGGGACGTCTGTTGATCTGTTGGCTTGGCACTGACGGAGAAATGCCTCCATCTTTTGCGTTGCTTTAGACCAATTATTTGTAATTACCAGTCCTGAACAACAAAATGAAAAGCTTAAGCGAGTTTGTTTCACAAACATTCAAAATAAAATGTTTTTTCAATATCGGCAAAGTCATTTGTGGGTAAACTGCTTGGAAAAGAAAATCAGTGGGAGAGGACACCAATTGATTCAACTACTGCAAGAGAGTGAGTGGGTAATAACAGTGTTTTCTGATGAAGAAGAACGCGTATTTAATGGGAGGGAGCTTGGGATGATTGCTTTTTAAGAGCATGTGATTACCATGCAATTTGCTGACAGATGACTGTATTTTGCAATTTTTCTGAAAAAAAATGTTTTCAATGACTTATTATTTTTCTTGTGTTAATGCTTGCGTGCAAACATCCATTTGAAATACAGTGTAAGTCGCATGATGTTGCATGCTCCTCTCTTCCTACAGACGGTTTTATACTGCCGATGACTGTTTGTTGACTCCTCACACGCACAAGCGACAACACCGCTGCGTGCATCACAAAAGCCCAGGATCTTCTCTTCTCAGAGACACAGGGAGAGGGGACAATATACTTGATTTCTGTGGGAAAGTTTGCTCACTATATGTCGTGCCGCTGCTCGTTGACCAGAGACAATGCCATTTCACGTGTTTTCTTTAGGCACCAATTCATGAATAAAATTCATGGAAAAATAAACACTTCTATTCTCAGTTATGACTGTATTGAAATATTGCATCCGAAAAAGCAAAGAGCAAAAACAATACGTATTTTCATCCACTTCAACAAAAAGGGGCGACTCTTTCAAAAGGGAAAAAGGATGTTGGGCCAGATCTCAAACAGGAAAAACATCTTTATCAAAACACAACTTGTTCCGCTCGCAAACCAGAGGACGCAGTGGAGGAAGCCCACAGCTCTCGCTGCTCATTACTATAGTGATTGAACAGGAAGTTGAACCTCTTGTGCAGTTTGATGATTAGATTAACCTCCCGGGCCTGGGGCCTACACACACAGGCTGAGCAGATGTCCTCTAGGAGATAACGCCTGCCTCGTGCTGTCACGTCTGCGTGGCCAAACAAGATGTTATCCGCAGCAGTCAAAAGTTTGGACCCACCTTCCCGTCCACTGGTATACGTGCATGAATCAAATACAAATTTTCCTTAGAGAAATATCTGGAAGCCTTGATTTGCATAAATCAAATTGAAGCAACGTGGTATGACAGCCACAAAAGTAAATCTACATAAAGTGAGAGAAGGAAACTGTTCAATTTCTATTCAAATCTGTCAACCATTTCTCAGCTGAAATTAGATGATATAAAAAAACAAAGACAATGACAGTTCACACCTTTAAAGGTAGCTTAAAAAAAGAGGATAGGCATAGATATTTCAACTTATTATTTACAGTATACCAAGTGTCCGTATATATATTATGTATTTATAATGTATAAATACATTTGTCTTACACAGGTTATACTTAAATAAAAATGTAATGTGCAAAGAAAGAAAGGCTTTGATTATGTGGAGCAGAGTAAATTAGATTCACTGTTGTGTGGGCTGCCTTTCAGCACATGCAGAGTTAATTAAATTACATTTTAAAATACTCTTGTTACTATTTCATTACCACGGCTGCCCTTTTGTGTGTGTGTATGCAATGGAGAGTTACTTTGAGAGTGTGGGAGCTCTTCTTCCAAAGTGAATAATTTAGCCCTCCCCGGTAAATGTAAATGTAGTACAGCGCCAATCTCCCTCCTACCATGGTGTAGTTATGAGCCACGTTGAGCAGGTCCACGCAGCCTTGGGCGTCTGCAAAGGAGCGTATTCCCAGGCAATTGGAGGGATGCAGCTGCTTCATCAGGAAGTTACAGCAAACCTGGATGACTTGTGAAAGCTGGAGGAGGCAAGCTGCCGCCAATAAACTCTCAATGGTCTCCTCTTTGAGCTCAAGGACGCCTGCAATGTCAGGACAAGCAAAACATACTTTAATACCGTGACTGAAGGTAACCATAATAGCACATACAGCGCTGAGAGGGGATCTGCAATCGAACCAGCTGGATAATCATCACTTTATCGTTTGAAATTTAAATACTTTGGATATGGATATTGTCAACAATGCTTCGTAAAATGGATTTGTCTTGTAGCATAAAGCCCCGCTATGTTTGTAGTGTTGCTCTCTCAGTCAGCGCGGTGATGTAGTGCATTATTGATCCATTTTAATCATGCTGGTTGTCAGAAGTCTCATAACTACTTACAAGAGCCAGTGAATGTCTTTACGAGCACTCACCAGTGTAAGCAAAATGAACCAGGGATCTAAGAGCCTCTGGATCGACTCCCTCCATCTTGATCTCCTCCTGCTTGGCCTCTCTCACGTCGCTGGTGAACATGGCCGCAAAGTAGTCCGACACGGCACTCAGGACTAGTCTGCCACAGAGAAAACACAGTGAATTAATGCTCTCGTACCGCACATGGGTTTGCATGTTAATGGGAGATCTGGTTGCTGATTATTTTATTGATTGTGTGTCCTCCAAGAGAGCTTTGCTTCATAAGTAAAGGGCCTGTTTGTTGCGGTGTAATGTATCACATTTTCTCAAAAAAAACGCCGGGCTAGCTGCTGTTTCCACACATCCCCTATCCTTCCATTCTGTCCGTGTATGATAAATGAAATTACCCCAGACACTCAATGTGGATAATAGCTTTACTGGTCAGACTTTACAATTTTGTCAGATCATTTTCTATCTCACATAACACAGGGGTTGATTAATATCGTAAAGGAGGGATCATTTGGCTAAATCAAATTGAGTGACGAAGTCCAGCGGTCAACAGTTTCCATCCGGTCGCGGTTTGTAATATTTCTATAAATACTTTTATAATTTTTCATTTATTTAGTTACACTCCTCATACTTTACTTGGTTCTGTCCTACAACCAAATACAAAGCCACATTTAAACGGAGCTGATTTCTTCAACTAGGTCAGTCACTGATGCTTCCTTCTCTCTCTGCGGAGAATTCTGGTTTCTGTTTCGAGAATCTATCTTGATAGACTAACATAGTATCCTGGCAGGCAGACAAAAGCACATGAACTCGGGCATTGTGGTGCATTGAACGTGATGCCTCTCTGCATTCAGGAGATTTCGCGGCATGCCACTCAGACGAAGGGCTGAATGGCCAAATATTGACATATCCATGAATTGGATCACCGGGCTCTTCCGCGTCGCAGATGTAATGTGGAAATGAGGAAGGGCGGAGGTGTAATTAGATCACAGAAATGTGCATTATTTATACACACACCGGTGGACATGGAGTTTGCGAAACAGAAAGATCTTCCTTTGCCTTTTGAAATATTATCGGATTATTCCTAAAATGGATTGTTACAAGACCACTATATATAGATAGATACAAGAATACGAGCCGTGGTCAAGACAAAAGCCGAAACGCATGCATCCACAACCTCACGAAGTGAATGAGATGAGCTTCTGTATCTCTGCAATCAACCCGATGAATGTGTCATGATGAAATCAAAAGGAGGCCCAAACCCAACCTGTGAGCGGGAATCTTATGATCCCCTGCAATCAAGAGGACATCACACAGCTGCTTGTGCTGAAGGTAGGTCTCCATCTTACGGAAAGTCTGTTCTGCATGATTTGTGGCCTGGAAAAACTCATCAGAGGAGTTGTTGTTCATTCTGGTGAAGGTGCTCAGAGCCAACCTGTGGAGGAGAGGAGAGATTTATAGACATTAGAAGACATTCGGCACATTTGGCAATTTCAGGAGCCATTTTTCTTTTAGGACATTGCATTATGTATTCTTTAGCTACACATGATTTAGCTGTGTTGACATTTGCCCATCGCGTGTTTTGGACATAGCCGCGTTATGAAACAGTTGGAGATACAACGCCGACAAAAACTACGACATTGGATCATTCAGTTGGGATTAACATATTTTTTTTGTGACAGGGATCTACTAATGAAATCAACCCACTTGACTAACTGTTACCTTTCTCTGTCTAGTTCCTGAAAACAATAGATTTTATTTTGGAAAAGCTGGCAACAGAAAGATTTTTAAAAATGATCAAGAACACAAAACAGCTTATTCGGACTCGTTGTATTTCTCTATCCCCTTTTCCCAGCGGTGTATCTGCATCTTTCTTGCCGCTCTAAGCTGAAATGAAAACCGTTATGGACGAAACTCCGTACATAAGTCGATAAGTGATGTGGTCTAATGGGACAAGCAAGCACCACAATCTATGCAACAGCTTTCCACACAGAATTTCCCTGTGTCTGTGTGCGTGTATGCCTTTGTGTGTGTCCCAGTGTGCATCTGCATATCTGTGTGCGCATGTGGGTTTTTCACAGACAGGGACTTAACAAGTGAACGAGCCATTTCCTCGCAGCATTGTGGCGAGGCCGGGTCCGTGTCCCCACAGGCAGCTAGATTACAAGCTGTTCTACAGGCACCCGAGTAATCCCTCAGACTCGAGGAAATAATGCAGCCCAGACATTTCGGTGTCCTTCACCGAGAAAGTCCACTCAATGACATTTAGGGTTGTTTGTTATGCAACATAAACAGACCCAAGTCGCCTCTCGGAGACAATTTACTGTCATCTCGCGGCCCTGGGGCTGTATAAAGAAAAGTCACTGCTGTTTTAATTGAAACTTTCTGTTGCCTCCCATTACCAACCCTATGCTGGCATGGGAGCTGCATCAACGAGTTAAGATAAATATTTGTCAATACAAATGAACTGAACAATCTGTAATGCTTAGCAGCACGCAGCATGTACTGGCACAAACCAAGATTGATAACACAGGAGGAGGAAGGGCTGGTGGCTGTGATCAATGCATTGATAAACATTCCATTTTAGGTTTTTAGCACGGTGTGTGACTTTCTGCTTTTTGATTACCAAAAGTATCAACATTTTCCCTCTGGGAACTGCTTATATCACCCTCCAGTCAATGCAGTGTCCTATAGTCCAATCTTTATAGGGAAACTTTAGGCTTAATGCGAGAGTAATTTATTGCCTCGTCACGAGTATTCCCCACTGACTGGAGTCTTGGAGAGGAACGCCACACGGGACTGAATAAGCAATAGGGCCTTAAAACGGAGACGCATTGCCTTTGTATTGGCTCCAAGGCACGCTGTAAGGATTTTTCATGCCTACCAATCTCTCCGACACTAATTGCTTTGGTATCACATTCTGGGGAGCAGTAAATTTCTCTGTGGGGTATATTTCGCTTTCAGCAGAGGGTTTGATTATCCGAGGTATGGCGCAGTTTTATTGAGGCACTAAAGCCAGAGAACACCTTGCTCCAGAGAAGCTGCCGTAAGGACATTGCTGTACGCACCTTCCTGAGCAACTCTAAGAGAGTCAAAGACTCTAACAGGCTGCAGATTTATTCTGTCGTCGGCAAACGATCTCAACTTGAACTTACTTGCATTCTTACAACAATGAGAAGGTACATGGTGTTTTGTTTTTTTCTGCTTCTCACGCCTTCCCAAAGACATCATAACACAATGAAAATTATTGGATACAAGAAAAAGAGACGTCATATTAAAAAACTATAAAAAGCTACTCAGGTAAGAAGAACCTGTGAGGTTAGGAGACTGTTTTAATCCTGTGCTATTGAATTTAATATGCTTTTGAGAAAAAGCCAGTGCTAATATTAGAAGAAAAAAAATACATGATGTGTATAATAATTCAGAGGAGTTTTTTAGAATATTAAAATGTATTCCTTCAGTCTGCTGTGATCAGTCTGACTTTTCACCGTGATGAAACTGCCTTCCTTAATGAATGGTCGGATGATTCAAGATGTGCATTCGTCAGCAAGGATTAGCCCCAAGCTGTAAAGGTTGTGAGTCAGACATGTTTCTCAGAACCTCAGTCTTATTCCAACTAGTGTCAACGCCATCCTTCCACAAATACGAAAGTCGTGCCTGTCTGGCCTAAATGTGAAAAGTCTCTTTCAAAGTGGATTATAACAGTCATTTACCCCACAGGGCTGCTAAGTAGCTTGGGTTGGGATAAGAATCCAACAATTCCTACAGAGCCTCATGCAGCATGAGCAGAGTCTCTATATTCCATGAGATCTATGCGTCTATGCTTTGACAGTCGGTATTGCTGTCATTCCGCTTTGTGTAGAGAGAAATACTCACACTGACTGTAATAACCTGATCCCGGCAGTGAGGCTGGTATAATAACTCTGTGCAAAAATAGATTTTTCTCTCTGCTCTATACCATCGCACTGGGGCTTCACAGAAGACGTTCTTCTTCTGATACCATTGCTATATTGGATATACTTAATATTGATAATGATGGATGAAATGGAGCTGTGTGCGTGAACCATGTATTTTTCAATCTGCTCTGAATGTGGCGAGAAAGTCCCTTGTTAGAGAGTGCAGTCGAAAATTGCCACGCACTGGAATATAATTATTTCCTTTTGGCTTTATCAAACCATCCGTCTTGTACAGAAGAAGTGATGGTGTAAAAGTCATGTCAGCAGAATGTCTTTTAACATCTAATGAACCTCTCAGGTTGCATACCAATTGCTGTTTCGAATATTAAGGGACTGCATCCAGAGGAGGAATCATGCAGAATGAAAATGGAAATATCAGCAGCTGAAATATCTCTTTGTTTTGTAATAAGAATCTCCATAACTGACTTGCACACCTATGTCAAATATCTGCATGGAGCCACGGTGGAATAATGTGCAAGGAGACAATTCATTTAAAAAAAGCATCCGTTACACATATAAATTCTGGAACTGCCTTGAAAAGGGTGTAAATATGGCACATTTGTGGCGACACGGTAAATCTCAATTTAGCATGTTTGGTCCTCTTACCCAGAGTATAAAATACTGTAATATATATAATATTGTAGGATAATATTGAAAGATTGTAATTGAAGATTGTAATATATATATATATATAATATTGCCAGCTCCATTACAGTGGGCCTCAGAAACTGCTAAATTAAGTCATGGCCCTTTCTAATAATGTCCATGGGAAATTCATAGAAATGGGGGTGAGGATTACTGATCCGTATTTGAAAAGAAATCTAAATAACGCTGCTCTATCTCTGTTGACTGAGGACATGTTGCAATTTACAGCCTGTTAAGGGCACCTTCACTGGAGGTGCCACTACCAGACCAACGTGCTATAAGCCTTGTGGTGTTACGAGACATCCGACAAATATCTGAATTACCGCTGTTGACAGAATGAGCGCTGGCAGTATTTCTTCTCCAGGGCGGCGGAGAGAGAATTGAGATATCATTCAAAACTAACAGCCTGCTGACTCGAGCCCCCGTTAGTGTTCATGCCGGAGAGGTCAGGGTCTCCGTTCCATTCAGGTTAACGTCTGCCATTTATCCTTCGCCAATGATAGGGAGAGGTTATTTGGATGAGAGTCATGAGGACAAAACAAATAGATAGTATACAGATCACTATGGGGCATTAGGAGCACAGGTGAGAAACAACATGGAGTTATCGGGCGCTTATTTCACACCTCAGAATGAGAATGAGAATGAGAATAACTGCATCATAGACCACAACATAAATGATTCTCTGGCCTTTTGAGCAACCTGCAAACAGTAATAAGTTTGAGTCAGTTAGAATCCTATGTATGGACATCTTGTTTATTTCAATGAGGTGTAACCACAAATCAGGTTTGGCTGTTTTCAATGACTCTGTCAGTTAGTGCTGGTTGACAGCAATCTTAATATATTATTAAATAATAAAAATGTGAGAAGTCTAACCTGATGAATGAACCAATGAAAAAAATAAGAGCTGAGGGGCATGTAACACAAAATGACTGACGCTTATTTCACGACTACAGAGGGACGGATAAAACTTTAGTATTTTTCCGAGCCAACAGAACTCATTTCTCCATTCAGCCTGAGGGATTGTGACAAATTGTGTGTAAAGGATTTATGATGTGAGACATAATAGGGCCAACCAGCTGGTGGAGTAAATGAATGTGCATATCTCAGTGACATCCACACATCTGCATAGTCACCAACGAACATGCCAGGCACGATGTGGGCGGCAGTCACTGGCCTGGTTCACTGTGCAACTTTGTATATGCTACAGTACGGATTTATTGCTTGTTCAAACATCCCAGCAACTAATCTATCACAGATATTGAGCGACTACATTTCAATAATCACAAACGTGATTGGAAAAGTGTCATCGTGCCACACAAAAAATGCATTTCTCTCACTTCACAGTCATTTTGTGTAGCCAATTCAAGCCACGGCAAATTCCCCCCTCAAAAAAAGAAATCCACCAATGAAACACCTTGTATAATAGGGGCTGCTATTTTAATACATTTATTTATTTGAAAGTGGTTGTCAACAGTCGTTGTTTAGGAGAATGGCTGATTTAATTGCTTTGTACTTCAACAGTCAACAGTTGGGTTAAATTAAAAATCCAAAACAACGCTCATCAAAGTCAAAGATTTATATCACAACAAGTGCAGCTGAGCCAAGGATATCCTTTATGACCCACCGGAGCAGAACCATTCAAAGTGTCAGTATCTTTTGTCAAAATATAATGGGTGGTAGTTTATATGGGCAACACTAGCTTAAGGTCCCCATTGAGCACCAGACAGATACACTTTTAACACCATGAGGTACATGTTTTATGCATGTACTTTTCACTTACAGGGACACCTAAACATGAATATCTGCCAATTATATCAACACAAAGAGCAGAATGTTGAGCTTATTCCAGAATTGGCTCCTAACTCAGAATAATTCATGTTCTGTCCCGGGAACTCAGCCGCCCACAATTCATTTATTTCATATTGACACATGGCTGCTGACAGAGACTCTGTATTTAGAATCACCTGTCTTATCATGGTGAGCTTTACAGAAAAAAAGCAACATGTTCACTTCCATTGATCATTTCAGCACCAGGTGCGTGGAACAAAAGCACCCAGGAATGCTTAAGGACCCATCACCTGAGAATGTCACAGACGAGATTAAAGGGAAGCCTGGTCTTTTCATCCTTGATGTGTGGGGCTTTCAGTGTTCTGCAAGACAGTACAAACACACACACACACATAGCTCCACCCCGCTAACTTCCTGATAGAAACATGTATGACCATGAGAGTTTGGTAAGAGGGTCTTGTGTGATATTCACAAGCTATGATTTTGGCTCACAAAGTTGTTGTTGTGGCCGTTGAGATAATTAATGTTAAAACTTACTGGAGATGTACAAAGTGTAAGCAGTGTATGCTTACACTTTGTACATCTCCAGTAAGTTTTAACTCGATGGATGGACTGGAAATAAATGCGTAAAAATAAAATACTCTGGAGGAATCAGGCAAAGTCACGCATTGCATTTAATCTGGCCAGAGGCACACACGAGCCAGAAGAGAAAGCCTTGGCTTTCGGTCCAATGAATTATTAAAAGGATTCTTTATTGGTTTATCCTGCGTAACATGCTGTGGAGGAGAGAGTTTCATCCCCAGGTGAGCCTTGGTGGCAGCTGCTGAGGGACAAATGACAGCTGTGCAGAAGATTTCATTTCAATGATCTGGAAATGCAGATGTTTCACTTACAAGACTATAGGTACACAATTTATATATGGGTGTATAGTCCCATAAATGTTGAAAAGGGATTTGAAGAATGGCTGCTTCTCCTTGTAGCAAAAATACATTCTTACTTTTTGATCCTGAGGGGCTTTCTCAGCCATCAGATTTTCTCTGATGCAAATTTTATCAAGAAACTAAACTTTGACTCTGAAATGTAATGGACCCTTGTCCCAGAATGAAATTCCATAGTCTGAGTTCCTCTAACTGAGCATGCAAGGTGACTGACGACAGTCATACCTCTCTCTGGCCTCCATCTCTGCAGGTTCCACTGTGCTGTTCTTTACATCTTCCTGACCACTGATGGCGTCCTCTTTCCTTGGGCTGTTGGGTGAGGAGCTGCTCTTTGAAGATTCCTGGTTGACCTGAAGCCCCTGAATAGTGTTCTGCTGAAGGTGCCATGATTGTTGACCTGCTCTGACATACACAGGTGTGGGCCCTGGCGTCGGAGCCAAGATGCTGTGGCCCGGGCTGTTGGTCTTGCGTAGTCCCCCAACACCTCTCTCCCTCGAGTGACTCTTCAGCCGCCCCTGGACAGCCGTCCCTCTGTGATCCAGGCCATCCTGCTGGATGTAGCCTCCCACCCCGCCACCGCCGCCCCCTCCACCGCCGGCCGAACCTTGGGATGAATGGCTGAACCAGCGCCAGCGGAGCCTGAGGATCTGCTTCACATCAAAATCCTTCTTCCCCGACACAGACATCCTCCTCTGGGTTGGAGTCGAAGGCAATGGTACGTGGAGTCCACAAAAACATGGAGAGCAGAGAAGACGAGCGCCTTGATTTCAGTCCTCCCTCACAATAATGTGCCTCTACTCTACCGTTATTGTCTCACTAGTATCATGTCCACCCCCTCTTACTCTTCCGTTGTTCTTTTAGTGGAGGTGGAAAGCAGTCCTCCGCAGCTTTTGTTCCTGTGGCTGAGATTGCTACCCTCCCTCCAACTCTCTCTCTCTCTCTCTCTCTCTCTCTCTCTCTCTCTCTCTCTCTCTCTCCCCCTCTCTCTCTGGTGTTTCTGTTTGCTGCTGCTGCTGCGCCTCTGGAGCTGAGTTAATGCACATGCATGATCCACACTCCCTCCCCTTCGTCTTCCCTGTTTTCGTTTTCTCTCTCTCTCGCTCTCTCTCTCTCTCTCTCTCTCTCTCGCTCTCTGCTCGTCTCGCTTCGCACACACACGCACACACACACACACACACATAAACACACACACACACACACACACACACACACACACACACACACACACACACGCACAAAGAGAGATATAGATGTATATAAAATAAAATTAGAAAATCTCCCAAGCCTTGGCCAGTCCCCTCTGCTGCTGTTCTGTGTGTGTTAGTGTGTGTTTGTGTGATGAACATGGCTCCAAGGGGAAGAGGGTATAGAGCAAGGATGATGAGGTCACACCTTATTAAAGTAAATTACTGCTTGCTCAAGGAGGGAAAGAAGGAGACGATATCTACTATCAGGACTATAACTGTAGTATGCGTGTGCAGTCCATTGATGTATGGAGACACACATGCATGCTCATCCATAAACAGAAAAGCAGGATCCATTAATAACAGTCTCATAAATAACCAACCTAGATCAACACAAACTCTTCAGGGCGAGTAAAATAAATCTCACACAAACTCACATCTGAGCAGTCTGCAATCCTCACATCAAACAGAATCCCATGGGGGACTGTCTCAGTGTACGTTGCCATGCAGAAAAAATATTCTCCTTCAGTCACTGTCTTGAAAGCCCCCTGCGATTACAAGTGAAAAACTACATACTGATGAACCTCCAAGGTCAGTAAGCTGCCTCTTCCCCATTCAGGGCTTCAGAAAACTGTCTTTTTCATTTAAAAATAGATCCTGCTTCTGCATCAGGTTAATACTGCACCATATAGGTAATTAAGACACCACACCATAGCTCAACCTTCAAAGACAAAGGGACAGTGGAACAGTGCATAAGGTCATTTGGAGCTGCGGATCAATTCTGACAGCATCCATGGCATGTGAAAAGAGCATGACGGTATGCTGTAGGGTAGTGATTCTACACGACCGGGCCGCAACCTGTAGTGTGGATTATTAAAAGATGTTATCTGAGTGCTGGTAATTCCCAGTTTAATGTGCAGAAGGATTCAGGCTACAAAGGGGGACATTTCCTCTGTGTTCACTTTACAATTGTACTGATATCTCTGCCAATTTTGATTTTGGATATTGATAACTAGATCCGTTATCCAGGACAATACTCCAATCTCGTATTGGATACCATCATTTTAATAGATAACAGTTCGGTACTTTCTTAAACGTGTATTTATATATTAGTTAGGGTCCTCGCTACGACTGAGTTGTTTTTTAGAGAGTTAAGAAAAGTGTTTAAATTGGCCTGATGCTCCAATTACATGAACACAAAGAATGATCTCAGTCATCTCCACGTAGTGAGGCATACCGTTTTTTCAATTAAGCACTGGTATCTGATCGGTAACTGGTTTTCGGCAGCTCCGTTGCCTTATGTCCCAGGGTGATGGGATGGCGCCAGTGCACACAGACTGGTAACAGGCATTAGAGAGCAGTAAGGGACAACTTGTGT
The DNA here is from genome assembly GCA_021346845.1 of Apeltes quadracus. NCBI lineage: Eukaryota > Metazoa > Chordata > Actinopteri > Perciformes > Gasterosteidae > Apeltes > Apeltes quadracus. The sequence continues at coordinate 7,973,314 of CM037920.1, forward strand.
CCGACAGATTTGCATATTCACAAAGTGGTTACATTATGAAGTTTTGCATTACAAACAACTCCAGCCACTCACTACTTATTGCCAGCTTGATGGTTCCTGTATCCCCCCAAAAAAACCTATCCTATTCTCTCTACACTCAAAGGAAGGTCAAACGAAGCTCTACATGCCCATAAGGCAGGTGGTAATTACATTTGGAAATGGTTTGCAAACCATGAAAGTTTGTGAAGCACAACAAGCATCATCTTACTTGCTGGATACAGCGTAACATCCGTTCAGAAATCATGGATTTCTACTCTTGAATGACTCAATCAATGTAAATATTTTGTTTCTGACATTTGTATTTACACTGTTTTTATAACTGGAAGCTTACACACTGCCATGAAATATTGAAAATGAAAAAGCATTAAGGTCTTTCTGTGAAAGTTTCCTGATTCTCACTGCCATGGGAGAGGTGAGGGGGGAACCTCACACTCAAACTGCTGGATTACAACATTGTACAATAGCTCATCCACCTCCACAAACCTCCCACGGCAGGTTTCGAAGAGTTGCTAAATCTGCTTTTCTGTCCACAGGTATCTGGCTAAACCATTAACTGAACATGTGATTTAATGGGGACAATCATTGCTCTGTTCTGCAAGGCTGACTCTTTAGGCCTACCTCCAGAAGTACGCCCACAAAAGTGCCATTATGAATGCAAACATGTCCTAATAAACGATTAGTAATAGATAATACTCTTTCTCTGCAAATAATACTATTTTACTAAAGAATCAGGTTGAATCAAGTAACTGGACCTTGGAATACAGACAACTGCATTTTTTTTTACATTTTTCATACATTATGAGAGAGTGATAATCTACATATAATGCCTTCACTAAATGCATGACCCATCATTAAAAGCAGCAAGACCTTTGGATATAATGGAACATATTGATCACAAGTTGGACAGGTTTTTTTAATGGTGGTGCACTAAGTGGTTCTGTAATCACTAAGTGTTGTAATGAACAGACAATACACTATCTACATTATTTTAGAAATAATTATTGCTGTTACTGGGTATAGAAACGTAAATAATATGTTGTTGTTTTTTTAACATTAACCACTACTAATATTTTGGCAAATTCATTAAATCAATGAGAGGCATTACCACTGTGTGGGGCTTAACTGTATGAAAACGTTTTTTTGTTTATAAAAAAGATAAATGCACTTATTATGGTCCAAAAGGTACTTTGTGCTCCTCTGTGGTTGAGACATTAAACATTAACACTAACAATAAACATGATGTGAAATTAGTTTCTGAATTAAGCTTGACAAAAGGGGTCAATATTTTGGACAGAATCAGTGAAAACACAAATATAAACAATTTCATTCAATTCGTTCTTCGTTTAAATGGACTATGCTTTACTATTACCACTATGGATCCGTCATATTACTGTCCCATAGAATAACTTTTATTTATTTCAAGGACACTATGGCAATAAAGTCTAGATTATAGCATAAAAATAAAATAACAATAGAATGAGATTGGATCTAATGTACCTTAGCAAGGCACCACACTGTGTAACCTTTTTTGTTCTTGTAGGAGTCAAGGACACCATCTGGTTGCACTCCACATGACACGTGAGCTGTCGGACAAGTTTGGTAAACCACATCACCATCCAACATCTGCCTTCCCAGTGAACATACCTAGATATTGGCTCCTTGCACTAGCCATGAAGCTTTAAGTTAAATGCATCATGTAAAATATTAGAAACATGTAAAATAGTATAAATATGTTCTAATATTGTATTAATTAGCCTATAGACATTTGAAGGTGAATCAATACAAAGCCCAGTATTGACACCCAGGAAAAAAAACGTTCAAGCTTTCAAATATGTCTACAGGCTAAATGTAGGGAGATTAAATGCTGCATTTACAATTTGTGTTTGTGTGTGTGTGTCTGTGTGTGTGTGTGTGTGTGTGTGTGTGTGTGTGTGTGTGTGTTTGATTCACAGTCTCTCTGTACATTGCATTTACAAGATTATAATATATGTTTGGGATTTGGGATGACACCCACCACCCTCTGCTACGACTGCAGGATCTTTGCATTAATCAAACATGTCACAACCCATGCAATGTTAGGCAGTGATATTCCAAATGCAGTCGACCATTGTCTCTATTCACGGCGCTAACAAGAGGTTAACTTTCAGCAAAATATCAACTTACACTAGCTAACACACGCTTAGTGTAGCTCAGAGCCCAAACAAGGAATACTTTAACACAAAAAGGTTTTTACATTTTCAAGCAAAGAAATACTGCTTGCAAACGTAAAAAATCTCTTAAACATTTGCTGTAACATCCCAACTGCTCATATGCCAAAACAAATCTACAGAAACAAGATGCAAGTTGATATGAGAAATTTAAGTTTAATCTTATGAACTGGTAAAGCTGCTGTACCTCCTGAACCTGTAGCATAGACAGTTTTGTAAACATCTGATTGTAACCATCGACAGTATCCTAACATACATTTAATTTTAAACGTGTGAGAGAAAAACGTTTTCTTACCTGAAAAAGTGATTCTCATTGTTAAGCTGCAAACATTTTTGGCAATGGTCTTTTCTAAAAGATGTGTAATGGGGGCAAACTGCTTATAATCCAATAATTTACACAGAGGAACTTTACTGGACCGTCTAAACTTGGTCTTCTCCTGTGTAACTTGTTTTGCCTCTCCAGAAAGGAAGGGTGCACTTTCCTCTGTTGAAGGAAACTCCGGATACGTTCCTTCCTCTGCACTACAACAATAACCGCACTCAAGCAACTAGGGGCATTGGATTCACATCCTGTGTTTGAGGTAAAACACAGATTCCACGAAGCTTTGGACTATAAATTGTGTTTCTTTAACACTTGTTTATGTATGAAATGTAGCCCTGAATCCAGTCTTTATCAAAAATTCGTCAAAAAGTATTTTGAAGATTTTATTTATGAGATCCAAAAAACAGTGGCCAAAATGATCAAATTGTTTATCTTCATTATCACATTGAAGCCAAATTTAAACTCCAGTGTGATAACATTTTGAAATAGGAATTTGATTAATGTCAATAAACAGAGATCCATGTATATAATTCAATTGGATTTCTTCTACTCAACAGTACGATAATATCATGTTCGTTCAACACTACTGATAAAATGTTATTGTTGAATCACAACAAATATCATTCATGCTTATCTATTACAACGGAAATACAGTTGACTGTATTTGCACGTCTGGGGTATTTTGTCCATATAAAAGCCGCTGTATGCCACAATCTAATCATCTCAGTTTATGACAAATCCAGATCCTTCTTACTCAAGAGGGTAAAATCCTGACACTCGGTTGGTGGCTGTAAACTTCAAGATATGGCGCTTTAGGTGCCACTCTACACCTCAGGTTAGAAGAGATTTGAACAGGAAGTTGGTTTTACGGGAATTCTAGAAGAAAATTGGACTGTACCAACTTCGATGTATTAGAGGGAACATTGGAAAATGTGATGACTTGATCCATGTGATTTCTGCATTGACTTTCATCCATGGCTCTAAATTTGGTTAAATGTATTGTGCTTATTTCAGGGTTTGTGTTGTTACTGTCGTGAACATTTGTATTGTTTTGTTTCCCCCTTTTTGTTTTCATGGTGGTGGCCAACTCTTATAAATTCAGTATATTTTTGTCTAGCGCAGTTGTTTTTATTGTACCCTGGGAAAGGTGGTGCTGGATTTTGTCCTCTGTCAGTTTGAGAGGCTAAAGCAGAATTATGTCCTTTTTCGTATACTGGATCTTTTCTATGATGTAACCTGAATGGAATACAATTTTTGCATCTTTTTTCTCTCTAAGGAGGCTTGATTACGTTTTGTCTTGCATAAGCAAGATTTAATAAAAACTGTCATAATTAATGACCACCATACTCCCTGTTTTGTGGCGATGGACTTCATGGAATTCATTCTTGTGATTTTCTAAGGTTCATGGCAGATCCATCAAATGTTCCAAAAATGTCAAGTTTTGCTTTTTTAAGCCATTATATTACTTTGTTGCTCTGACACAAATCCATATTTTCCAATTCCTCAAATTGAAGTTTTCACGTCATGACATAAATATTTGTCTTTAATTAAACAGTTTCTTATGGACACTGATGATCCTCTGCTGTAAACTGTGACTTGAAGTTGTTCTTTTTAAAAACAGACATGAACTGTCCTTCAAAAGTCTTTTCAACCAACAGTCCATCAAGATCAGTGATCTCCCTGAGCAGTCTTTGAATCAGGCTGTAAAACAGTCCATACATTTGCCACGTGGAGTCTTTGAGAGCAGGTTTCACGCGGTCCATATTTACAGCCTGAAATGTTACTTCAGTAGGTATTTATTAGATCATATGCACACTGGATGATGGTATGGTTGTAGGTGTCACAGACAGTCCTGGTGCAGGGTAAAGAGGCAGAATTGTATCTTACATAAAATACTATTATTAATTAATATTAGTCTGTTGTATTTATGAAATTATAGGAGAACAAAAAAATTACAATTCTGGCCATTTTAGTAATATTTTACCCCATAACAATATCAGACTCGCGAAGATGAGAAATACACTGTCATGTGTAGGCCTACATTGAGGTCAATAAAACATAGACAATTAAATTACTAAAACTAATATAATGTATAGCTTTAGCCTAATATAGTGAAACGGGTAACCATTCATGTTCGACTAAAGTCCTTTACACTGTGCTAACACGCACTTTCCTCAGTCACGAATAGCAAAGAACTGCAGTACTTGAACAATAAAGTCAGAGAATAGATGCTGAGATATTTTATTTTAGGGCAGAGTGAGAAAGTTCGACACGCAAGTGTGTCATTACTGTACTGAAGCTGTGATGGCTGTTCAAGAGTCCCAAATCTTGATTTTGTGTCTCTTCAGCCCGAGTCACAGCCTTGTGCCCGTCTCCACTCAGGCAGAACCACGCACTCCGAAGCTCGGCTTGATTACCTGTTCATACATCCAGGATCCCATTCTTTGACTTGAGCTGAAAGTCTGACTCAGTGTGCACTAATGTCGGCTAAACAAATACCTGAATCTGTTGCTAGTGACTGAGACTTACTTGATTTGGTAAAAAGAGTCAAACCACCCATCTCGAAGTTCAGAGTGAAGAGCCACAGAGGTGTACTGATTGTATTCGTTTACAACAAATATACTGCTTTTTTTCAATGAATGGCTAGCGACTGTAAAGTTTTGGCTTAAATCCAACTCATTGTAGCAGTAATTGAGGTAGTTGAGGCTTGTAGTTCTACAAGCTGTTAGCTAATAGAGATACCACGACCAAACTCTCTGGATGCATTCCAGGGGCCTGTACCATGAAGCTGGTTCAACAAACTCAGGGTTCCAGAATTAGTTCAAAATCGACAAAACCAAACCGAAGCAATCAGGCTTTATTGGTACCATGACGCAGCTTATCAACTGAGTTTGTCAACCCAGGCTTTGACCCTCAAACAGATTACTCAGCGCACGCGTGCACATAAAAGAGTGACGTCGGCACCGAACAACCAATCACGTTCGATATGGAGAGCGAGAGCGCGAGAGATATTTCTCCGCGGAGGAGCAAGAAATTATTCTTCAGAAATATGAAGAATGTAAAAATGTTTTTCAAGCACGCAGTAACACCGTCTCTGCTGCCAAAGCAAGAGAACAATATTAAAGGAACATTGCTGATAGCGTTAATGCGTAAGTTAAAAAATATATATAAAAATATAATTCAAACCATTTGCGGTACAGTAAGTACGGCTTCGACGAGTCACATTTGTTATTTGCGGCTCAACAAGTTCGGAAAGATAAGCTATTCCTTCCGTGGAATATCTGTATCTTTCATACACGGAAGTATCAGGAAAGTCAAGGGGATTTTGTCCTTAAAAACTCTTTGTCTCTACGAAGTGCTCTTCTAACAATCTGCGCTGGGATGTCCACAGGATTTGGAAGAAAAGGTGAAGCCGCAATGATTGCAACAGAGAACAGAAGCTGGGAATTAACTACGTCAGCTGTTTCTTTGCTCACCGCTGATTGGTCAAACTTCTGACTAAGCTCGGATCCAGAACATAACCTGCCCCGGAGCAGGTTAGCCGTGCAGCGTAAATTACCATGGCAACGAATACCGATTGAAGCCGAGCCACTTTCATGGTACCGAAAACCCAGGGTTGGTGAAAAGTAAGCTGAAACTTAGCTGGCTAGCCACCTAAACCAGCTTCATGGTACAGGCCCTAGATGTGGTGAATGATCGTGGGAAACTGTATTATTATCACTGGTCCTACCATGTGGCCGATGGACACAACCAAGGCACCTGGAAAAAGGGATTTCAGAAACCTTGTAAGTTCTATAAATCTTTTTATTTATTTTATTTGGCGGAATGCACACAAAACAATATACTCAAAGAAGCATGCTTTGTCTCAAACATATCTTATCAAAACAATGCAACTGTGTCAACATAGAGATTCTTTTTTGCATGGAAAAGTGACAGTTTTTTTTAATATTATCATAAGGTGAGTGTACAAATGACTGAGAGTGACAGAAAACAGGTGAAGATGAAAATGACAAAGGATTGAAGGATTGGGAAGCAAAACGTATTAAAAACAAATGACACGATACGTATTTTTCAGAAATATTATACAATCAAAGGAAGAATACAATTTCTTATGAAATAAACAGCACTTCAGAGCATTGGTAGTTTGCAAACAGTGATTGTCTTTGCAAATATGGTATATACAACACCACTACTATTTAGACTGGATTATAACAGGCCATCTCTGTGTTGGCAAAATATGCTTGTAACCGGATTATATTATTACAAAGCGCAAAAATAAAATCCTTTCCTACAAAACAACTCGTAACTGTTTATATTTGTGTCCGGGTGACTGAACAAAATCTTCCTTCAAAATAACCATTCTAACTCTCTGTTCTGTGCAATCAAGCCCTGGACACTAATATAACACACCTATTAATTAAGAACGTTCCTTTAAGAGAATAAAACAAGACAAAATGGCAACCCTGTAACAAACGTTTTTGGTGATGTGGCATGTGTTCGATAAATCTGAACTATATACAAAAAGAATATTTTATTACTAGAATACAAATTTATCTTATTTACAGTTATGGGGGATTTTGAACAATCTCATGCACTCTTTTCTAATTACTTAAAAAAAAACGCTAATATTGAGATGACTGTGTACTATCCTTAGATTTTAAAGGTTTCACATTGACGAATTTGCCATATTACAGTCTATTTGGGTGTACAAGAGTATAATTTACCTCACAATAAATCACTTTTTTGGTGAAACAGATAGTTCAAGTCTTGGGAACCTGAAACCACCTCTTGAACCACTGTCACTGCTGGAAGATGAAGACAACCTTGATTTTTTAGAAGGTAAATGAACACCTGCATTTGCTTCCCCTTCTTCACCAAGTGACACTTCATATGAACCCTTTGACTTTGAACCAAAACCTCCAAAGGTACCAAACTTCAATTTGCCTTTCTTTCCTTTGATCTTGCTTCCTCCCAGGTCTAATGAAATGTCACCCCCCTCAGCTTCTAGGTGACCGGAAGGAGAACTTATTGCAAGCCCCCCCTCATCACTCAGAGAAGAAGACCGGTGCCTTGATTTTTTGAATAGATCCATTGAGGCTGACTTTCCTTTAGTTGACGCACTGAGCCCAGAATCACCCTCTACTTCTAATTTTGCACCTTTCAGTTCCTTACTGCCTTTTTCACTTGTACTCAATACTAGCTCTGATCCCCGAAGGTCACTTGCACTACTGCCCTTTGCTTTTGATTTGCCAAACATTTTTGGCATCTTTACCTTTACCTTTCCTTCTTTGTGCCTCAGTTCTGGACTCGGAACCTCCACATTTTGTGAACTGACTTGGCAACTGACAGATGGAGACTTTATGTTCATTCCTCCACTAGCTGATTCAACTTTTCCTTCACCTGCCTGGCTTTCCAACTGAGGCAGAGCAATACCAAATTTTGGTACTTTGATTTTGGGAAATGTTACAGTACCTTCCGGATAATGAAGGCTGCCGCTTGCACTGCCACCTGGAACACTTGAATCAATCTCTTCACCACCTTTCACATTTATTTTTTGGCCTATAAAACCTGCTGACATCGTTGCCTCTCCTGGTCTGTTCAAATTTGCATCAATATCCGAAGTGGACAAGTTCACATTTGGCATTTTTGATTTTTGATTTAATTTGACTGTCTCTCCCAAATTGACATTTGGACAGTCAATACCAGAACTTTCAAAAGTAGCGTGCAAGCTAGCAGATGGAACATCTTTGTCAGGGGATTTAAATTCTCCTGATACAGATCCATCCCCCTTCAATTTTGGTGATTTGATATCTAATTCAAGATCAGGGAAATGAATTTTACCAAAAAACGGCTTCTTTACCTTTGTTCCTTTGACATTGATGTGGGGTGTGTCTAGATCCATGGCTGCTGCTGGTGTGTCTATGTCTACAACAGGTTTCTTTGCCTTTGCTTTAACTTTAGGGAGTTTGAATTTCCCCTTTGTCCCCTTTACATTGACATTGACATCAGGGGCAACAAGACTTGCTTCAGTGGGTGGGACACTAATTTCTGTTTTAGAACCATGTGTCTCCACACTGAGTTCAGGGGATTTAACTCCAAACTTAGGACCTTTGAACTTAGGAAATGAAACACCGGTCAGTACAGGATCATTCGACAGACCTTCCATAGTGATGGTGGGAACAGCAATGTTGGCGTTTGGACCTCTGATATCTGCTTCCAAATTGGGAAATGGTGCATCGACGTTTCCTTTGATTTTAGGCCCTTTTACATTAACATCAGATGCTTCAAAATCAATGTTTCCTTTGGGAAGATCTGAACCAACCACTTTTGGACCTTTGATGTTGAATGAGGGCATTGGCATGTCCACATCACCTTTAATTTTCGGACTCTTCAGATTGAAATCCACATCAGGCATGGAAACTTTTGGGCCTGATAGGCTTGGCATCTGGAATTTTGGTCCTTTGCTTTGACCATCAATGTCAACATCTGGTCCTTCAATGTTAACTGCTGCAGCTTTCATGTCCCCTTTAATCTTAGGAGCTGATACATCTAAATCTCCCTTTATTATGGGACCTTTATTACCTATATCCCATTCTGGCAGCTTGGGTCCTGAAATTGAAGGTGCTTGAATTTTTGGTCCTTTCAATTTCACATCAGGACCTTCAAATGAGGGCATTTTTATTTTAGGCATTTCAAATCCACCTTTGGGACCTTCAATGTCAACATGTGGACCTTTGATGTCAATTTCAGGTGATATTATGTCTCCTTTTATCTTTGGCAGCGACATATCCACATCACCCTTCATTTTGGGACCTTTCAGATTGAAATCCACATCAGGCATGGAAAGTTTGGGTCCCGAAATGCTTGGCATGTTGAATTTGGGTCCTTTGATTTTACCACTTGGGCTTTTAATGTCAATATCTGGTCCTTTGATATCCAATTCAGGAGCGTTCATGTCAATATTAGCCTTGGGGAGACTTAAATCAACTTCTGGTCCTTCAATATTTGGACCTTTCATTCCAAACGATGGCATTTTAAATTTAGGCATTTTGAATCCTCCTTTGTGGCCATCAATGTCAACATTTGGTCCTTCAATGTTGACTGTGGGAATATTTATATCACCCTCCATCTTTGGAACCGACACATCCATATCTCCCTTTACTTTAGGACCTTTCAGACTCAGATCCCATTCTGGCAACTTTGGTCCGGAGATTGATGGAAGATGGAATTTTGGTCCTTTCAATTTCATATCAGGTCCTTCAACATCAAAGTCCGGCCCTTTAACGTCAACATCAGGTACATTCATGTCAATTTTACCTTTGGGAAGGCTTACATCTACATCTGGAAGGTCTGCTTTTGCTCCTTTGAAGTTGAAAGAAGGCATTTTAATTTTAGGCATTTCAAATCCACCTTGGGGACCTTCAATGTCAACATGTGGACCTTTGATGTCAATTTCAGGTGATTTTACGTCTCCTTTCATCTTTGGCATTGACATATCCACATCACCCTTCATTTTGGGACCTTTCAGATTGAAATCCACATCAGGCATGGAAAGATTGGGTCCTGAAATGCTTGGCATGTTGATCTTGGGTCCTTTGATTTTACCACTTGGGCCCTTAATGTCGCAATCTGGTGCTTTGATATCCAATTCAGGAGCGTTGATGTCAATATCACCCTTGGGGAGTCTTAAATCAACTTCTGGTCCTTCAACATTTGGACCTTTCATTCCAAACGATGGCATTTTAAATTTAGGCATTTTGAATCCTCCTTTGTGGCCATCAATGTCAACATTTGGTCCTTCAATGTCGACTGTGGGAATATTCATGTCACCCTCAATCTTTGGAACCGACACATCCATATCTCCCTTTACTTTGGGACCTTTCAGACTCAGATCCCATTCTGGCATCTTGGGTCCTGAGATTGATGGAAGATGGAATTTTGGTCCTTTCAATTTCATATCGGGTCCTTCCACATCAAAGTCCGGCCCTTTAACGTCAACATCAGGTACATTCATGTCAATTTTACCTTTGGGAAGGCTTACATCTACATCTGGAAGGTCTGCTTTTGCTCCTTTGAAGTTGAAAGAAGGCATTTTAATTTTAGGCATTTCAAATCCACCTTGGGGACCTTCAATGTCAACATGTGGACCTTTGATGTCAATTTCAGGTGATTTTACGCCTCCTTTTATCTTTGGCAGTGACATATCCACATCACCCTTCATTTTGGGACCTTTCAGATTGAAATCCATATCAGGCATGGAAAGTTTAGGTCCTGAAATGCTTGGCATGTTGATCTTGGGTCCTTTGATTTTACCACTTGGGCCCTTAATGTCGCAATCTGGTGCTTTGATATCCAATTCAGGAGCGTTGATGTCAATATCACCCTTGGGGAGGCTTAAATCAACTTCTGGTCCTTCAACATGTGGACCTTTCATTCCAAACGATGGCATTTTAAATTTAGGCATTTTGAATCCTCCTTTGTGGCCATCAATGTCAACATTTGGTCCTTCAATGTCGACTGTGGGAATATTTATGTCACCCTCAATCTTTGGAACCGACACATCCATATCTCCTTTTACTTTGGGACCTTTCAGACTCAGATCCCATTCTGGCATCTTGGGTCCGGAGATTGATGGAAGATGGAATTTTGGTCCTTTCAATTTCATATCAGGTCCTTCAACATCAAAGTCCGGCCCTTTAACGTCAACATCAGGTACATTCATGTCAATTTTACCTTTGGGAAGGCTTACATCTACATCTGGAAGGTCTGCTTTTGCTCCTTTGAAGTTGAAAGAAGGCATTTTAATTTTAGGCATTTCAAATCCACCTTGGGGACCTTCAATGTCAACATGTGGACCTTTGATGTCAATTTCAGGTGATTTTACGTCTCCTTTTATCTTTGGCAGTGACATATCCACGTCACCCTTCATTTTGGGACCTTTCAGATTGAAATCCACATCAGGCATGGAAAGTTTAGGTCCTGAAATGCTTGGCATGTTGAATTTGGGTCCTTTGATTTTACCACTTGGGCTCTTAATGTCGCAATCTGGTGCTTTGATATCCAATTCAGGAGCGTTGATGTCAATATCAGCCTTGGGGAGGCTTAAATCAACTTCTGGTCCTTCAACATTTGGACCTTTCATCCCAAACGATGGCATTTTAAATTTAGGCATTTTGAATCCTCCTTTGTGGCCATCAATGTCAACATTTGGTCCTTCAATGTCGACTGTGGGAATATTCATGTCACCCTCAATCTTTGGAACCGACACATCCATATCTCCCTTTACTTTGGGACCTTTCAGACTCAGATCCCATTCTGGCATCTTGGGTCCTGAGATTGATGGAAGCTGGAATTTTGGTCCTTTCAATTTCATATCAGGTCCTTCCACATCAAAGTCCGGCCCTTTAACGTCAACATCAGGTACATTCATGTCAATTTTACCTTTTGGAAGGCTTACATCTACATCTGGAAGGTCTGCTTTTGCTCCTTTGAAGTTGAAAGAGGGCATTTTAATTTTAGGCATTTCAAATCCACCTTGGGGACCTTCAATGTCAACATGTGGACCTTTGATGTCAATTTCAGGTGATTTTACGTCTCCTTTCATCTTTGGCATTGACATATCCACATCACCCTTCATTTTGGGACCTTTCAGATTGAAATCCACATCAGGCATGGAAAGTTTGGGTCCTGAAATGCTTGGCATGTTGAATTTGGGTCCTTTGATTTTACCACTTGGGCTCTTAATGTTGCAATCTGGTGCTTTGATATCCAATTCAGGAGCGTTGATGTCAATATCAGCCTTGGGGAGGCTTAAATCAACTTCTGGTCCTTCAACATTTGGACCTTTCATCCCAAACGATGGCATTTTAAATTTAGGCATTTTGAATCCTCCTTTGTGGGCATCAATGTCAACATTTGGTCCTTCAATGTCGACTGTGGGAATATTCATGCCCCCCTCGATCTTTGGAACCGACACATCCATATCTCCCTTTACTTTGGGACCTTTCAGACTCAGATCCCATTCTGGCATCTTGGGTCCTGAGATTGATGGAAGATGGAATTTTGGTCCTTTCAATTTCATATCAGGTCCTTCAACATCAAAGTCCGGCCCTTTAACGTCAACATCAGGTACATTCATGTCAATTCTACCTTTGGGAAGGCTTACATCTACATCTGGAAGGTCTGCTTTTGCTCCTTTGATGTTGAAAGAAGGCATTTTCATTTTAGGCATATCAAATCCACCTTGGGGACCTTCAATGTCAACATGTGGACCTTTGATGTCAATTTTAGGTGATTTTACGTCTCCTTTCATCTTTGGCAGTGACATATCCACGTCACCCTTCATTTTAGGACCTTTCAGATTGAAATCCACATCAGGCATGGAAAGTTTGGGTCCTGAAATGCTTGGCATGTTGAATTTGGGTCCTTTGATTTTACCACTTGGGCCCTTAATGTCGCAATCTGGTGCTTTGATATCCAATTCAGGAGCGTTGATGTCAATATCACCCTTGGGGAGTCTTAAATCAACTTCTGGTCCTTCAACATTTGGACCTTTCATTCCAAACGATGGCATTTTAAATTTAGGCATTTTGAATCCTCCTTTGTGGCCATCAATGTCAACATTTGGTCCTTCAATGTCGACTGTGGGAATATTCATGTCACCCTCAATCTTTGGAACCGACACATCCATATCTCCCTTTACTTTGGGACCTTTCAGACTCAGATCCCATTCTGGCATCTTGGGTCCTGAGATTGATGGAAGATGGAATTTTGGTCCTTTCAATTTCATATCGGGTCCTTCCACATCAAAGTCCGGCCCTTTTACGTCAACATCAAGTACATTCATGTCAATTTTACCTTTGGGAAGGCTTACATCTACATCTGGAAGGTCTGCTTTTGCTCCTTTGAAGTTGAAAGAAGGCATTTTAATTTTAGGCATTTCAAATCCACCTTGGGGACCTTCAATGTCAACATGTGGACCTTTGATGTCAATTTCAGGTGATTTTACGCCTCCTTTTATCTTTGGCAGTGACATATCCACATCACCCTTCATTTTGGGACCTTTCAGATTGAAATCCATATCAGGCATGGAAAGTTTAGGTCCTGAAATGCTTGGCATGTTGATCTTGGGTCCTTTGATTTTACCACTTGGGCCCTTAATGTCGCAATCTGGTGCTTTGATATCCAATTCAGGAGCGTTGATGTCAATATCACCCTTGGGGAGGCTTAAATCAACTTCTGGTCCTTCAACATGTGGACCTTTCATTCCAAACGATGGCATTTTAAATTTAGGCATTTTGAATCCTCCTTTGTGGCCATCAATGTCAACATTTGGTCCTTCAATGTCGACTGTGGGAATATTTATGTCACCCTCAATCTTTGGAACCGACACATCCATATCTCCTTTTACTTTGGGACCTTTCAGACTCAGATCCCATTCTGGCATCTTGGGTCCGGAGATTGATGGAAGATGGAATTTTGGTCCTTTCAATTTCATATCAGGTCCTTCAACATCAAAGTCCGGCCCTTTAACGTCAACATCAGGTACATTCATGTCAATTTTACCTTTGGGAAGGCTTACATCTACATCTGGAAGGTCTGCTTTTGCTCCTTTGAAGTTGAAAGAAGGCATTTTAATTTTAGGCATTTCAAATCCACCTTGGGGACCTTCAATGTCAACATGTGGACCTTTGATGTCAATTTCAGGTGATTTTACGTCTCCTTTTATCTTTGGCAGTGACATATCCACGTCACCCTTCATTTTGGGACCTTTCAGATTGAAATCCACATCAGGCATGGAAAGTTTAGGTCCTGAAATGCTTGGCATGTTGAATTTGGGTCCTTTGATTTTACCACTTGGGCTCTTAATGTCGCAATCTGGTGCTTTGATATCCAATTCAGGAGCGTTGATGTCAATATCAGCCTTGGGGAGGCTTAAATCAACTTCTGGTCCTTCAACATTTGGACCTTTCATCCCAAACGATGGCATTTTAAATTTAGGCATTTTGAATCCTCCTTTGTGGCCATCAATGTCAACATTTGGTCCTTCAATGTCGACTGTGGGAATATTCATGTCACCCTCAATCTTTGGAACCGACACATCCATATCTCCCTTTACTTTGGGACCTTTCAGACTCAGATCCCATTCTGGCATCTTGGGTCCTGAGATTGATGGAAGCTGGAATTTTGGTCCTTTCAATTTCATATCAGGTCCTTCCACATCAAAGTCCGGCCCTTTAACGTCAACATCAGGTACATTCATGTCAATTTTACCTTTTGGAAGGCTTACATCTACATCTGGAAGGTCTGCTTTTGCTCCTTTAAAGTTGAAAGAGGGCATTTTAATTTTAGGCATTTCAAATCCACCTTGGGGACCTTCAATGTCAACATGTGGACCTTTGATGTCAATTTCAGGTGATTTTACGTCTCCTTTCATCTTTGGCATTGACATATCCACATCACCCTTCATTTTGGGACCTTTCAGATTGAAATCCACATCAGGCATGGAAAGTTTGGGTCCTGAAATGCTTGGCATGTTGAATTTGGGTCCTTTGATTTTACCACTTGGGCTCTTAATGTTGCAATCTGGTGCTTTGATATCCAATTCAGGAGCGTTGATGTCAATATCAGCCTTGGGGAGGCTTAAATCAACTTCTGGTCCTTGAACATTTGGACCTTTCATCCCAAACGATGGCATTTTAAATTTAGGCATTTTGAATCCTCCTTTGTGGCCATCAATGTCAACATTTGGTCCTTCAATGTCGACTGTGGGAATATTCATGTCACCCTCAATCTTTGGAACAGACACATCCATATCTCCCTTTACTTTGGGACCTTTCAGACTCAGATCCCATTCTGGCATCTTGGGTCCTGAGATTGATGGAAGATGGAATTTTGGTCCTTTCAATTTCATATCAGGTCCTTCAACATCAAAGTCCGGCCCTTTAACGTCAACATCAGGTACATTCATGTCAATTCTACCTTTGGGAAGGCTTACATCTACATCTGGAAGGTCTGCTTTTGCTCCTTTGATGTTGAAAGAAGGCATTTTCATTTTAGGCATATCAAATCCACCTTGGGGACCTTCAATGTCAACATGTGGACCTTTGATGTCAATTTTAGGTGATTTTACGTCTCCTTTCATCTTTGGCAGTGACATATCCACGTCACCCTTCATTTTAGGACCTTTCAGATTGAAATCCACATCAGGCATGGAAAGTTTGGGTCCTGAAATGCTTGGCATGTTGAATTTGGGTCCTTTGATTTTACCACTTGGGCTCTGAATGTCGAAATCTGGTGCTTTGATATCCAATTCAGGAGCGCTGATGTCAATATCAGCCTTGGGGAGGCTTAAATCAACTTCTGGTCCTTCAACATTTGGACCTTTCATTCCAAACGATGGCATTTTAAATTTAGGCATTTTGAATCCTCCTTTGTGGGCATCAATGTCAACATTTGGTCCTTCAATGTCGACTGTGGGAATATTCATGTCACCCTCAATCTTTGGAACAGACACATCCATATCTCCCTTTACTTTGGGACCTTTCAGACTCAGATCCCATTCTGGCATCTTGGGTCCTGAGATTGATGGCATTTCAAATCCACCTTGGGGACCTTCAATGTCAACATGTGGACCTTTGATGTCAATTTTAGGTGATTTTACGTCTCCTTTTATCTTTGGCAGTGACATATCCACGTCACCCTTCATTTTAGGACCTTTCAGATTGAAATCCACATCAGGCATGGAAAGTTTGGGTCCTGAAATGCTTGGCATGTTGAATTTGGGTCCTTTGATTTTACCACTTGGGCTCTGAATGTCGAAATCTGGTGCTTTGATATCCAATTCAGGAGCGCTGATGTCAATATCAGCCTTGGGGAGGCTTAAATCAACTTCTGGTCCTTCAACATTTGGACCTTTCATTCCAAACGATGGCATTTTAAATTTAGGCATTTTGAATCCTCCTTTGTGGCCATCAATGTCAACATTTGGTCCTTCAATGTCGACTGTGGGAATATTCATGTCACCCTCAATCTTTGGAACTGACACATCCATATCTCCCTTTACTTTGGGACCTTTCAGACTCAGATCCCATTCTGGCATCTTGGGTCCTGAGATTGATGGAAGATGGAATTTTGGTCCTTTCAATTTCATATCAGGTCCCTCAACATCAAAGTCTGGCCCTTTGACGTCAACATCAGGTACATTCATGTCAATTTTACCTTTGGGAAGGCTTACATCTACATCTGGAAGGTCTGCTTTTGCTCCTTTGAAATTGAAAGAGGGCATTTTAATTTTAGGCATTTCAAATCCACCTTGGGGACCTTTAATGTCAACATGTGGACCTTTGATGTCAATTTCAGGTGATTTTACGTCTCCTTTCATCTTTGGCAGTGACATATCCACGTCACCCTTCATTTTGGGACCTTTCAGATTGAAATCCACATCAGGCATGGAAAGTTTGGGTCCTGAAATGCTTGGCATGTTGAATTTGGGTCCTTTGATTTTACCACTTGGGCTCTGAATGTCGCAATCTGGTGCTTTGATATCCAATTCAGGAGCGCTGATGTCAATATCAGCCTTGGGGAGGCTTAAATCAACTTCTGGTCCTTCAACATTTGGACCTTTCATTCCAAACGATGGCATTTTAAATTTAGGCATTTTGAATCCTCCTTTGTGGCCATCAATGTCAACATTTGGTCCTTCAATGTCGACTGTAGGAATATTCATGTCACCCTCAATTTTTGGAACCGACACATCCATATCTCCCTTTACTTTGGGACCTTTCAGACTCAGATCCCATTCTGGCATCTTGGGTCCTGAGATTGATGGAAGATGGAATTTTGGTCCTTTCAATTTCATATCAGGTCCCTCAACATCAAAGTCCGGCCCTTTGACGTCAACATCAGGTACATTTATGTCAATTTTACCTTTGGGAAGGCTTACATCTACATCTGGAAGGTCTGCTTTTGCTCCTTTGAAGTTGAAAGAGGGCATTTTAATTTTAGGCATTTCAAATCCACCTTGGGGACCTTCAATGTCAACATGTGGACCTTTGATGTCAATTTCAGGTAATTTTACGTCTCCTTTCATCTTTGGCAGTGACATATCCACGTCACCCTTCATTTTGGGACCTTTCAGATTGAAATCCACATCAGGCATGGAAAGTTTGGGTCCTGAAATGCTTGGCATGTTGAATTTGGGTCCTTTGATTTTACCACTTGGGCTCTGAATGTCGCAATCTGGTGCTTTGATATCCAATTCAGGAGCGTTGATGTCAATATCAGCCTTGGGGAGGCTTAAATCAACTTCTGGTCCTTCAACATTTGGACCTCTCATTCCAAAGGATGGCATTTTAATTTTAGGCATTTTGAATCCTACTTCGTGGCCATCGATGTCAACATTTGGTCCTTCAATGTCAATATGTGGACCTTTGATGTCAATTTCAGCTGATTTTACGTCTCGTTTTATCTTTGGCAGTGACATATCCACGTCACCCTTCATTTTGGGACCTTTCAGATTGAAATCCATATCAGGCATGGAAAGTTTAGGTCCTGAAATGCTTGGCATGTTGAATTTGGGTCCTTTGATTTTACCACTTGGACCCTCAATGTCGCAATCTGGCGCTTTGATATCCAATTCAGGAGCGTTGATGTCAATGCTAGCCTTAGGGAGGCTTACGTCAACTTCTGGCCCTTCAATGTTTGGACCTTTCATTCCAAATGATGGCATTTTGATTTTAGGCATTTCAAATCCACCTCCTTGACCTTCACTCTCAATCTTTGGACCAGTTATACTACCGTCAGTTATTTTTACGTCTCCTTTTACCAGTGACATATCCACATCACCTTTGAGTTTGGGAGACTTCATATGGAAATCCACATCCGGCATTGAGGTTTTTGGACCTGAGATTGTTGGCATTTTCATTTTCTTTCCCTTGACTTTTCCTTCTGGAGTTTCAAAATTAACACCTGGTACTTTAATGTCAACATTAGAAGTTTTTACATCAACATCAGCTTTTGGAAGAGTAATGTCAACTTCAGGCATTTCAACCTTTGGGACTTTGAAACCAAATCTTGGCATCTTGAATTTTGATCCTTTTGTTTTCGAAGCAGTCAATCCAAGGTCAAGATCTAGGTGTTCAGCGCTACCAGTCTTCCCTTTGATGCTGATATCACCTTTTCCCATTTCCACATCAGCTTCTGGTGCCTTTGACTTTGGGCTCTTGAATCCAAACTTTGGCATTTTGAATTTGGATTTCTTTGTGCTAATTTCTGGAACATCAAATGTAACATCTGGACCCTCAAGTTCAGCTTTCGGTAGTTGAATGTCGTCTATCAAATTCACGTTCGACTTTGGCCCTTTGAGATTGATATCAACATCTGGCAATGATATTTTTGGTAACTTCACATTTCCCCCCTTTATATGGCCTTCTGGAAGTTCAAAATCAACATTAGGAACTTTGATGTCCAGCTCAGGTGTTTTGATGTCTCCCTCAATCTTTGGAGTGGACATATCACCCTTTATTTTTGGTCCTTTCAGACTGAAATCTAAATCTGGGAGTTTTGGCCCAGATATTGATGGAATATGGATTTTAGGCATGTCAAATCCATTCTTCGGCCCTTTAATGTCAATGCCTGGCCCTTTAATGTCAACATTGGGTGCTTTTATGTCAATTTCAGATTTGGGGAGATTTACATCCAAATCTGCACCATCTGCTTTTGCACCTTTAAAACCAAATGATGGCATTTTAATTTTAGGCATTTCAAGTCCACCTTGGGGACCTTCAATGTCAACATGTGGACCTTTGATGTCAATTTCAGGTGATTTTACATCTCCTTTTATCTTTGGCAGTGACATATCCACGTCACCCTTCATTTTGGGACCTTTCAGATTGAAATCCACATCAGGCATGGAAAGTTTGGGTCCTGAAATGCTTGGCATGTTGAATTTGGGCCCTCTGATTTTACCACTTGGACCCTCAATGTCGCAATCTGGCGCTTTGATATCCAATTCAGGAGCGTTGATGTCAATGCTAGCCTTAGGGAGGCTTACGTCAACTTCTGGCCCTTCAATGTTTGGACCTTTCATTCCAAAGGATGGCATTTTAATTTTAGGCATTTTGAATCCTCCTTTCTGGCCATCGATGTCAACATTTGGTCCTTCAATGTCAACATGTGGACCTTTGATGTCAATTTCAGGTGATTTTACGTCTCCTTTTATCTTTGGCAGTGACATATCCACGTCACCCTTCATTTTGGGACCTTTCAGATTGAAATCCATATCAGGCATGGAAAGTTTAGGTCCTGAAATGCTTGGCATGTTGAATTTGGGCCCTCTGATTTTACCACTTGGACCCTCAATGTCGCAATCTGGCGCTTTGATATCCAATTCAGGAGCGTTGATGTCAATGCTAGCCTTAGGGAGGCTTACGTCAACTTCTGGCCCTTCAATGTTTGGACCTTTCATTCCAAAGGATGGCATTTTAATTTTAGGCATTTTGAATCCTCCTTTCTGGCCATCGATGTCAACATTTGGTCCTTCAATGTCAACATGTGGACCTTTGATGTCAATTTCAGGTGATTTTACGTCTCCTTTTATCTTCGGCAGTGACATATCCACGTCACCCTTCATTTTCGGACCTTTCAGATTGAAATCCACATCAGGCATGGAAAGTTTGGGTCCTGAAATGCTTGGCATGTTGAATTTGGGCCCTCTGATTTTACCACTTGGACCCTCAATGTCGCAATCTGGCGCTTTGATATCCAATTCAGGAGCGTTGATGTCAATGCTAGCCTTAGGGAGGCTTACGTCAACTTCTGGCCCTTCAATGTTTGGACCTTTCATTCCAAAGGATGGCATTTTAATTTTAGGCATTTTGAATCCTCCTTTCTGGCCATCAATGTCAACATTTGGTCCTTCAATGTCAACATGTGGACCTTTGATGTCAATTTCAGGTGATTTTACGTCTCCTTTTATCTTTGGCAGTGACATATCCACGTCACCCTTCATTTTCGGACCTTTCAGATTGAAATCCACATCAGGCATGGAAAGTTTGGGTCCTGAAATGCTTGGCATGTTGAATTTGGGCCCTCTGATTTTACCACTTGGACCCTCAATGTCGCAATCTGGCGCTTTGATATCCAATTCAGGAGCGTTGATGTCAATGCTAGCCTTAGGGAGGCTTACGTCAACTTCTGGCCCTTCAATGTTTGGACCTTTCATTCCAAAGGATGGCATTTTAATTTTAGGCATTTTGAATCCTCCTTTCTGGCCATCGATGTCAACATTTGGTCCTTCAATGTCAACATGTGGACCTTTAATGTCAATTTCAGGTGATTTTACGTCTCCTTTTATCTTCGGCAGTGACATATCCACGTCACCCTTCATTTTCGGACCTTTCAGATTGAAATCCACATCAGGCATGGAAAGTTTGGGTCCTGAAATGCTTGGCATGTTGAATTTGGGCCCTCTGATTTTACCACTTGGACCCTCAATGTCGCAATCTGGCGCTTTGATATCCAATTCAGGAGCGTTGATGTCAATGCTAGCCTTAGGGAGGCTTACGTCAACTTCTGGCCCTTCAATGTTTGGACCTTTCATTCCAAAGGATGGCATTTTAATTTTAGGCATTTTGAATCCTCCTTTCTGGCCATCGATGTCAACATTTGGTCCTTCAATGTCAACATGTGGACCTTTGATGCCAATTTCAGGTGATTTTACGTCTCCTTTTATCTTTGGCAGTGACATATCCACGTCACCCTTCATTTTGGGACCTTTCAGATTGAAATCCATATCAGGCATGGAAAGTTTAGGTCCTGAAATGCTTGGCATGTTGAATTTGGGCCCTCTGATTTTACCACTTGGACCCTCAATGTCGCAATCTGGCGCTTTGATATCCAATTCAGGAGCGTTGATGTCAATGCTAGCCTTAGGGAGGCTTACGTCAACTTCTGGCCCTTCAATGTTTGGACCTTTCATTCCAAAGGATGGCATTTTAATTTTAGGCATTTTGAATCCTCCTTTCTGGCCATCGATGTCAACATTTGGTCCTTCAATGTCAACATGTGGACCTTTGATGTCAATTTCAGGTGATTTTACGTCTCCTTTTATCTTCGGCAGTGACATATCCACGTCACCCTTCATTTTCGGACCTTTCAGATTGAAATCCACATCAGGCATGGAAAGTTTGGGTCCTGAAATGCTTGGCATGTTGAATTTGGGCCCTCTGATTTTACCACTTGGACCCTCAATGTCGCAATCTGGCGCTTTGATATCCAATTCAGGAGCGTTGATGTCAATGCTAGCCTTAGGGAGGCTTACGTCAACTTCTGGCCCTTCAATGTTTGGACCTTTCATTCCAAAGGATGGCATTTTAATTTTAGGCATTTTGAATCCTCCTTTGTGGCCATCGATGTCAACATTTGGTCCTTCAATGTCAACATGTGGACCTTTGATGTCAATTTCAGGTGATTTTACGTCTCCTTTTATCTTTGGCAGTGACATATCCACGTCACCCTTCATTTTGGGACCTTTCAGATTGAAATCCATATCAGGCATGGAAAGTTTAGGTCCTGAAATGCTTGGCATGTTGAATTTGGGCCCTCTGATTTTACCACTTGGACCCTCAATGTCGCAATCTGGCGCTTTGATATCCAATTCAGGAGCGTTGATGTCAATGCTAGCCTTAGGGAGGCTTACGTCAACTTCTGGCCCTTCAATGTTTGGACCTTTCATTCCAAAGGATGGCATTTTAATTTTAGGCATTTTGAATCCTCCTTTCTGGCCATCGATGTCAACATTTGGTCCTTCAATGTCAACATGTGGACCTTTGATGTCAATTTCAGGTGATTTTACGTCTCCTTTTATCTTCGGCAGTGACATATCCACGTCACCCTTCATTTTGGGACCTTTCAGATTGAAATCCACATCAGGCATGGAAAGTTTGGGTCCTGAAATGCTTGGCATGTTGAATTTGGGCCCTCTGATTTTACCACTTGGACCCTCAATGTCGCAATCTGGCGCTTTGATATCCAATTCAGGAGCGTTGATGTCAATGCTAGCCTTAGGGAGGCTTACGTCAACTTCTGGCCCTTCAATGTTTGGACCTTTCATTCCAAAGGATGGCATTTTAATTTTAGGCATTTTGAATCCTCCTTTCTGGCCATCGATGTCAACATTTGGTCCTTCAATGTCAACATGTGGACCTTTGATGTCAATTTCAGGTGATTTTACGTCTCCTTTTATCTTTGGCAGTGACATATCCACGTCACCCTTCATTTTCGGACCTTTCAGATTGAAATCCACATCAGGCATGGAAAGTTTGGGTCCTGAAATGCTTGGCATGTTCAATTTGGGTCCTCTGATTTTACCACTTGCGCCCTCAATGTCGCAATCTGGCGCTTTGATATCCAATTCAGGAGCGTTGATGTCAATGCTAGCCTTAGGGAGGCTTACGTCAACTTCTGGCCCTTCAATGTTTGGACCTTTCATTCCAAAGGATGGCATTTTAATTTTAGGCATTTTGAATCCTCCTTTCTGGCCATCGATGTCAACATTTGGTCCTTCAATGTCAACATGTGGACCTTTGATGTCAATTTCAGGTGATTTTACGTCTCCTTTTATCTTCGGCAGTGACATATCCACGTCACCCTTCATTTTGGGACCTTTCAGATTGAAATCCATATCAGGCATGGAAAGTTTGGGTCCTGAAATGCTTGGCATGTTGAATTTGGGCCCTCTGATTTTACCACTTGGACCCTCAATGTCGCAATCTGGCGCTTTGATATCCAATTCAGGAGCGTTGATGTCAATGCTAGCCTTAGGGAGGCTTACGTCAACTTCTGGCCCTTCAATGTTTGGACCTTTCATTCCAAAGGATGGCATTTTAATTTTAGGCATTTTGAATCCTCCTTTCTGGCCATCGATGTCAACATTTGGTCCTTCAATGTCAACATGTGGACCTTTGATGTCAATTTCAGGTGATTTTACGTCTCCTTTTATCTTCGGCAGTGACATATCCACGTCACCCTTCATTTTGGGACCTTTCAGATTGAAATCCATATCAGGCATGGAAAGTTTGGGTCCTGAAATGCTTGGCATGTTGAATTTGGGCCCTCTGATTTTACCACTTGGACCCTCAATGTCGCAATCTGGCGCTTTGATATCCAATTCAGGAGCGTTGATGTCAATGCTAGCCTTAGGGAGGCTTACGTCAACTTCTGGCCCTTCAATGTTTGGACCTTTCATTCCAAAGGATGGCATTTTAATTTTAGGCATTTTGAATCCTCCTTTCTGGCCATCGATGTCAACATTTGGTCCTTCAATGTCAACATGTGGACCTTTGATGTCAATTTCAGGTGATTTTACGTCTCCTTTTATCTTTGGCAGTGACATATCCACGTCACCCTTCATTTTCGGACCTTTCAGATTGAAATCCACATCAGGCATGGAAAGTTTGGGTCCTGAAATGCTTGGCATGTTCAATTTGGGTCCTCTGATTTTACCACTTGCGCCCTCAATGTCGCAATCTGGCGCTTTGATATCCAATTCAGGAGCGTTGATGTCAATGCTAGCCTTAGGGAGGCTTACGTCAACTTCTGGCCCTTCAATGTTTGGACCTTTCATTCCAAAGGATGGCATTTTAATTTTAGGCATTTTGAATCCTCCTTTCTGGCCATCGATGTCAACATTTGGTCCTTCAATGTCAACATGTGGACCTTTGATGTCAATTTCAGGTGATTTTACGTCTCCTTTTATCTTCGGCAGTGACATATCCACGTCACCCTTCATTTTGGGACCTTTCAGATTGAAATCCATATCAGGCATGGAAAGTTTGGGTCCTGAAATGCTTGGCATGTTGAATTTGGGCCCTCTGATTTTACCACTTGGACCCTCAATGTCGCAATCTGGCGCTTTGATATCCAATTCAGGAGCGTTGATGTCAATGCTAGCCTTAGGGAGGCTTACGTCAACTTCTGGCCCTTCAATGTTTGGACCTTTCATTCCAAAGGATGGCATTTTAATTTTAGGCATTTTGAATCCTCCTTTCTGGCCATCGATGTCAACATTTGGTCCTTCAATGTCAACATGTGGACCTTTGATGTCAATTTCAGGTGATTTTACGTCTCCTTTTATCTTTGGCAGTGACATATCCACGTCACCCTTCATTTTCGGACCTTTCAGATTGAAATCCACATCAGGCATGGAAAGTTTGGGTCCTGAAATGCTTGGCATGTTGAATTTGGGCCCTCTGATTTTACCACTTGGACCCTCAATGTCGCAATCTGGCGCTTTGATATCCAATTCAGGAGCGTTGATGTCAATGCTAGCCTTAGGGAGGCTTACGTCAACTTCTGGCCCTTCAATGTTTGGACCTTTCATTCCAAAGGATGGCATTTTAATTTTAGGCATTTTGAATCCTCCTTCGTGGCCATCGATGTCAACATTTGGTCCTTCAATGTCAAGATGTGGACCTTTGATGTCAATTTCAGGTGATTTTACATCTCCTTTTATCTTTGGCAGTGACATATCCACGTCACCCTTCATTTTGGGACCTTTCAGATTGAAATCCACATCAGGCATGGAAAGTTTGGGTCCTGAAATGCTTGGCATGTTCAATTTGGGTCCTCTGATTTTACCACTTGCGCCCTCAATGTCGCAATCTGGCGCTTTGATATCCAATTCAGGAGCGTTGATGTCAATGCTAGCCTTAGGGAGGCTTACGTCAACTTCTGGCCCTTCAATGTTTGGACCTTTCATTCCAAAGGATGGCATTTTAATTTTAGGCATTTTGAATCCTCCTTTCTGGCCATCAATGTCAACATTTGGTCCTTCAATGTCAACATGTGGACCTTTGATGTCAATTTCAGGTGATTTTACGTCTCCTTTTATCTTCGGCAGTGACATATCCACGTCACCCTTCATTTTCGGACCTTTCAGATTGAAATCCACATCAGGCATGGAAAGTTTGGGTCCTGAAATGCTTGGCATGTTGAATTTGGGCCCTCTGATTTTACCACTTGGACCCTCAATGTCGCAATCTGGCGCTTTTATATCCAATTCAGGAGCGTTGATGTCAATGCTAGCCTTAGGGAGGCTTACGTCAACTTCTGGCCCTTCAATGTTTGGACCTTTCATTCCAAAGGATGGCATTTTAATTTTAGGCATTTTGAATCCTCCTTTCTGGCCATCGATGTCAACATTTGGTCCTTCAATGTCAAGATGTGGACCTTTGATGTCAAATTCAGGTGATTTTACATCTCCTTTTATCTTTGGCAGTGACATATCCACGTCACCCTTCATTTTCGGACCTTTCAGATTGAAATCCACATCAGGCATGGAAAGTTTGGGTCCTGAAATGCTTGGCATGTTCAATTTGGGCCCTCTGATTTTACCACTTGGACCCTCAATGTCGCAATCTGGCGCTTTGATATCCAATTCAGGAGCGTTGATGTCAATGCTAGCCTTAGGGAGGCTTACGTCAACTTCTGGCCCTTCAATGTTTGGACCTTTCATTCCAAAGGATGGCATTTTGATTTTAGGCATTTTGAATCCTCCTTTTTGGCCATCAATGTCAACATTTGGTCCTTCAATGTCGACTGTGGGAATATTCATGTCACCCTCAATCTTTGGAACCGACACACCCATGTCTCCCTTTACTTTGGGACCTTTCAAACTCAGATCCCATTCTGGCAGGTTGGGTCCTGAAATCAATGGAACTTGAGATTTTGTGCCTTTCAAATTTCCATCTGGACCCTTAACATTAATTTCTGGTTCTTTAAGGTCAACATTAGGTTCTTTAACATCAATTTTACCTCTGCGAAGGCTTACATCAACATCTGGAGCCTCTGCTTGCGCTCCTTTCGAGCCAAATGATGGCATTTTGATCTTAGGCATTTCAAATCCACTTTCGGGTCCTTCAACACTAACCTGTGGACCTTTTCTGTCAATTGCAGGCAGTTTTATGTGTCCTTTTACATTTGGGATTGAGATATCCACATCACTTTTATTTTTTTTATCTTTCAGATTTAAATTCACATCTTGCATGGAAATCTTTGGTCCTGAAATGCTTGGCATGTTCAATTGGTCTCCTTTTAGTGTTGCATTCAGTCCTGTGGTCTGACCTCCTTGCCCCTCAATGTGAACAACAGGTGCTTTTACATCAATCTTTATATCCACATCTGAACCCTCCACTTCCTTACCTTTCATATTGAAGGCAGGCATCTTGATTTTCGGCATTTCCATTCCACCCTTTGGGCCTTTAATATCAACCTCTGGTCCCTTGACTTCAATTTCTGTTTTTTTATCTATATCTTGGGCTTCCATCTTCCATCCAGTAGACCCAAAAGAGGAAGTTTTGTTTCCATTGTTAACATTGTCACATGCCATTGAAATCTTGCCTGGGCTTGTGGAATATCCTGAGGTAACACTGCCAACTGTTATTGCTGTTCCCCCCAGTCTACCAACTGATCCCTTTTCCTGCAGATGACTGCTTTTAGTTTCAGATACATTCATCTTTGTCCTCTCACCTAAAGTGGTGTCAACACGTTGGTCCACTGTTTCATTCTTGAATGAATCTTTTTGTGGTAAAGAAAGACCAATTGAACCTTCGTTCTTAACAGTCACTGCACCTCCAAACCCTCCCATTGTAATACACCCACTACCAGTGTTTGTGCTCTCTCTTAGTGTCATGCTAGTTCCAGACATCTGCATGCTTCCATCTCCTTGCTCCCCACTTCCTCTTGTGGTCTCTAAGAACCTCTTGTGTTTATCCCCTGTTTCAAAAGCTCCCTCTTCTACTCCCACTTTACCTGAAGTGCTGACATGGTCGATTTGTATTCGCGGAGAGTAATCACCAGATTCGTGCCTTAGCCCCTTCAACTCTGGGCTTGAAAGTTCAAGTTGCTCACTTATGCCGCCCGGCATATCCACTGTGTAGGTGGTGATGCGGCGGGTGATGGTCGTAATTGTGCTGCCATCGCTGCTTGTGCTGCTATGCCGCTCTGTGCGAACATCTACTCCCTCTGCAAGGTCTTCAGACTTCAGCCTTGGTTTAATCTTCTTTGAATATATTCTCTTATAGTCCTCATCCTCCCCACTCTGTGAAAATAGACAATGAGACATACAACATGGAAATGTAATCATCCCTTGTATTTGGTTCAATATATGCCCCAAAAACAAATCAGTAAACACATAAAAAAAACAAATAACTCACAAGGATGATGTCTGGACTGGAACCTCCAAACCTGGGCTTCCCTTCCCATGTCAGGGTGCTGATTGGTGAACGACACGGTGTGCTCAAAGGCGAGCAGAAAGGGGATTTGTCTTTGTTTTGTAGTTTAAGTCCAACCTTGTGGCGGTTCAATGTCTTCAGTAGCTCAGCTGTTTCTTCTGACGTCATGTTATCAAAGTAGACAGTGGCCCCCACAATTTGATCACCTATGAGTTTTGTAGAGGCAGGGCAAAATATATTAGGAATACTTGTCAGCATGTAGGTGATCCATACATAAGGTAATGCTTGCTGATTTGAGAACAAAAAAAAGAATAATCCTACCTTCATATACTTTTCCAGACCTTGCTGCTGGTGACTCCCCTTTCACCTCTTTGACATAGAACTCTCCTCCTGTCTTTTCAATGGTCAAGCCAGTTTTGTCTGTGCCCTCCCAATCTGGAAAGAGCACCTCTCTGGTTTCCTCCTCTTCCGCCATCTGGAAAGACAACCATACAAATAATGAGTTGGAGAGAAATAACACATGGTAATCGGAAGGAAGTTACATTACATGAACAGTATAAAATAAATATTCACAACCGATACATTATGTATAGAAAGTACAGGACATGTTTTGAGATTTTTTGTAAAATAGGCCTTGTCTTGCTTTAATCTATTTCAGCCATGATTTGCTAAAAACTATATCTTGACAACAAAAGACAATAACAATCATTGACAGACAATTTGGAGGACAATGGATCCTTTCATGCTTACAAACGAATATGTTCCACAGAATATGAGACATCTTTTACCCTTAAGATTGATCCTACATTTTACATTTAACCATCCCACTTTTGATGGGTTTTGCATGTAGGACATGAAGCCCAACAGTAGATGGCGGTAAAACCGTTCCAGAAAAAACCCAGGCTCTAACCCCCACCATCCTCCCTGTGCACTCTGTGTTTTGCAAATTTGGTTTGAGTCAGACCACACCCTGCCCTGAGGAAAAAAGCCTGATCCTTTGCCTACACCCAGGCTGCATTGTTAATAGAGAAAACGATGATGCTGTTATGAAAACACACACAGAGCAATAAATGCACAGTAACACTTTCGTGATATATGTTTCCTCATGATCAGAGATCATTCCATGCCAAAGCATTGGACAGCAGCATCTAATAGCAGTCATTCATGACAACAACGAGAGAAGTTTTTTGATATTACATTTTGACAACTCTGTATTACCATGGTGGACTAGTGCAGCATGGCAGGGTTTTGTTTTGTTCTGTCTGTCTTTGCCTTATGTAAAGCGCCTTTACGTATTTTGAAAAGCACAATATAAATGCATATGTATAAATGTTTGCCTGTCATTTTGCACAGCCGCAAAAGCATATCCACAGGATGGCAGAACACTGGATACAAACAGGATATGAGTCATAGCAGCAACTGTGTATTTATGGGGGGATGATTTGACAACTTGGAAACAAACGCTAGAACCTCTTTACTAGTTTTATCAATCTGCACCATACTTATTCAGGGCATTGCAAGACACAACTGCACTCTTCATGTACCCGTTGGTGTCAATTATGCTTTTTTACAAATAGATTCCAAGATTCTTTGTTTGTGGGATCTATTTCAATTGACGTGTCAATCGGCGTGTCTTTACCCTGATATGGCTGACATCCTACAATTATTTAAGGGGATGGCGATGGATTGCTCAGATAATACATAGTAAACTGCATGATTGTTTACGAGTGTTACACGTTACGCGTGAAAAAAAGTAACATTAGACATATGAACTAAAAACATGGATTAACTTTCTCTTTTCAGGAAAACTAATCTTACAAATGAAAATTTGTAAGAGATTTCATTTTCTCAATATTTTTCCATAATATTCTGCACCACGGTAAATAAGATGATTCCAACAATGAGGCTCCTTTCCCCGTTCATTGAAGCCAGCACTCTGCTCTGCAAGATAACCAGCTGCTAGGAACAAGAGGAACGTGTCATAGAGATACAGAAACAGCTGTTGCAAAGGGTTGATATTAAGCATTACCCGCTCAACCGCCGTCTGGTACTCTTGCCACACTGCCCATATATAATGAATTAAACAAGAAGGTTAAAAGAAGACGCCACATGTGTTTTGGGTGGTTCACAGGACTTAAGATGATATGCTATAGCTGGAGTTGCATGTAGCTCCTTGTGTAACTAATAGACGTGTGTGTTTGTGTGAGATAAAGTCATATAGACTAGTTTATCTCCAGATTAAGACATCATATTTTCGAAAAGTCAAGGTCACCATGGTCTCCATAGTATGCTACACCCCGTTCAAGAGCATCCGATAGCAATAGACCAATTAATGCATGTCAATGAAGAGACTGGTCCTGCATGATAGGGTATACTGGAAAATACATGCAATGCTTTAGGGTAATTTAAGCCTGCTCTCTAAAATAGTCCTTTGCACACTCTCAGGACAGAATAACAGGAGCCAGGGCCACTAGGAATGGTGTACATGCAAAGTATGACTGCAACACCTGCAGGCATTTACAACTTGATCTTCTCTCTCTTCCTCTCTCTCTTCTCTCTCTGTCGGTATGAATTAAGTGAAGATACATTAAGCTATCGACAACTCATTACTGTACCCGCAACATTATATATCAAACACAACAAAAATGTGTATGGAACGGATCAAAAGGGAAGTTTGCAGATCCACAAAGTCAGCTTCACACAATTAACTCGAGCAGATCCAATTCCACTTAGGTCAACTAACACTGCCAGTTTTAGTATCTTAACGAGGCCCAAATCATTTCAACTGAATGAAAGAATGTCTGTTTTCCCCGTGGGCCATAGCGAAGCTTATTTTACATACCCGCCCCTTCTCTTCATTCAGTCAACGAAAACAGACGAGAATAGCTGACACATTTTTCACATGATCTTGGTTCCCTTGCTTTTTTTTATTTCAGATGCTTTTTATTATTACCTAAAACTGAAAAAAAAAGTGAAAGGCAACACTCGTGTGCGCAAAATGTTCAAGAAACCTTAAAAGTAAGCATGATTGTAAGGGAGAAAGTTGGTTGAGAAACTACTGTGTGAAATGTAGGCATACAGGTTAACAGTAAGGGCTGGGAGGAAGCAGCACGACAGGGCTATCATTAAGGAGTCTCCTCAGCAGCTTACAATAACTGTGGGACATTGTGAATGCCTGCTTCACTTCATCTTTGTTGGTCTAGTGTACAAGAATCCTGACATATGGCCTTGCATAGCTTAACCTCTTTTGGAATTGGAGTATAGAGTATGTAAACAATTCACTTGACAAAGATCATGTGACTAATAATTGTGTTGTAGAAAGATGCTGTAATAAGTAAGCCTCTGTTCTTGAGATCATAAGACAAGCGAGCAATCTGTGACTCAAAGCCATCAGGCAACATGAAACTCAGCCAGTCCTCCGTTTCTTCTCTTCCATTCGCTGATATGCCTGAAATTGATGTTCCTGATGTCACATGTGCTTGAATTTGATTAACGATATAATCAAATGAACATTTGTAGATATTTTTGTAGAAAATCAAAATGGATTTTGCCAGAAGCATCAAAGGAAACTATGGAGGCATGAGGGCAAAGTTGAGCTTGTCCATCATGTGTTATTATTTCCTGGTATGTGTGTTGGGCAAGGAGGATATGAGGACAACCACGCGGACAAACCCTTCTGTAAACTAAAGTGCACCCACAGATACGCGATCCAAACGCGTTCTGAAACCCTCAAATCATTGTCCACACATGAATATGATTGCTGCATGCCTGTTGGGTATGGTGTAACGTTTTATTTCTAATCTTCCGCTCTTAAGGAATAAGTTGCCCACAGCAGTATAGGCTTTGCTGGCCTTTGATTTGTTTCATGAGAAGGGTAAAGAGTTTCGAACAGGTGGTGTCTGGGGGAGGAAGGAGGTCTGCAAAGGAGGCCACTAGGAGCAAAGGCAGCAATGTGTCAGGTTTCCACAAGACTGGCATTTCACAGTTCCAGGTTCAGAGGAGACTTTGCAATAAACATTCCAGCAGAGGTTTGGTGTCTGGCCGCGTTATGGAACACGGTTTTAAAGTGACCCTGACTACGTGGCCTTGAATTGGAGTGATGGGTGACCAGAAAAGTAGTTTTCGTTTATCTACTTAACCAATAACAGTGTTGTTTTGTGGAAGTCTTGCATTATGTCTAAGGACGCTTACCTTGGATTGCTCGAGCAAGGCCAAGGCCCTCAGTCGGATGCTGTGGTTCTTGTATTCTTGGCTTCTGTAAGCAAAGAAACAAAGACAGTATTAGAATTCAAAACATGATTAAACATTTCTTAAATAAAAAGAACAATAAGACAATAATAAGACAATAACTATTCATTATTGATGATACAAAAGAAAGCTACCCTGAATGACTCAACATTTTAGCCATGTGTTTGACAAAGACATGTGATGGAAAACGTGTTGCTTCAAGAGATGTGTTGCAACAAGACACATGATGCTACATGCATCCAGGAACCACTGATGGCTTCTTTGAGTACATGCCTGATAACAAACCGAGCCTTCAGAGACTTTATTTTTAAACCAAACAAGTAGAAGCGCTGACTCTGGCATGTAATCATTCAAAAGACCCCCTTTAAGTAAATACATCTATAGTTGTTTGGTGTGGCCCTCACTTCTGCAGATAAGAAGATAAACAAACACAGCAACACCACATCTGTCCATGATCCAGTTCTGTTTGATAGACTGTGAAGTTGAGAATCAAAAAGTAGCAAATCCACTTCAAGACCAACTTGACATTCTTGTAAATTCCTTTGATCTACTATCATTGCTTAAGAAATGACAGAATGCACAACAAAGGTGTATAAAACTAATGTAGTTATAACAAAAGAAATGGGCAGCTAAAAGCACCAACATGGCAACACTAAATTAAACTGTGCTTATGCAATACCAAGTCCATCTTACTTTTACCAGCTGAGACAAGTCCAAAATGTTACCAGACTTACCATAGTCATTGCTACAACCCATTGCGGAACAAAGCCTTGTCTTTGTAAATTTCAGTACAAACAGAAGCAGACTTGATATGTGTACAGGCATCTACCAGTGGGAACATGTCCCTGAGAAGAATTCTCAGAACAAACTCTCCAACCCCGTCATTAACCTCCGCCTCCCCAGCCCCCGGTGTCCAAATCACATTGTTCACTATTCTGGGAAAACTATGCTAAATTACGGTGTTTTTAAGACTCTCAACCTCTTTCTAAGCAGTGTGATTTTCAAATGACAACGCTAACGCCAAATGCTACAGAGAGACCGAGAGCAAACTTGTTCCTTACGCGAGCGGCTTCGATGCAAAGCATGTCAAATGCTTCATGGGTTTGCCTAAGAATAGGTTGTTGATTATCTTTTTCAACAGGCCTTGTACTGAAATAGATGGAACATAGCTGTGACAAATGCAGTCAGTTTGTGCTTGGCGTTATGTTTGTGTAGGGAAATTAGCAATACAGCAGCTGTGTACACTTTAACCAATCGCTTATTACAGAGATGTATTACTAAGGCTGCCATGTTGGGAGTCATTCAGATGACTAAAGAACAAAGGCAGATTTTTGTCAAAAATCATATAAATCACTAGAGGTAATGATATATAATGAGGGGTACTAGAACTAAGTTAGATAAAGGGTATTTGAGTGTGAAAGAGATGCTTATGAATGGGATTCGTGAAGACTATGCACAGAAAGTTGACGTTTAGTCACATACATTGTCGAAAGCCAATAAAAAACAAATGCCATGTTGAAGATCGGAAACACCACGCCACAGTGCACAAAGTGCAGAAGGTGGATCACGACTCTTTGCGCCTGTGCTGTGCTTGCAGCTCAGTGCACAGCCCCACCCAGGCCTACGGTCACACACATTCCTTGATAGAGCCGTCAGCGCTAGCTGGAAGAGAGCCCAGCCTCTCCCCACAGTGACTAACTCCAAAGAAATGTCCTCTTTCTCTCAGACTTCAGCCTCATTCTGTGCAGCCCACCCTGCAGCCAGCCTGAGTGGCCACCCCCCTGCCATCACCCCAAACCTCAAGGTTCTGCTCAAATAAACAAGAACACCATATTCAGTCAGATATGCAGGTTTGGAGGCACGCCGAAGTACACACTCTCCATTAATGTTCAGAAGCAACACCCATTTTCCCCGTCCAAGTCGCCATCGTCATTTCAGTTAGCGCCGATGCAAATAACAACACACTACGCCTCACTGTCGTCAAGTTACATCCTTTCCCAGTCCTTGAGTCTTTTTCAATGCCATGAGTGCACACGCCTATACATAGTAGGTCACAGTACCCTGGAAAATGATCAAAGTTGCTGTGGTCAATCCATCACGTGCATTGCCAAATCTAATCAATTTTGACAGTACGACAATGACTAAAGCTCAATTGTAAGTGACTGAGGCATAGTGATGCTGGCGAGTGATTTGATTATGAATAAAATAAAAAGGCCTCAGTGCAGAGAGGGGAAAGAGAGAGAAACAGGGAGCAAATCAGTTGTGTTGTCAAAACAGAATAAACTCCCAGTTAGTCTCTCTTCATTGTAGTTCGACCCAGCAACTATTTCTCCCTCAAAAACGCACATACAGGACATTCATGTGTGACTCATACAAAAAGGAATGCACGTCAAGATAAACGGTTATTATCTGCACTCCATGGTCCACATAGCGATCAACTCAACCACAATTCCAACACAAACCAAAGCCTGCCCAATGACGCCAACTTGGCCGGCTGCTGATTATTAAACTATTGTGGTTCTGGCAGGATTTCTGGCCCAAATGGAAAAAGTGAAGAAAACACAGAATCCTGTTCTCTCTCTTAACACAATTGCAAAGTAAATCAGGAATAGGGCAGATAATCAATTACGTCTTGATTTTAGTACATATTACTTTCTAAGCTTTTTTTCACAATCAAAAGAACACTGCTAGAGAACATGTAGGGAGTATCTGGCTTTGAATTCTCTCCTAGGGTTTCCTCCCTTTTTTCCTTATGCACTGTATCTTCAGGGGACATTTTCCTTGTCTTCATGGGTACTTGGGCTGCATATAAAAATCTAAAACCCACTGAGACCTTAAATGTTAAATCGTGGCTTACAAAAGAAACAGAACTGAACTGAAATGAGAAGTGATCCTGTGTTGGTGCCTCAGGGGAAATTTCAGATCTAACTTTTTAAAACTTGTCCAGTGAAAAATTCGGATGATGACAAGCACAGCTACAGCATAACTGACCTCACAATGTAAACTAGCTTAACTAGTTATGAGAGAGCGAAAGCACAATCAATTTACCACATTTCTGCCGCAAAAGGAAGATATCAAGTGAGGTTTACGCAACTGTGTAGCCCATACCACATAACTGCCCAAATTCAACTAATTTCAGTGTGTCCAGCTGCTGTTTGAACAAGAACAAATGCAAGTCCATTCAAGGAGCAGGAGGAGAGAAGGTTAAAAGGGCTGGATTGCAAGCATAGCGGCAGAATGTACAGTGTATATATAGACAAATGGATTCCTTAGCCGTAGAGCTTGAAGCATAAGCTGAGTTAGCATATATATATATATATGTATATATTCACATTCATACTGCATTTCAAACCCACCACAGTGGCGCAGAGTTGTTTAGGGCAAGAGAGTGTGTGGTGTGACGATGATATGCCATTCTTGAGGCAGATAAAGAAAACTTAAACAAAGCTGAAAGTATTTCTGAATTTAAATTCCAAGCCATGTCGCCCTGACATTTTGGCCGCAGCGGTCCGAATAAAGTATTTTTATCCGATGTTGCCTGGCAACCCCTGTGCATGGCAATAGCAGCTTTTCTGTAGGCTGTAGCATGGGCCATAAAATGAGTAGAGCGCAGGTAGAACTCGCAGTAAGAGAACATTTATGTGAAACTGATCCTTCTTGGATCCATTTGTAGAGCAGATGTCTGGCAGCAAAGTGGAAAAAGTTATCGGCTTATCAGAACAATAATTTACTCCCTTTCTCAATCCCATTATTTCATAAACCCCACTAGGCTCAAAGCTAGAAGAAGTCTGAATTGCAGCCATGTGCATGGGCGTGACTTGCAGTGGGGCGTATGATGACTCTCACATCAAAAGGCCAGCAATGATAATGATAGGTGCTCTCCAGGGAACACTGAGGACATGCTGAGACATTCCAACCTGGCAGCGGTGGGACGAGAAGGGAGTGTCCACTGGGTGGATCGCCCGGAAAGACGGACAACGCATTAATGTGCAGATGCATGAAAAAAAAGGACTTCCCTACATATAATAATTTTATGGTTTTATTCAACCAATCCCTCTGGCGGGACAGGGAGTCTGCGCAGTCTCTGCTGTG
Source organism: Apeltes quadracus (assembly GCA_021346845.1). Lineage (NCBI taxonomy): Eukaryota > Metazoa > Chordata > Actinopteri > Perciformes > Gasterosteidae > Apeltes > Apeltes quadracus. Next base: position 8,009,454 of record CM037920.1, read on the forward strand.
CTTCCAACCACCCGCTGAACTCGCCCATCAGGAAACGGTCGAGGAAGTGAGCCTGCCTATAGAGACTGCGTTTTGTTCCGTTTCACGGTGCCGCCTGTACGGCCTGAACGCTATTGTGCTAAAACTCAGTCAGTCAGGAGGCGTTTCCTGAAGGCTCGCGAAAGTGCTGTTAGTCACATGGTTGGCAGCTGCATCAAAACCAGCATGACTGTCCCGATGCACGGCCAATGATGGCTAAAATGGCCAAGCAGTTAACGTTCATTCAAATTTTATGGTGGTTTTTGGAACTCATAGTGTCATACGTTACATTGATACAAAAATATTTTTTCAATATAAAACCCGCCACGTTTTTTTTTTTTGCTGGAACCAAGTATGAAAGTTTTAGCACTGAAGCATTTTTATCTTTGCGTACAATGCGTTTTTAATTAATGTGCTATATGTTTATTGTAGCTTATTATTCCTCAACGTGAGATAAGTGCACATTGTAGACACGATTGTGCACCGCGAGGCAAAAAGCTGCTCCCTCCCTATTTTTTTCTGGGTGTGGCAGGAAGGAGTAGTTGAGCAACACTACACCGAGACGCTCGACTTTCAATCATGTTTCGACAAACAATCACATTTGATATCTTTTCCACGTGTTTTTACTTGACTTGAACAAACACATCGTATCATTTGGATGAGACTGTAAGTGAGGATTCTGTCTCGAACTACAACTAGAAAGGCTGCAGCTTGTCCTCTGTATGCACGTCAGGCAGAAAAATATAATATTCCACATTGTTTTTGGTGCAGATAAACTGCGTTTCTCTATTTCTCCAAAAGTGCCAAGTCTAAGCTCCCCCTTCTATTCCTCGAACCTGGTTTCAATTAGCTTGTCTTTCCAAACCGCTACATTCCATTACTCCCCTCCTCGGACTCACCCCGCCCATCCCCCCTCACTTACTCACTCCTTGACTCCTTTTCCCTGTCTTCGTCCCTCCTCTTCCCCGCACCCCCTGTTTCCTCTCCTGCACACCCTGGCTGGTTGCCTGGATCAAGAGACCCGAGGCCAAAGAAAGACAGAGATCTTTATTCAAAATGTTAAATAACATTGCCTTAAGGCGTCGCCGTACCTGCACTCCACAAACGCAGACTGCGTTAAAACAGTCTATGTATTCATTGTCATTGTCTGATAATAAAAAACCCATCAACATAAGTGAAAGGCACAGGCAAGAACTATAATTAGTGCTTTTAAATTTGCAACCGTTGTATGATTTACAGCGACAGCAGTCAAAAGTATACGTTCTTTTTTTTTCTCCTTTCTTTGCCAAAGGGTGTGCCTCTGTGAGGAGACAGCGAAGCAAGAGCGAAGGGAGGGGCAAAAGGAGGGGGTGGAGGGAAGTGAAAGGGAGCCATCCACACCCAAGCTTGTTGATGCAGGAGTTCATAAGAAAATAAACTTGACTTTCTAAACCTCATGAACTTAGCAAATGGCATTTGACGGATAAGAGAACCTCCTGAATAACAACATTAGAGCAAAGTACCCGACCCTTTTCTCTTTACGGTCCTTCCAGTCCACTTTTATTCTTCCAAAAACTAGTGATTACGTGTATTCAAGTAAGTCAAGTGGCCACACAAGTAGCGGGATGTACCTCTTATCTCTTGACTTAAATCATATGATGGAGAAAAGGTATATTATTTCTACAACAGTGGAGCCTGTCCTCATATGCACCATAGTTTCCAACCTTTGTACGCAGTAAAAAGAAAAGTGCGCAACTCCAGTTAAGAGCTTGGCATTCATGAGGGGAATGTGGGTACACACCCACTTCTCACTTCTGTCCCCATATGATCCACACAAAATCACTGCCACGTTACTCCTCAGAAAAAAGCAACAATTTCTCGTTTCTCGTTATACAAAAATCTCTACAACAAAACAAACAAAAACCACCACAGAAGCAAACAACACAAAGTGAAGTAGGACTAACTATACGCATAACACTGTTGCACACACCCACTGCAGTTCCATGAAATAGTACAGGAATGTTGGATTTTGCAAAGTATTTGCTTCAACTAAAGTCAGGTTATTATTAGGGATTTCCAATTTTTCCGCCAAATGAACAATGTGCCGTATTGAAGCAAAGCACAGCTCACAAACACAACTTTAAAAAACAGTCACTTGAAGCTGGGGACATATTATATATATATATATTTACCTGTGCGCAGGCTTTGCGCTGAAGAAGCCTCACACCACCCTGAGCATCCTGCGAACGTGTCCTGTTGCCGTCTCCGCAGCCCGACGAAAATTCTTCCTCTGCTCACAACTTTGTGGTCTTATAGGATTCTGTGACTCTTTTCCTATTTCTCAAACAACCAAGTCTGCAGGGCCTTTTCCTCCCCCCCGCCCTCTCTCTCCAGACCTCCTCAGTCTCTGAGTTGATTTAAACTTTTTTTTCCCTGTGTGTTGCTGCTTGTCCGGGCTGAGCAAAGTGGCCACAGAGAGGGCTGGATGCATGGGTAGGGCTCCTGGTTTGCAGGAGGAGGGGAGCTCACGGGTGAGAGGGAGTGGTTCCAGGCAGGCGTGGGACCACCCACTGGTAGAGGGCTCCGGTGACATGCAGCAGGATAAGTAAGGCAGAGCAAAGGGGTTGTTTACTATAAAACAACTACGCCAAATGTCCATGAGTACCTGCATCAATCAGCAAATTTTTACCAGAAGTCTGCGTTAACTGAAAAAGTACTTATCGAGATGCAGTTTGAGATGGAAAGATAGACGGTGTTTAAGGGGATTCAAGACATGTGACGCAACTGATATCTAGCTGCATTGCATCCGGGCTTACGCAATTATTGATGTAGCAGTCAAAACCAGTTTTATCTTTGTTTCTTGACTTCTGCCATTATGTTTTCTACTTAAACAAAATTAAACTGTTTTAAATAGTTTTCGGCGTTTTTTGTTTTGCATTTTACAGTAACAATAAAATAGTAATTTAAAAGAGTAATTTACCAAGATTTGATACACTGAAGAATGGAATAAACATGTTATTATGGTGCTTAAAGTACCAAACACAAACTGACACAAAGTTATTATTAACAAAAATGACTACGGAGTTGTTTACATACAAAATGCAAAGTTTGCATTTACAATAAAGGATTTCTTAGGCTGTTTGTTTCAACAATGCCCACCCCAAACCAAGTCTTAACTGATTCTTAAGAGCTGCATGTTTTATGTTCAGTATGAAGGCCGCACTTTCCCTGCATTTCAGTCAGCTGTCCCCTACTTGTTATACTGTGTTACCTTTTTGGAAATTGGGTGTTTAGGGTTTGTCTGTGCTTGTTCTTTTCTCTTAACCAAGTTTAGTGTCCTTGACACACCCCTTTCCTCCATGTACATGTCAAGCCCATGCTCAGCAAACATGCAAGGAACGCACACAAGGAAGCAACTGCGTGGCTTTGCAAAGCTCGAACAGGGAGTGACACACAAACGTGCGCGCCTACACCCTTTAAGGTTACCACATCACCATGAGCCAAAACACATCTGATTTTTATATCAAACACAAGGTGGAGTTCCCGACCGTGTGTCTGCTTGCAGGCTTTTGTATCTAGAGATAGAGAGTAATCTCACCTTAGAGCAGCATTAAATGACTCATAACTCTGTAGAACGTCTTTGGACTGTAAGAGTGTTTACACAAACAATGCTTTTCCCTTTACTGTAAAGTTCTTCATTCATCCGCTGCAAATGAGTAGATGAACAAAATGCATCACACATTTAGGCTGACGGCAGATTTAATCTATATTGTCCACATATTGTTCTTAGAGAAACAACACGTTACTTCTCAACAGCGTTGTTTTATCACAATAGTCCCACAAACTGTCCCGCTACCCCACCTGTTTGCTGAGCTCCACATGTTGGGCTCTTTGCCACTAAGGTGTGGCTGTTGCTGCCTTTAAACAGCTTTTTCAGCTCAAGGAAAATACTGCTTCCAGACAGGCACCTCCGGTAGTGTGTGCACATGTAAACAGCGGCCTGTGTACTGTTTGCTACTCAATAACTTTACGTTCAATAACTAAGTTTTCGGTCTCTACGGTCAAGTAGCAACCCCCCCCTCTTACCCCCCTTCCCTCCCCCTTGAAAACACGGGCACTTCTGAGTGTTCTTTGTTACCCAGAATGACCATGTTTATGGACTTTAAATGTAACTTAAAAGCTCATTATTCTTCATTCTCTTTCCGTGTTGAGGCAACTGCTGATAAAGAGATTAACTACTTATCGATAAAGAGATTAACTACTTATCGATTCATCAGCTATGTACAGTATTTAATCTAAATCAAAGAAAAACAAAGATTGTTTGTCAAAGATCAAGACAAACGATTGGTAGACGTGTGGAAGAACAAAACTCAACGCAACTGCAATGTGGATTATGCAACGGGGACGGGGGCCAAACAACTAAAATGGAGATGTCCTTAATAAGTCGCACATGCAGTGGACATCCTTCTTCTTCCACCATAACCCCTCTGAGTGTCACTGCTTTGTGGCAGGTCGTTCTAGCTGAATACTAGGATGTATGGGAATGGGTGTGTTTCCCAGTGCGAGGTGTGGCAGCCAGTGTGAACCAGCGCAAATAGCTTGGCTCAGACGCTCGATGACTCACGGCGCATGACTACAATGAAAACAGGGCAGCTTAGAGTGGCGAAGGGCGGAAAATCCAAGGATTAGATGGGGACGGACGGTTAAATGTGTGTGCGCGCCTGTGTATAATTGTTGGTGAGTATGATTAATGCTTCCTGGAGGATGAGGGAAGTAACATTTTGCGTATTGTTATACGATGAAGCAAAAGGGACACCACACCTGGACATAATGATTGTTTAAAGATGTCCTTTAGTTACTGCCCATTATTGACCCAAGGGGTTGTCTGAACACATTTCAATAGAGTTCAAATGAAATCAAATGAAAAAAACAGTTATCAAATCAGCTGAAAAGGGTAAGGATTTGATTTAAAAAAGAGATTTGCTTTGGGATTTTTCTCTCACCTCTGTTCTGAAAAGAAAGCATTGTGAAGAGTGAGTGTAACAAGTTTCAACAAGCAAACGTCAAACGCATTCAAATGCCCTTCGTTCACTGAAACAGAACTGGTTCGGTGCATTTGAGGTCACTTCAAAATGCCATTTAACTCGAAAGTCGTCAAGATCAGAGATGAAAGCAAGGAGTCACTACACACACCACATTGTGTGCAGTTCGAAAAGTTCTTTGTGTACCAATTTTATTGGATTTTTTTCACACAATGCAACATTGTCTATATTGAGCAGACAAACAGACAAACAATCAAACAGAAGGCGCTTTGTCAGTATTGAAGAATGTCAGAGCAAGTTTACTCCAGATTCATCTTGTGCTCTCTACGTAGATTAGATTAGATTAGAAGTAGATATTTAACTGAAAAAAAAAACAATTCTCCACATCCTTAATCATTAAAAAGAACATACCAGTTCCTCTTGAGTTCTCAGTAATCACCTTTCTTAGATCAGTCCTTAATTTAATAGACAAACTAAAGTGTAATGTTTGTTCCCTTATGAGTGAATGAATAACAAATGTACACTGGATTACACGTCAGTTGAATGTTGCATTGCTGATACAAAATAACAGATGTAATCAAAGTAGAGAACATGGGGCCCCTTCTCATTTTACGTTGGATACTTCATATTCCGTATACATTATATACTTGGAAAATGTGGATTTCAACTTCTTTTATACTGTATGTTTAACAAACTGCATCGTCTATGTGCATTTTTGGCTTTATAGGCTTTGTGCAATTTATGTGATTTGTTAATAATTGAAATAGTGTACTGCAAACTCCTCTTTACATAGAGTCATTGCTGTCTTAAAAAGTGAGATATTTTCTTAATAATCAGTGCTGGAATGTAAAAAATGGTACAGTCGCATTTAGCAAATGCTTTCTAATTACATTAACAATCATCAGTCAGCCTGCAACAACAATACAATTATAAATGCATGCTTAAATACAATAATTCCATGCTTTATGATACTAAAATGGCAAAAGGAGCTAATCTACTGTACACATTTACATTATTTTATTTAATTTTGCCAGGAGCAATTTCAAAACCATATTTGAACTAAACTTTAAACTGCTCACTGGCTTTTCCTTCCCTTCTTCATTTGATCATTCTGAGACCAGTGGAGCTCTTGAGCTAATTAATTCTCCCTACTTAATTCTGTACGTAAATTTGATGTGAAAGTTGAGGATTGACCTCACCCCATTTTGGAAATCCAATTTAATTTAACTTAATTTAATTAGGACAGATAATTGCATTTTCTTAATCTTCCTTGCATGTTAGTTAGGGACCATGGATGATCAAAATAAAAGAGACGGTGTTTAAATAGATAACTTCCAAATGCATCGTTTGTTGCACCATATGCAACGTGTTATTGCACATGGGATTCATGATGCCCTTGTGAGTAAGCACACCACAAATTGCAACCTCCCAAAACAAAGTGGGCCTAAAGTAACAACAGGGAGCAGAGTGTATCCATGGAGAGATCACAACTACAAAGAAATTACAGTCAGCAACAGACTGTGGGCAGTAGTCATGAAAGCTTACCCTGCCGTGAAACACACAGCCCCGCCCCCCCCCTCTGATATTTGCCATTGCCATAGTAACTCATGAGTGGTGATCATTTCGGAATCCCCCACAGCGCGTGCTCCCTTCGCGCTCCCACCGATGAGTCAGAAAGGCGAGCTCTTCCTTTGGAACAGAGAAGAATGCAAAGGGAGAAAAAAAGGGGAATGAGAGACAGATGAAATGTGGTTTCCACTGCGAGTTGTGAGTCACGAACACGAGGGAGGGATAGATACAGAGAGAGAAAAAAAAGGGACTATTCTGGGATGGCTGCTATGGCAACATAATAAGCAAGGGGGCAGGTACCTGCAGGGCTGTTTCCATAGCAATGCTCTGTGTGTGTATGGATAAATATCACATGCCACAAAGCAGTTTGTAACGTAATGAGGAACTTTGTTCTACTTTGTTTGTGATCGTTCTTCTTAGATCACATGATTCCCCCCTCGGCCTTTTTTGGGTCCGCACTGTAGACTCGTCTAAACAGCTTTACACTTGGAGCACCTTTCAAATGCCAAGTCTTGGCCTGCCGTTCGCAATGTACAGTCAGAATAATTGCATAACAACAAGCTCACTTTTATATGTATTACTAATGACCAATAATTTCAACATCCCACTCCTTTGACACTCCTTTGATGCACTCACAGATATGTGTGCGCCTGCAGGGGGAAGCCCACCGTGAGACATTTCTACATCATCTGTTGGAATGAAAGGTTTTGCAAGAGTTGTCCCTCCCTTTGGCTCAAAACCCCATGTGTTGTGCTTGAACAGAAGCAGATACCCTCCTTGGCTGTACATTCCGGTCATACCGCCAACAGTACACCTCTTTCACTGGGCTATACGCACACAGTAATCTAGCACACAAGTCAATACATGTAACTGCAGTCTGCACATGGACACGCAGGGTCCGGCGACCTGTTCTCTCAGTAAGCTCATTCAGACCTAAACTGCCTCTTTAATGAACAAACAAAGAAGGAGGAAGTCTATTAGAAGGTTGTAAGTTACTCCAACCGGTGCTAAATTCAGTTGTTATACCTGCTAAGTATCTATTTTCAACAAAGTATAATTGTAGTTGTGTTCCTGGAAAGGATAATAGGTAGCGTGGAGGCAACAGGAAAATTGAAGGTTCGGTACACACCCAAACCACAGTGTGGCTGTGTTTGCAAAGTTATTGTGACTGACTTTTAGACATAATATTTCCAATACGCATCTCCGAATAACATTGTACGGGTTCTTATCAATCAACTCGAAGGGGGGTGAAAAGGAATTTTTTGTTCCATAACAGTTATCAATATTTCTACACTCAGCAGTCTCACTGCGTGCTACAGTTTTGCAACAGTTTGACACCCTCCCTGCCCTACCTCCAGATTCTAGTAATCTGAGCCGAAGGCAACTCTGGGGTTTCATGTCCAAAAGCGCAGGGGCTGTCTGTTTTCCCTCCTCCGTACCTCTCTCGCTCTTCCTACTCGTCACACACTTTCCTCTCCGCTCTCACGCACACGCTGGAAACATCTGTCGCAGAGCAACGCAAACCCACCGAGGAATAACTCCTCCTAATAGTCCCCTTACTAAACAATAATGTCGCACCTCATCTTAAAGAAGGCACATGCGAGCATTGTTACTGCCCAAAGCCTCCTTGGATGCTGTAAAACAAATCGTCTTGTCCCTCCCTGCCTCGTTGGGCTACATCCCCCTTTCGGCAAGTTCCCCTTTGCCCTCCCTCATTCCATTCCAGTACTAAATTACTACGCTGAGTTTTAGCGCTCGGAGAAAGTTCACGCCCCCTTTAAAGTAGATGTAATGCCGTTCAGCTTAACGAGGTTGTTTTTCTTGCGCACTACAAATCGATAGAGAGCCTTTCTACCACCGTCGAAATGCATCCTTATTTGCCTTCGCTAGAGTTCCAGTAGGGCATTCACACGTCCCCGGCCGTGCCTCAAATGCAAAGAGCGGGGTTGCTTATGGTGGAGAAGCCCTCGAGTGCCAACTAGGGAGACATATTCCTGCCTCCTTCGCTTTTGTTCAAGTTCAGTGTGTCTGCGTGTCAGCCGGAAACTCCATAAAACTCTCGGGGTGGGATTGTGTACGTGTGGCGCCTGAGTGTTGTTTCTGTTTGCCTAGAGACGATACTTACACAATTGTGTTTTGACAATTAGGCCCAGACCCTGTAGCGGAGCTGTAAACATCTCTAAAGGGATGAAGAAATATCTATTTAAGGGCTGCGGTCGCAGAACAAGACATGGCTCGTTCTACTGTCGGATTATGACTTCCAGAGTCACCAAAACGCTAACCCCGAAGTTGAGCTTCTTTGGACGTAGTATCTACGAGGCATTGAGCTTCTTCAAAGAAAACATTGTCCCTGTTAGCCCCCCTCCCCACACACACACACACACACACACACACACACTCGATTCAAGATGTGTCCTCCACCACCAGATGCTCAGCACATGTGTACCGTGCATAAAGCTGCTACAGGCTTCTGACAGCCACACAGGGACCTTATGTGGGGAAACAATACGGGCTCTCTCTGCGTTCCTGCCTCACCACTCCTAGCTGCTGCAACAGCTTCTAAGAACCCCCCCCATCCCCTCTCCCCCCTCCACATGTATGGACATAGGAATATGTCAGGAGCACAAGAGCAGAGGAAGAAAGGAAGGAGGCCAGAGTAGTGAGTGCAAGAAAGAAATGTTGCTGTTGGCACCAAAATGCGTATTGTTTTTAACTTACTGAAGTTACTGAACACAAAATCCTCCTCGGAGGTTCGCAGCCTTTGTGTGAGAAGCTCGCTGTCAAGTTTGCGGAACGTTCATCACGTTGATTTCCAATGAGATAACGTGATGACTTTTGCAACACCACTCCCTCAGCAATCAAAGGGTTAGCCCTCGGCGGTGCTGTAACTGCTGGGATGGAGTTATTTGCTCAAGTTACAGCCCTCTTCCAGCACGATGCACAGGATGGGTGAGTCATGTGTTCAAGGACTCGGGCGCTCTTGCTGTTGTGGGAACATTTCCATTTTCTGATTTCCATGAGACTGGAGAACAAACTAAAATGGCCTCCCTGATTCAACAGTACGGTGAGAGGCGGTTGCACCAAAACGTTCATGAATCACGCTCAGCAGGTTGGAAAGAATTACAGATGTGTCGCGCCACGCGACGGGGTTAATCCAGAGTGCATCTCTCGACCCATTCATGATCGTCTCAGCTTTAGAGTTTACTGATGAAAATGAATGGTCCAAACTACATTATTTAAGCTATCAAGAGTGACGATCAAAGATGTGAAATTGCGATGAACCAATTATATGGGTGAGTCCAGGTGTCCTATTTAACGCACAACAAAGCTCCACACAAAGAACTCTCACAGCTGTGGAAGGATGAGCCAGCGTGCAGGTGTGGGAACAACAAACGCTCATTTACAAACTATGTTATGGTTGGGTGTGTCCAAGTAAAACGAATGCTTTGTGTTTGCCATCTCAACATTGAATACACAGAGAATCCTAAATCTCAAAGATGTGAAGAACAGCAGAATCCAAGAGTAGAGACAAAATGGCCGTCTACGAACATGACTCTTCCTGTTAGGAGCAGGCACCTAAACGTGACATTTCTGCATCGAGTCAAACTGTTCAACACACCTATAGGTATGCATAGATGTCGGTCCAACAGCCTCCAATACTATTTACATTCAACTACAATGCAGGTTGACCAAATATAAAAGTTTACTGCCACCAGTGTCCTGTTATATTAGTTTGTATGCAGCCCTTTGGGCAATGCTAACGTGTCACTCTGCTCTCCTTTAAAACAAATAAGGCCGTTCTAAGTGGCTTCAACTTGATGTTCTTGATACAATTATGCAAGACTTCTGCTCCTTTGTGAAGCATCCGAAGCATCAAAAGAAACCATAGTTCAAGGCAGACTGCATTCTTGCTGTAGAACCACAGAGCCAAGCCCTGTAATTCGCTCCATGTATGGACGTGGTTCATTCAAGAGCTTCGTGTCCAGTCTTTGTCTGCACCCTGCTGGAGTAAGAACACAGCAGCACGACACGCCGCCCGGCAAAGAACGGCTCCTCGCGGACCAAGTCAACGGTCCTGAACCAAGAGGCTTCCCAGCAGATACATGCTAAATGTATGCAAACCATTTGACAGCAATTTGAAACCCAGCTGAAAGAGTTCTGTCCACTTAAATAGAAACTGTACCAAGTTGAAACCTGAGATTTGATTTGCCAATTGGTGAGAAGTACAGTTAAATGGAAAAAATCTGAAACACTAAATTTCCATTGGAGATAGAAACTATGCAGCTCATGGTTTGTTTTTTTGCTCATTGTGTACACCAACAGAATTTCTCTTTATAACACTTAATTCATTATCAACACTGAAACACAACCAAGAAAACAGACTTTAGTCAGACCACAGATATTCCATAGATGGCATTGTGGAAAATGCTTTATTTCGCAGGTCAAAACATAACGGTTTGGGGCCAATGAGACAATTCACTCCCATCTTAAACACTGTAATTCAGAGTCATTCTTGCAGTAAATTAACCGCGTGGTGGCTGAAAGTCCATTGTTAAGTGCCGGAAAGCAGAGCGAAGAGTGCTTCTGTTCAGACGTTCCCAGTGTCCTCTCACTTGAAGATCTTGCCCTGATTGAAGGCTTTACCCACGTGCTTAAAGTCACCCTCCCATGCAAGGTACTCCTTCACCATGGTCTTGCACTCCTCGCTTTTGGAATCCAGTTTGCGCCAGTCGTATGACTCGTAGTCAATCTGCCAGTCTGGAGATAGCTAGCAAGGGAATAAAAAATGTTTTATGAATTAAAGGCAATTACCGTTGCATCTGATGCTATAACGTAACCACACAACTGAGGATTCTTTTCCAGTAGAGAATTGGACCATCAGATGTGGTGTTCAAATTCTTAGCACGAGTTACAGCGTTTGATTTAATAAATCTAAATACGTTAAGCTAGGAAACAGTTGAGCTTTTTAAACAAGTGCTTGTGCGATGTTCAATTGTGAGTTTTGGTCTATTGTAATCTGGAATTTGTCTAAACCATTTAAGACAATCAACCGGGAACACCGGTTTCGATCTTTGATAATTTGTGCCCATAGCATGAACCAGCCTTTAACTCACTGAACAGAGATGACTGGGATGAACATGGCCTCAGGTTCCTCTCCCCCCGTCAGATTAAGATTTAGTGCCATGATTGGACACCTCCTTGCCCAGACAGGGGACTACACGCTTGTTTAGCAGCAGCAATATTATTTTTAGCCACCGTAAACCGACTGCACGAGCCAGCTTGTCAAACACAAGTACTACATGCATGAGGGTTAAGGGTGTTATCAGGTCAGGACATTGTCCAGATTGTGTTCGCCCCTTCCAGTACTTACAGGGAAGACCAGCTCCTGGCCTCTGAAAACCCACAGGCCGGAGATGCTGCTGTCGTTGTTGGTTCCAAACAAGATGACACTGGCAAAGGCATTCTTTCTGAGTTTATCCAGGCGCTGGAACATACCTGTGAACAACATGGAAGGATTTGAGGCAATTAGTCTGAGAAGAATGCAAAATATAAATTTGCTTGACATATTGACCAATGCAGTAATAAGCTACTTAGCATGCAAGAAGTGTTTTTCTTTGGGAGCTACATCAACTCCCCCGCCTTTCTAGATATGGTCAAAACTAAGAAATGCATAGTTCTCTTTATACTGTGCCCATAGCATGAACCAGCCTATAACTCACTGAACAGAGATGACTGGGATGAACATGGCCTCAGGTTCCTCTCCCCCCGTCAGATTAAGACTTTGTGCCATGATTGGACACCGCCTTGCCCAGACAGGGGACTATATGCTTAAAGGTTTATGTCACTAAAAAAATCTACATACAAGGTCTCCAGGGGATCAATTATTCTAGCCTAACGTGCAGTCCATTAAATAATTGAGGAACATTTAGGGACCAATAAATATATTAAAAAAATCTTACTGCACACCACTATTAAGATGAAGGATTCGCACCTTCGCTTTTGGTTCATTGTATCTGGTACAATGTCTGTGACAGAGTCTCACCTGAGATCAGATTGCAGCTCTTGAAGGTTTGTGTGAGCTCCTCTGGATATTTGTACTGGCAGTACCAGATTGAGAAGCCCTCATGGTCAAAGTTCTCCCAGAAGTGAGGAATGGCTACGGTCATGGTGTCCTCGTTGGAATACTTCCTCTTGAACTCATCCATGACAAACGCACTAGAAAAGAGGAAATAGCACTGTCATTTATCTATTGCGTTTTGAACATAATTCAGCAGAAAGAAAATCGTCTCAGCATTCTATGGAAGGAGTAAGATGGGATTGGGCTCATATGCATTTCTCACACGTGCTTTTTGGTCTTTGTTACAATTGTCTGATACACATGCACTGGCCAAATAAGCTTCTTTTGGACCCGTTAGGTTGTCTTAAGCCTGTCGCGATATTCAATATATTCACATGCTGCTATATAACTTAACAAAGAAGTCATCTTTAAATTGTAGCACTGTATTCTGAAACAGCCACCATGGACTACTTGCATATCGCAAGGTTCAAAAGGATTTGTGCCCATAGCATGAACCAGCCTTTAACTCACTTAACAGAGATGACTGGGATGAACATGGTCTCAAGTTTCTCTTCCCCCGTCAGATTAAGACTTGGTGCCATGACTGGACACCGCCTTGCCCAGACAGGGGATCAACCCGTTTTCTTCAGAATAATGTACTGAATTACGGTCAGGCACGTTACATTTATATTTAATGTCCTATTAAAAAGGTACTAAACATCTAAATATGCTCACGTGATTGTTTCATGGTCAGCTGGTACTCATCTACACAGTATTATCTTGCATGTGGAGGGGGAAAGACTCACTGGAAATGTATAACCAGTGCAAGACAGGGAAAAATAACTACCTCTTTGCCAGGTGTGCAAAAGGGTCCTTGGTTTTGGGTTCAGCGGCCAAAACCGCATCGCATTCATCAATCTCCTCTTCTGGGGCAGGTTTCTTCTCTTCCTTCTTCTTTTCCTTCTTCTCCTGGGGCTTTGCTGCCTCCTTTGCCACCTTCTCTTTCTTTGGTGGCGCATCTTTCTTGGGCTGCATATCAGCAAACTTCTTGGCTAAAGAAATACAAAAAACATCTATGTTTCTGCACGCAAAACTAAAAAGAAGTTGTCCAATGTCAATGACCAACAGTGAGTATCTTTGTGCCCATAGCATGAACCAGCCTTTAACTCACTAAACAGAGATGACTGGGATGAACATGGTCTCAAGTTTCTCTTCCCCCGTCAGATTAAGACTTTATGCCATGATTGGACACCGCCTTGCCCAGACAGGGGAACGTACATTTTCTCCAATGAGTTGAGCTTAAGTTCTAACTTGGCCTTCGCCACATGCATGTCACCATGCCAGCCATATGCTCAATGAGTCTTCCAATCTCATTGCAGACTACTCACCATCAAACTGGGCCATCTTTTCACAAAGCTTCACCTCTCCGAGGACGGCCTTGAATTGAGGCTGATTGACACAGGTAACGAACCAGCGGGTCACGTTGGGGAAAGGCTGACGGAAAGAAGGCTCAAGGACCTAAAGGGGAAAGAACGGCATTCAGTGATCCTGGAGAGCATCTTTAATACGCATTGCATTCACCGTATGTATGCCAAACCTGTTTGTAGAGCCATAGCATCGAGCATGCCACAGAGATGTCAGCCAGGCTGACCCTCTCTCCCACTAGGAAGGTGCGAGTGTTGAGGTGTTGGTTCAGCACAGTAAAGGCCCTTTTCACGTCTTCCTTGGCCTGCTCTGTGGCCTGGACAGAAGAATGACGATGCAAAAAAATTACACAACTTTAACTCTGCCAACCCTAAAGCACAAGACGCACTGACCTACGCAACGGTCACAGCAGCCAACAACTCCTCGTTCACGTCTTGCGCTCAACCACAAACTAGCTGAAGTACAAACCTGCTTGTTGAACTGCATAATTCCCAGAGTAGGGAAGACCCACGCGCTGGCTGGAGGGATGATCTCAGAGTCAGCAAAGCTCACCCACTGCAGCACCTGGGCTGCGGCCTGAGGAGTGGCACCACGGAGGGCTTCATTGCTCACTGTGGGTGAAAAACGAAAGATTTAATTCTAGCATTTAGCTTTCATGGCATTACTTATGCATTTCAGTATAAATGTATACCTTCAACAGCAGCTTTAAGAGCGAACTAGTTCATTTCAACAGTGCTGCACACAATTGCGACACTCAATTTAACCCGTCTATCAGCTGTAACCAATAAGGCTTGATTGGGGTGTACATCATAAAACAATTGCTTTTCTAATTATCATTTAAAGCGGATCAAAGAAAATATATATATAATAAGTTACAACTCTAATACTGAATTGATTCCTTGTGTGCTGGGACCAGGATGCGCACATGCCAACACAGCCATTCAAGCATTTGAATGATTTCCAGATTCAGAACCCCAGCAACGTTTAATCAGCTTCATTTAAAACTGAAGATAGGCAATACATTTTGATTACCAATAAATACTTACGGTAGTGAGCAATGGCATTGCTCTCAAACAGACAGAAACCATCATCTCCCTGGTATGCAGGTACCTACGAACAACGGCAGAAATGAAGGATTACCAAACACATATTAACCAGGGAATTGAGCACTTAAAATGGAGGTTACATTTATTAAAAAGCCTGAGACCAACCTTGCCCAGTGGGAAGTTGTTGAGGAAGGCAGGAGTCCGGTTCGTCTGCCCGAAGGTGAAAGCCGGGGAGTTGCTGGCGACTTTGAGGCGAGCCCCGCTGTATTGGGCTGCAATCTGGGCCTTAAAGGCCCGCCAGTTCTCTGGGTACGTGTACAGAGTCTGGAGAGGAGGGACACACAGCAAATGGTCAATTTAAAAATACACTTCAAATATTTGCTAGCACGTTGAAAAGTTGAGGCGAGAAAAATGTATTCGGATCATTTTTGGTGGTTTTTTCACGATATAAAAAAAAGGCCCAACTCCATCTCAATGAACACAAATATACATCTAAGCAAAGTGTAGCGTAAAATAGAGCCGCTGAACAAGTTAAGTGAGGTGCTTTGTCTGCTGGTGAGCGACACCGATGTATGACGCTAGACAAATTCTGGACGCAACCTCGCGTTAAATAGACTGGGCCGGTATCGTTTCCTTAGATAAACCCGATTGCTACCCAGGTCAAAAGTGCGTTGATTCAAGGTAAAGACTCTCAAATACAGTTTCACGTGGCTTTCCGCTTGCTTTAGATGCTAACCCCCCACTAGCTACCATTGTCGATGATAAATGTACAGCTGAAAACAAAGTAGCTACAGACAAAGTCGATACCGGTTTGTCGTAGTCCTTCGTGGACATGACTGAACAACGTTAAAAATTACCTCCAAAGCAACGGAGAGTTTTTACAGCTTGAGTCGCGGTAACGTGGCACAAGCCAGATGAGGAGCGTCATCCTCTGTGAAAGCTAGGCTAGGAGAGCAAAAGCTAACCTTAGTTTATGGGACTCCTGAATGAAATTAATCATAAATACACTCAACAACAGCTACCTATGACACTGAACGTACTGTTAACATGGACAGCAGCCCAATATCAGCACCGATGGACCTGATTTACGTTGGATTGATCCACTAAAGTTAAAACAGAAACCTTCAATTTGCCATCTTACTCACCCCCGCCGCCATCTTCAGGACGAGAGAAAGAAAGAACGGGCGCTTCGGTGACGTTTTACGTCCACAAGTCGTGCGCGCACTTGAGGATTCCGCGTTCACGTTTCGTGTGATGTCGCGTATACACAGGGTGACGCTTTGAGGCACAACACCAGTGAGGCTGTGCGTTAAGTCTCGTTACATATAGAAAAAGATCAATGGTGTAACATGTCAACATGAGGTATTTACATGAAAACAGATACAGATATATAAGAAATAAAATACTTTATTACAGTCAGAGTACAAAAACTAAACAGTATATAGTTGATATAGAAATTGTGATTTCTACAAAGAAACAATGACTGCTTCCAAACTGTATAACATCCTGCAATTAATTTATTAAGCATTCACCTGGATTTTCTTAAACCTTTCTTAAGCCAATAAACAAGTGCAACATTATAATACAATTATGTTGCTGAAAAACGTTTTTCACCATTTTGTGTAAAAAAAGTGTAAAAGTAATATGACATTTATAAACAAAATAAGTACGCTACTACATGTGTGTCACATGTGAAATGTGGTCCCTCTGCAGCGTATCAGCTCACAAGACCTGGAAGTGCAGAAGGGGAGTTCAACAATCATTTAAAAACAGAAAACAAAACATTTTTAAATCTCAGGTTTTACACAGCTGAACAAAAATAGTTCCACTGCAAACACTGTAATCACTTCTTACCATGCCACACTGTAAAAATGTTACATTGAATAGATTTATGCAAATCAGACAAATAGATACAGAGCCTGTATGACTACATTTGGTGTAACTCACCCAGATAATCATCCATGAGAGAACCAATGGCAAACTGAAAAACAAGGGAAAAGCTTACTTTTAACCTGCGAGACAATAAATCACTCCTGTAAACTACTTAGTAACATTAGCTCCGATCAGGAAGAAAAATAAAAAGCGTACAATGTCATTCTTGTCCACTCTTGTCCCCACAATCTTTAGCCGAATCTCATCATCTTGCTGGATTACAATGTCCTTGAAAAGAGGAGAAGATAACAACCAAGACTGAGGAACCGAACAATAACAAGAGCACAAAAGTATGCAGCACTGCAACGACTTTGTATACACAAGTTATGGAATAATAGCTTCACTTTAGTCTTTCTTCATTATGTTCTCAAAAGAATACTGTTGTATTCTAGATATATGTACAAATATCTGGTGAGCTGCAATAAGTAGTATAAATTAAAAAATAAGCACTAATTCATTAATTTTCTTACCTCATCAACTGTCTTATAACAAGGAGGATTGGAATTGGGGTCAAACTCCATTTCTGAAGGGATGGACTGCAAAAAGATTTTTTTCTTGTGAGATTAGAGATCAACTGAGGCAGATGTATCAACAATAGTTTAGAATAGGAATTAGCCAACATCTCCTCAATCGGCCAAATTAAGGGAAGAGTAGTAAATACTTTAAACAGAAAAGCAAGTAATACAAAATCAATCAAACAAGAGTTCAGTTAATCCGATAAGATAATTACTTGCAAAAATAACTACTTCTAATGAAGAGGATTCAAATTCCAAAGCTTTAAAAAGCAAACCATTTTGGTCACGACTTACATGGCGAGAGATAAAGCAAGACATGGGACCAATTTCTGTGAACAATCCGACCTGCAAGAAAGAAAAAAGAATATGTGTCTAATTTGTAAAATACAAAAAAGTAAAAAAAAATTAATTATCAGCTATTCATCAATTAGTACGTTTTCAAAATTCACCATCGCCGAAGTAAAAACTCTCTTATTTAAGATCATAAGGCTCTCTTATAGGCTTATTTATTATGATAAAGTTAAAAGCTGTGAATTACATTGGTAGAGAACTCCATAAACTTGCATTAATGTGCCAATTTCTGAACAGTGAATGTAAAAATGTTGGCGAGCTTAAAGATCTGTGTTATTATTGTCCCGTACCTTGTTGACCTGAGTGACCACAGCGTCAACCACCTCCCCTTTGAATGGGCGGAACACAATGGCCTTGTACTTGACTGGGTAGAGGACAAACCCTCTGCCCGGTTGTATTACACCTGCCCCGATGTTGTCAATGGTGGTGACTGCGATGACAAAGCCATACCTGAAGCAGAAGAAACACATGCGTCAATAATATGTGTTTGTATATGTAGGAATATAAATGCAATGGTGACTTAATGGGTGTAACACATATCACCCATAATCCTTTGTGTTGCTTTTTTTGCCAAGTCAAAACTTTACAAGCAATGTTTTCCATAGGCCATCATTTAAAACGATTAAAAAGGTAGACTAAAGTATTTCAAATTATTACACACATTACTGAAATGCCCATTGCTGTATTCTGTTAGTACAGAATAATTTTATTTGTAGATGTAACAATGTATACAGCAAGTCTTGCGCCCACTCACTTGCCAGTGCAGGTGCCCTCCACTTCTGTGAAAAGCTTCTGCTTTACGGTGTTGAGGAGATTCGGACCAAAGTACCTCGGATGTAGTAAGATTTCATGCTCCAGAGAGATCTGAAACACCAACAACCAAAAAATGCATTTACCACGAGACAGCACACTGTTATAACGTTAGATATGCTCCTGTTTTAAAGGTATGGATGTGATCCCACAGATGCCACTTCACTCGGTCTGGTTAAAGAAAAAAGGCAGACTTGGTGGTGTTTCTGCCTGACTATGAAACAACCACACTGATCGGTCCTTTGAGGATTTGGACACCTTTTTTCAGCTAAGTTACCATAGCTACGCTAACCGATCGAGCGAGGCACCTATTGAAAAAACAAAACACCAATATACCGCTAACGTCCGGCCAATAGAATACGGGTAGTACTCATACTTACATGGTAAAACATGTTGCCGTAATATTCAATTCACACTTGAAAAATGTTCTTTGTTTTGATAAATGATCCAAACCGATTTGACAGAAACCGCCGCTTACTCGCGACCTGTCCGTTGCTGAAGTAGCTTCCGGGTCACGGGGTCAATAGTTGGGCTTTCGTTTGTGCCCGTTCTCTCTGTGCTGCCCTCTGGTGGTGAGGCGGGTTACTGCATGAGCGCGGGACACACCACGGACCGCACGTGTTCATGTTGTCTCAATCGACAGTTATGGAACAGAGGGAATGCAAAATATGTGACAACCACAGCAACGGGAGGGGGGGAAAAGGCAAGGTTTGATATTTTTGTATTAAGGAAAAATTGCAGCAGGATCCACATGCAAGATGGGACTGAATAGACAATGTGTTAATAACAAGGCAACGAGACGTATCGGGAAAAAGTTATAGATATTTCATTAGTCAATTCTGAAATTGTGAAAAAAATGAACGTATTGCAAGTTAACACTATACTACACACGCCTAAAAATGAACGGTGGAGTACAGCAGTATGCCGATTCAAGTGTGCTGCAAATTAGACCAAAGAAGAAGAAAACGAGCTGTCAATGGGCGTGACTCAACGCGACCCGATGATTGGCTGTTGGACTCGACCTACTCTGTCTGATACAGGGAAGTCACAGTCGGAAGGACTCGTGCGCGATTTATATTGTTTCTCGACTGCAGCACTTAATCCGGGAACACTGACATGGCGAGTAGTCTCGTCTCGAGGTGGTTTCGTCCCCGCGTGTTCACGCAGCTGGTAAGTTCTCCATTGCGTTTTCCACGACGCTCAGCAGGCGTTGTTTACGTGTGACAGGTGTGGCTCTCCCCCCTCCTCCCCCTCCTTAGGTGTCTCTCCGGTCGGTCCGTGTGCCCCGGCAGAAGGAACCCGGGCTCAGGCTCTTCTCCGGTGACCCGCCACCGCAGAACGTCAGTCGCTATCCGGTTCCCAACAAGACAGACTTGCCCTCTGACATAGTGGAGGTGATGGAGGACGTAGAGTCAAAGGTAGAAAGCAAAGAAAAACAACGCATTCCGTGAGGCCCTGGGAGCTCCTCTTTTATTTTTACTGCTAAACGTTTGCTTCTCTGCAGGGAGGCTTTTTGCCCAACGTCTTCAAAGCGCTTTCTCACAGACCAGCGGAGTTCAGAGCCTTCTTCGCTTATTACAACGAGCTAATGAACAAAGAGACAGGTGCGTGTGCAGGTACCTCACACGGTGGCGTTGCTGTGAACATGTGTTTTTGTGTCCACCTGTCTCACATTAACATGATCTCTACCGTCTTCCAGGCAGCCTGACCAAGGCAGATCGCGAGCTAATTGTAGTAGCGACCAGTAACCACAACAAATGTCTTTACTGTGTGGTATCCCACAGTGCATTGCACCGCATCTATTCCAAGAAGCCGACTCTGTGTGATCAGGTACACACTTTAACTGTTTACTACTTGCCCATGCTTTGCTTTACAGTACAACCATAGTAGCTTTCTCACATAAGTGTATTTAAGTTTCACTCGGCATTTCAATCAACATATAAATGTATATTAATTCATGTATATTTTTGTTTTCATGTCAGGTCGTTGTTAACTACGAGAACGCAGAGCTGTCGCCTCGGGAGAGCGCCATGCTGGACTTTGCGATGGCTGTGTGTCGCAGCGACACCGTCACAGAGCAGCACTTCCAGTCTTTGGAGGAAGCGGGCTTTGACCGAGAGGACGCGTGGGACATCGCTGCCATCGCGGCTTTCTTCGCCATGTCCAACCGGCTCGCCCACCTCACCGACATGAGGCCCAACGCAGAGTTTTATAACATGGGCCGTGTACCAAAGGACAGGAG
Source organism: Apeltes quadracus (assembly GCA_021346845.1). Lineage (NCBI taxonomy): Eukaryota > Metazoa > Chordata > Actinopteri > Perciformes > Gasterosteidae > Apeltes > Apeltes quadracus. The sequence continues at coordinate 8,030,441 of CM037920.1, forward strand.
CAAGGAGAAGGGAAGAGGGAAAGGGGAGTAGCAATACACACCGGATCAATCGTTAAGATTTTTAGGCAGCTCTGGTTGCCATTCAGTTTTCTTTTGCTGTGGGTTTTCCGTTACATAAAATATACTGAAATGTCATAGTTGTCTTATAACTTCTGTGTTTGTGTCACATTATCACACGCATCTCAGAATCTCAGCGCAGCTCTTTATTTTCTTGTTGAGTGACCTCGGCTGCTCCATCCATTGTTACTTTGTCTAAAGTTTAAAAATATAACTGCTTTGTACGCCATTCCTACGCCATTTTATTTTTTTTAAATAAACTATTTTTCTTGATAATTTGTTTTTGGAAATAGCTTGCTGTTGGCAGGACAGTGAGTGACGGGGGAAGGGGGGGGGGGGGGGTATCTGTGAAGTACCGTGTATCACTACCAGATGGCACCAGATCCTTGCACACAAGTGCACACTACTAAATTTTTATTCAAAGATCTATTTGACTTTGCACTGCAAATGTGAAACGTACAGCAGAGAGAATTTTTGCAGTTTATTTTCAATGGAGACGCGTTGGAGATGAATGATTCGCTGCTTTGCTGTGCACATGTGAAAGGCGTCCCAGCTCTATGTTCTCTTCATATGTTGACACAAATGGCTGCATGAGTGAAAGCTGCAGTTGTTACAATGTGTTACAATGACACGGCTGCATGAGTGAAAGCTGCAGTTGTTACAATGTGTTACAATGACACAACCGTCAAAGTGTTTATTTCCTTTATGCTGATTCTCATGCACCAACTCACGGCAGTAAATGTATGTTTAGGAAAACACATAATCCCCTGTGACACACAGAGAAGCATCAGCCACAAACTCTTCTGTGCGCTCGGCGTGTTCGCTCTTTACCCCTCTGTGTGTGGAGGACTAAATATTGCTTTAATACAGATTGACTTTTGAAATTGTGTTCATGGAATGATTCTCCAGGATTGTTCTGCAATCAGTATCGCAGAGAATACCCTGATGTTTTCGGTGACCTAAATAACTCTATATATATTTCTTCAGTGCAGTTGATGAGGTAGCAGGATTAAGCTTTTATTAAAGCTGCCACAACAGTCATATAATGCATCATGTTCACCAAAGTAACACTGACTCACAGATATATCAACCCAGAGAACTCTAAATATCAGCAAATTCTTTCTGTCAGAACCTCTCAATCAACCAGTTTGAGTGTATTTCAGATTAAATTGTTACTGACTCATAATCCAGTCCGATTTCTTCTTTCTCATGTATTATGGGTCACATTTGCTGCTGAGAAAGACATTCACGCTTGTGTTGTATAGTGTTTTTTGCTGTTTTTTCTTTCTCCTGTGGATTTCCAGACTGTTCTCTAAACTCACACAGGTACGAATTGCGTTGTTATTAGATGGCAGATTGTTTAAGCGCTGTAATGTGGTCCGTTTTGGCATCATTGCCCTTTTGAATCTGCGTTTGCTTTATGTTGCTCGGTTTAATTAATTGCACATCTCCTCTGAATGGCTCGCACATAAAACTCAGGGCCACAGAACAAACGCGTCCAGATGTCTGGGCTTCGCTCCGTTAGGACAAACCGCAGAATGTGACAGGAGATGAAGCTGATGGACGACGAGACTCCCTCTCCGGTCGACCGTGCTGCTGCTTTTTCGTTTGCCGATGCGTCACGTTACCGTTCAGTCTGTCGCCCAGCCGAAAGGATTATTACAGTAATGAAAGTGTCATAACACAAGTCATTAAATGAAGCTAAATGAGTTACTGAAACTGGACGTACGAAACGCAACGACTGAGAATATCAGAAGAGACAAGAGAAGAGAACACAACAACACAGTGTAAAATTAGTTATACAGTTATATATATATATATATATATATATATAACCCTAAAAAATGTCCTGAAATTTAACAACAAAGTGTGTTGTTTGTAACTGAACTGCCTTTTAGAGAGACCATAGAAAATGACCCCGATCCGACGCCCGTATCTGTCTGTGCTTTCCACATCCCATCACTGTTGATAATACGTTGGGATGTTTGGATACGGGATTAAGGTGACACTGAGTTCTGCCATAACACACTAAATAAACCATAATTGCTGCGACTCATTTCACGGCTTTTCTTGGGAGGACTTTGACCTGAACGTCTTGACCAAACTTCACAGCAATCCCTCAAACTACTAACGCGAACCTCGTGATTATTCTAAGATTCATTGAGGGTCACCAAAATCATTCATCTTATTCTCCGATTCTTCCGCGCCAGTCGAACAGTTGCTGAGATACTTCAGTCCGAAGTACCAAAGTCAGACTCACATTTCCCCTCGGCAGAAGGAGAGCGGATTGACCCGACGAGGGGACCGTTTGCAGAGGGGTAAACGCGTGAAGGTGAGAGACGGTTTATGCCTGAGGACCGGACAGGTGGCCGTGAAGCTGCCGGGGGAATCGGATTGATTGGTACTGGAAGGAGAAAGCGTGAAGGGGGAGCCGCAAAGGAGCTACGTGCTGTCGGGCGAGATGTGCAGCGACTGTGTGGCCCGGCTGACGGGCCCTTTGCGTGTGTCGAGGAAGGAACGGCATCTGGCTGTCGGGGGCCCACCGAGCCAAAGTCCACCTGCCACACATGTATATAAACGTTATGTTTCTCTAAACCAAACTAAACTAATAATGCCGGGCCCGAGGGCCAGCAGGCGGACGCTGTTGCCGTATTACTTGCGTTATTTGCGTTATTTACCACAGATTTAATCCCATAAAAAAAAGAGTCTTTGATTCGGTTCATGACTTTTTGGTTCGCTGTGAAGCGTGCACCAGCTGCATGCTGTGCTCAGCACTCCGACCACTCTCCGAGAGGCATTCTGGTGTCGCGCAGGCCGCCGCCATGCACAGTGTGTTTATGGTAATGGTGTGAAAGCCTATTTGTGTTTTCCTGTGGGTGGGTGCACCCACAGGAAAAGCCGCTGTCTGGCCAAATGAAAACATGACCCATATTATTCATCTTGGATTCGTTTTTTGGGGACGTATTTTCAGCTCAAATAATGATCTGACTCTTCAAATCAATAATTTATCCTGCTTCCATAGAAAAATACCATTTTTTAGGCCTCCTCTAAGAAAACCAGATCTTTACTGAAATAAGGGGAATAATTACACTGTTGTTGTCTCTACAAAAGCTCGAGACTCAAATACCATCAGCTTTAGTGTCTCATTCGTCTTCCCAGCAGTGATAATGATAACACTGATGGGGACGTTGTGTTTGTTATTGTGCTCGTCTTTAAATATGGCATTCTCATGCCATTAATGCATCTGTTCAGCCAGTTATGACTCACTCCCATTATCTTGATTAATTTAGAACTTCATTCATCTGGCCGATCTGTTTTCTAGCAATTTGGCAGCTCGCAGTAAAACCAGCTGCACACTGATTGAATACAAAACTGGCAGAAGGAGTTTACAGACCGTGGTGTTTGACCAAGTACGTTAAGCAAAACTCTGGGATTTATGTGACTCGCTGAAGAGAACTGAGAAGACGTTTTTAGATATTTTATATAGTTTTTGATTAACGTGTCAACATTAACATAAGAGGTATTTTCCATTTACTCACGACAGTGAACGTAAAAGGCTTTGTCTTCTTTCTGTCCCCACAGATCTATCTGGAGCCTGTTATACAGGGAATAAATATACTTTAATCACATAGCGGCGACAAAAACTCACATTTGGAATAAGAGAAAGAAATAAAGAGCCCGATGGATGTGTTTACGGCAAAGAGCAGGCTGGGAAGTGAAGGTGGCCGTAAACACTTTTCATCTACAGTGATCACAGTGTAGTCAAACAAGGTTAAAAGATGTACCGCGCATCATAAAAACAGTGTTTAACTGTAAAGTAGAAAAACATGCCAGTGTGGACGATGCTTTTTTATACAAATGATGGGATGTCTCATTACACAGACACAAGCTGTTACTATGTAAAGAGGCGAGACAAAATGATACATGAATGTAAATGAGCAAACGTACAGTGAGGAAGAAAGATTCAATGCCTTGTTAATCGTATTAAACATTGAAAAAAAATTCCCAGTGAGACATTTCATTTGAAACTAACCTTAATACCCTTTACATACAGTGCGTGTGAGTGGATTTGTGCACACGGGATGAAGTTAGAGGTGATTGAATGAACTAGTATCAGTCGTTATTCATTTTTTTAAATGAATGACGACCTCTAACAAGTTGAAAGAGTGTAAGACAGTATGAATCGTGGGGTAAAGTATCATTAAAAGTAAGTCTGGTATATTTTGCCAAACCAATATGCTTTCACGTAAACAAGATGTGGCTGTTTTTTTTAAAACAAGACATTTTGTCTTTCTATGTATTCAGTTTTCTGTTATTGGTCTTTTATATGGACTCATGTGTCCAAAAATACATTTTAATATTCAAATAACAGCCCGGATATCTTTCCCTTTTTGTTATCTTTGATTATCTATACCAACCTCGCCTACAGTCTCTCCACCTATGCTGTTTATTTGGCATTGTACAACGTACTTTCCTCTTTTAGATATAAATCTCTCTCTCCGACATCAAGTCAGGGAGGACCGATGACTGTCTCTTTCTTTTCTTAATTCGGAAAGTACTAATGTAACATCATGATTGGTCCATGTAATTGTTTATTTATGAATCAAAATGATTTGGTTGATTCAGCATCGCGACTGACTTGCAATCTACTTTCTTAGGTTCATTTAAAAAAATTAAAAAAGCCCTGCATGGCGCAGCTTGGGTACACAGACTGTGGGCCGGGGACCACATCATTCTTTCCTTGCACTTTCTCTCTTAATCTTTTCTTTAACCTTTAAACTCTTGCCGTCTGTACTTCCCTCTATCCCGCTGCTTCAACCGCCTACGTGAAGTCCTTGGAAACCGCCTCAATGAAGTTGGGGGCTGCCATTAGGATGGTGAAGGTGCAAATGATGGAGAAGAGGGAAAAGGCCACCAAGCACAGGCGGTCAACCACCGCCGCTGCAAACTTCCACTCGCTGCAGATGACCTCGATCCTGTCCTTATCCCGGAGCCGCTGGGCGATGTACGACACCTCCTCCAAAATGCGCTGGATCTCGGGTGGGGGGAGACCGACTCCCAACCCAGGTCCAACTCCCATCCCGAGGCTTTCCAACACCACTGCCGACTCCTCCGGACGGCTCGGCCTCATCACACAGGGAGCCACGGGGCTGCCCCCCTAGCGCTACCCCAGAGTCGCTGGAAGGTGGGCAGTGCGAGCCTGCTGCGGGGGGGTAGTTGCTGAAGTAGAGGCTCATGGAACCGTTGGACGCGCCCGCCGTGCCAGGCGGGCCGGATGTCTGTGGGAGGGGCGCGGTGCGGCTCGACACAGCGCCCATCTCCAGGGAGCCGGCGCTGGTGTGGCGCTGGGAGCTGTGACTGCACTTGTAACCAGGCCGCTTACGCTCATCGCCAGGCTGCTTCATACGGAGAAACCAGGCACACCAGTTCAGCAGGACCACCCGAACCTGAAAGGAGTGTTTGGAGTTACACACACACACACACACACACACACACACTCAAAGTCATACAAAAACAGGGCATTTGTGCTATACGTTAGTGGATATTAGATTAAATTAGTAACTCACCCACTTCGGCATCTTGCCTCCACGAGGGTCATGATGGTGAAACTGCAGGACTATAACTGTCACCACCACAGACATCCCCACTATCATCATGGTGCTGGCAAAGTACTGGGCTGACACAGACACATAGCAAAAAACATTTTAGATTTGCTATAAGGTCATTCCCCCTCTACTAGTATATATATATATATATATATATATATATATATATATATATATATATATATATATATATATATATATATATATATATATATATATATAATAAAGAAGTACTAACAGGCAAAACATTAAGCTCGAACTAAGTCCAAAAATAGTTTGATTTCACACGGCAACATGAAAGTAAAGCCAGTCTGATCAATTAAAGCAAGGAGTTATGTCGCCACGGGGGAAGATTCACACACTGAGAGATCATATCTAAAGGCAAACCCTCCTGTACACTGCCTGCTGGTGCCTGTGGACAAAAAAACTGCTAATTACAACTACAACTACTGCTATGATATTTACCCTCATTGTATTACTTAAAGAAGCTTAAGCTTAAGACCGCTGGTCAACAACCACACGTTTATTTTAATTACATTTACAATGAATGAATACTAAATGAATCAAATTATCTGAGTCAAATGCTCTTAGAAACAGATAAAACAGCTCTAACAGAATTTACCTAAATTAAATAGACTGATTCTGGCGGCACTGTTGTGAACACTCGCTTCATATATTCACTGTTAAGTTCAAGCAGGTACAATAACTCACATCCACATTCCGCCAATATGCAGTAAAGTACCATTAGTCGTTTTAACAAGGCTGCTAAAAGTGTCCCAGTTGGCCTTGTGTTGGGATCGAGGGAAATAAAGAATTACAGATGAATCACTATATTGATTAATCGTTTGTCAAGCTCAGGTGAGGCCAGTTATCATTGCATTGATGTAGTGTTGACCGATCATGCGCATAAAAGAACACATATGTAATGTACATGTACATTATATTGATCTTCGACCACGTCAAACTGGTAGGAAACATTATAGTCTTTAGGCCTTCCTTCATATGGCTTCAGCACCAAGCACTCTTCTCTCTTTCTATCTTTAATACTTATTTTCCTATCCTCCTTTACTTCTCCAGTGGAGAATTAGACACATATGAAACCCATGAATGACCCTGGCAACTTTGGTTCTGGCCTGGTGAATGATGTTCAGATGGCCTCAGGTTCACTCAGGAGACACCAAGATGGGTTTGGAATAATTATTATACCTCTTTGGAGGTCCCGGTGTCACTTCTACATCTATGCAGGCCAAAGCATGTTGGATGAAGACACAAACACACATACATGTAACCCACCGATAAGAGGAACAGAGTCGGACGTGGCAGGCATGATCTCTGCGACCAGAAGCATGAAGACGGTGAGCGAAAGGAGCACAGTGATGCCTGGAGACAGACAGAGAGACACACAGAACATTAGCATATACATAATGATGGCGTCACTGGTGTATGAAATTTATATTCTATAATAAATAATGTATGTACTCAGTTATCATGACTTTTATCAAGAGCTCATCCTCAGTCCAACGTAATCAAACACTTTTTTCCTGCTGATTTATTCATGAAAAGTCACTGAGTTGCAAAAAAGATTGAAATTGAATAATTCTGAGGTGATTTTACACGACTTGCTATATGATTCATAAAGACAAATATATAAGTACGATTTTATGTCTTTTAATGTTTATGTTGTGACTATATGAGGCACAACATAAACATGCATCATTACATTTGAGTAGATTATTTTACTTTATAAATGTCATGCATGTAAAAACTTCATCTTCGCCTTCTTTGTGACGATGTGAAAGTTTTCAAATGTTTGGCACCGAAAAAGTAATTTCCTCAATAACATGTGTGTTTGTGTATGTGTTTAACCTCACCCAGCGATATCTTTTCTCCAGAGTCTGCTGGAAGCAGGAAGACCAACAGGGCCAAGCCGGAGATCAGCACACATGGGATGAGCAAATTGAGGCCATAATAGAGCGTTCTGCGGCGCATGGTGACCGTGAACGTCACGTCGGGGTAGGGCTCCTTACAGCAGTCGTAGTACAGCTCGTTGCGCTTGGCTGGCACTCCTAACGAAGCACAACACGCTCACAGGTCAGGTGGATTTTAAGGACTTAACAGCTACAATGTGTGAAAAGCAGTGTGTAAACATTTCATGAGAAGCACCACTTCGACCAGATTGGGATTTTTTTCTTCTTCTTCATCATCTCTTTGTTGTTGGTTGATAAAACATTTTAGTTTAAATATTTAATTCCTGATGTACTTCACCTTCTACCTCCACCCTCTGGGATGTGGTGTGCTGCTCTCACATATGGCCTGGCTACACATGCCAACCTGTCAAACACTTCTATTGAACGCCATCTGGTGCTGTCTGGCATCCACTTTCAGCTAACCAATGGTTAAAGGCGGTGGAATGTGCCGTTTCTGCTCCCAGATGGACACACGCAGCATAGAAGGTTAATGGCTGGATGGGCGTGACTTATAAAGTGACAGCAAATGGCTATGACCCAGAGGCAGTGTGTGACACGTTGGGATTGTTAAAATATCGACATAAAGAGATCAAATATGGAGCATCAGCAGCCATATTGTTAGACCTCTTAAAGAAAAGTTTAAAAAATATTTTTTCTCCCTAGAAATTTTAGGTTAATTCATACTTTGGACATCCTTTAGAAATCCTTTAATATCAAGCACAGCCATCAGGATAGATAGCTGTACAGCAAAAACATCTCTCTTACCCACAAGGTCCCACTCCCCGTTGGATATGTAGGTGGACGTGTCCACATCCAGCATCTGGAGGTCCAGCAGCCAGCCGTTGTGCGTCCAGGAGCCAAACTTCAAGTCACACATTTGCACATCGAAGGGGAACCAACGCACGTCAATGTAGCAGGTGCTCTTCAAGATGCCAGGCGGGATGTACTGGCAGTAACCCGATGCGTTCACCAGGACGTTGGTGTGGAAGGTGGCATCAAAGCGCTCGTCCGCACTGGAGAGAGAAGAGAAGAGAAGAGAAGAGAAGAGAAGAGAAGAGAAGAGAAGAGAAGAGAAGAGAAGCGTAGAGTGTTCCTGTGAGCCTGTTGCAGGGTGTCACTCTCTTTGCAGGTTCAGGCCAACCGTCCTCGTCAGGGAGCAGCGAAGGGAGACATCTATCTGCGAAGCAACCAACCCGCTGCTCCTGGCCTTCACCTGACCTCACTTCACTCTGCTATGCCAAATATGTAGCAGCAGAATGCCAATTACAAACATGAGGGAGGCTCTGCAACGGATGTTGAACGTTGATGTGTCGTAAACGTTGAAAATATTTAAATATTGAGATGGATTTGGCTTCACTCAAGCGGATCGGGAGTAGCAAACGACCTTTGGAAACTGATAGCCAGTTCAGCGTTGACACTCCACCTCAGCTCTTATTAGGAATTAAAAGGTTGCTCCTCAGTGTGTATGAAACTTTCTTACAGGGCATGTGGCATGGGGCATGGGGCATGGGGTGGGCATGGGGTATGGGGCATGGGGTATGGGGCATGGGGCATGGGGCATGGGGCATGGGGCATGGGGTATGGGGCATGGGGCATGGGGCATGGGGCATGGGGCATGGGGTGGGCATGGGGTATGGGGCAAAGAGCCTTGGGCACAGGGCATGCAGCATAGGGCATGGGGCAAGGGGCAAAGGGCTATGACATCTGACGAGACATATAACTAAATGTTCTCTGCTCTGCATGCTAGTAGACCTAAATAAACAGAGTAAAAAAAAAGGTATGTTAACTCAAATATTTTGAGGCATTAATCTCTGCCACATTGCATAGATTTCCGTGTTTTTGTTGACCTTACTGAAAACTAAAGCTACATTTAATCCCTCTCTCTCTCTCTCCTATGGCTTCCGGTACGGCTGGAAACTTTATCTTCTTCTTCAGTTTTGTTTCAACGTTCATAATTTCTAACATCAAAGAGTTAGCAATGGTCTTTTATTGAAAACAGTAAAAACTATGCTCAATTTCTATATGGCTCTTTAAAAATAGATATAATCAATACATTTTAGTTTTAAGTCCTCTCTTACTAAAATTATATTAAATATTGGCATGTAACAACTTAATTGTGAGAGTTGTAAGGTGCTGACATGTCAGCAGACTCCTTTCCTGTCTTAAATGAACGCCTTTGAAGCCCAACCTAACAACACTCGGGTCCTGTGCCGCGATCACCAAACCAGCCGGCAGCTATATTTTTCCTCCAGAGCAGAAAACAAGAGTTGTTGTTTGCATGTGTGATTTGAGCGGCTGGAGCGCCATGCAGCATGAGAGAAGGCAGACGTCAGAGCAACACAGACAAAGGCAGGCAGCTCCGGTGATTTACAAAGGAAGGACATAAAAAACAAATATGCAGGGAAAGAGTTGATTGAATAGAGTGAATTATAGGGACAGTGAGTTATGAAAGAGAGACACTGGATTTGACATTTAAATTTGATTTGATTAGATGGATGAGAAGACGGTGTGCATGGCGGAGAGGGAGGAGTAGAGGCGGAGGTTAAAAGGCGGAGGGAGATTAGAACAAGTAATCCTGGCTGAAAGCAGAGCTTTTAAAATGTGGGTTAATGCTCCCAGACCTTTGTTTCTGTCCTTGTATTATTGGGGGGGGGGGGAAATATGGGAATGAGAAACATTTGAGGTTCTTCTCTTCATCGACTAAGTAACAGCAGTAAGAACCATCTGATATGCTCTCAACCGCATTCAACTATTCAAGTTGCCAGATGAACGGAAGTTATATTTCTATTCATTTGATTAAAGAATATTTATCAATGGAATTCACTGAGAAAAAAACTAAAAGGAATTAAAGTTTTACAAAAGGTAAAAACATCTGCAAATGAAAATATGTAAGTGTCTTGAAATAAGATGTAAGACATGATAAAATGATATCTTGAAATTTGATGCATTAACATCATTTTGAGCCATATATGGAAGTGTTGTGCATTGAAGGTTTTCATCAGAGTAAAAGTAGATTTTTGTATTCATCCCTTTTCTATGTTGCCTCTGTCACTGGGTTTTCTGTTAGATTGAGTGTTGATTCAAAGTAACCCTGCTACAGCTTTAGTTTGCAGAGATTAAAGAACGTCCGAAGGATTAAATTGATATTTCAATCACTCCAACACACTTATCCAAAAAGCAAAAAGAAAGCATGCCGTCTATGACAGATGTGCTCCTCTGATGCAACTACACTGACGCAGCATGAAAGATAAAATACTTAAAAACCTGTGACTGCAAATGGCTGCTGCTTGCGGTTACGCAGGCAGCAGGCCAGTGGGATTCACAAAAATTATTTCACAAAAATCAGTTGCCTGAACAAGGTGCCGAAACTCACAATAAAAGATCCATAAAGCCAATTGAAGCTGCTCCAAAAGTTCATCAACAAGAAACACCTTCTTCACCTTAAAATCTTTTTCCACATTTCGATTTGATTCATTATAATACTGCCGCTGCTCTAGAGGAAGTGCCGATGAGCAGAAGAAAGCAGCACTCACCTGTTGTAAAGGAGGATGTCCGGGGTCCAGATTTGGTCTGAGGGGAATCGCAGGTTCTGGACCCCGGGGTAGTTTTCTGGGTTCCAGCTCAGGTAGATGTCTGTCCAGTACTAAGACAGAGAAAACAGAGAGTTTTCACCGGATCCTTCATTATTTTTAAAAGGGTGCAATAACTCCAACGCTCCGCCAAAACAGAAACACAGAAACATTACGTTACAGTCCTAAAGCTGGTAAAACAAATCTCATTGATAGTTCCCTCCACATGCTGGATGTGTCCTCCTTTAAATCGTTGCATGCACTGATTGGATTTGGGGCCATGAAACCGTCCATGTTGATTTCCACTTAAATATTCTACTCTTCCTCTTCTGCGTTCCTCATTTTGTGCTTGTCAATCTGACGTTTGTTTGAGTACGCTGGTGCCAGCATTGAACATGGACACACACAAAACACTGCACCTCTCTCTCTCTCTCTCACACACAAATACACAAAAACACATGCATGTATCCTATCGATGCATGGTTCAAATGCAACATCATTGACAGGCACGTAATGTAGTGGCACTTGCAATTTGAAAAATCACAGCATTGAGAATTGAAATCTAATCGAAGCACATTAAATTGATGAAGACGTGCCATTTTTAAACATCTTAAACTCACCAGCTGCAGCCAGGCGTTGGTCATCAGCACTTGGTTCTTCTCATCCTGAGAACGGAAACAGAAAAAAGGATAAGAGAATAACTTATTTTTCCTTTTGTATAGAGAAGAAAACCAAGCCATTCCATATTCAATATAGTGGAAAAACTATATTACTAACTTTATTACCATTGCATATCCAAAGAAAAAACTACCAGGCTATGTAGAACTGTGTAGAAGATGTTCTCATCCAAGTTTACTTGTGTTCAATAGTTTCACTGAGGAATCACTCACTAGTTCATCTGTTTGCATGTTTATTTAATGATGGTGCACGGAAACCTTTAAAGATGCTCTATAAATGTGGTAAATTATGTGTTTATTGTCTGATTTTGTATTATACGTTTTGCAAACACGCTCATGATCTAAAAGTATTATCCATTAGGGAAACAATAGCGAAAAGATCATTTAAAAGGAATGCTGATTGGCTGGCCGAGACACTGCTTTGAAATGTAATGTAATGTAAAAATGGATCGGTTAATAAGTCAGTTTTTCAACACATTGCATCCGTTTACCTGTTTATTTTCCTCTCTCTATCCAACTCAGTGCAGTTTTGATATAATGGGTTTCAGAACAGTTTAATAAACATCCTTTCTGCGTGGAAATCTAGTGTCCCTACATAAGCATCTAAGCTTGTTGGTTAAGCTGAAGTGCCAGTGTCAGGAACCACTAGTGGTACGCGGGGCTCCCTCTAGTGGTACGCCAAAGAATCACTGAAATCATTATTTATTTTTTTATTTTTTATTTTTCTCCTATATTTAAGGGCAGTCGTACTGTTGAAACTGTGTAAAATGTGACAATATTAAATATACTTCTTTAGGAATAAAACCTCTGCCTTGTTTTTGATGAATACTACGCTACTGTATAGTGTTGGTCATTATGTAGTATTTTCTGAGGTGGTACTTGGTGTAAAAAGTTTGAGAACCACTGTTCTATACGATACCTTCCTCACCACTCTAAGGACATACCAACATGATTCAACCCCATCAGCCTCTTAATGGTAAAATGGGTTTATTGTCCAATTCACTGGTCTTGAGCAGAAGCTCTAGAAAATCTGATTAAAACACGATTACATTTCCCAGAAAGGGATTTCTCACTGTGAACAGGTTGATTGAAAAATGTACATGCAGCCTGCAAAGTGAAATGTATGTTTTTGTTCCTCCCTGGTGCTTAATGAGTCGAGAATTCAATTGCTGTTCTTAGCTGAAGTTTAACCATTTGAAAAGTCATTAAAAATAGTAGACGTGAATTGATTTCTGGGTGACGGGCTGACGGGAGGAAGAAAAAGGTCATTTTCCTGAATTGGAAATGTGTCGGCCTGTCAAACTCTACTACGCTGTCAGGAGCCCATCGGGAGTGTTTGACACTTCTTATCTGCAGCTTAGACGACATGAGCAAAAACAGGAGGGGAGGGTAGAAAGGCAACGCTAAGGCCTTTCAGCAACTAATATTTAGGATCAAAACACTTGAGAAAAGCAGGGGACTGGATTATTGTGTAAGGCGGCAGGAAGCCCTGTTTGAGGAGCATATTCATGCTTTTTAGAGCTGTATTATATTTATATTTTAAAGGACAACACAATGCAAACTCACTCAATCATCGTTTTACAACTTTCTTCACAATGATTGGCAGGTAAGCAGCACATTGGTGATTTGCTGGATGATGTTTGCCCTGCAGTCAAATCTCAGCAGGAGTCCCATGTGTTGGAACTCCTGCTGCATCAATGGGCACCGCTGCCGGCCATGTGTCACTTCATGCCGGCTTACTGGCGCGACACACACCTCTTCACTGGAGCAGCAAAAAAACAACTGTGCTCAAGCATTTTCTTTCAATTTTTTAATCACAGGGATTTTGATGCAGGAGTTTGATCTACTTTTATTACAGTGTAAATTCTCTCAACACACAGCTAATTGTCCCCTTGCCAAAAAATATGTTGTAACTCTTGTGGCAATTCCTACCTTCCACCGGGACACATACACACACAGACACTCACACAAACCCATGTAAGGAAAGGGAGCGCTGTCTCACGCACCACGTCTATGATCTGCAGCAGTGTGAGGCCCAGCTCCACCAGAATGGGGGCGGAGTCATTGACCACAGGTCTCTCCAGTCGGTTGTAGTTAGCCAGCAGCTCCTTGTACAACTTCCTCTGATGTTCTCCTTGCAGGGATTCTAGTGGAAACAAATGAAACAGGATTTTTTTTTTAGAATTATTAATCTGAACACAATCTTTTGTTGACCAGTATATTGCTAGAAACACTTTCAATGTGCACATGTTACGATCACATCGATGACCAGGCAGCAATGTTTTCCGACTCCAAAAAACGAGCCAAACAAAAGACAAAAGAACATCAAGGAGAAACTGCCTCGTGAAGCTGTGAATAGAGCCGTGTGGATGGGCCCATTAAGGCTGCAATGAGCAGAGTTATAGCAGGACTGAGCCTGAGGCCAGAGACAGAGAAGCTGTTTAGCTCTGCATTGACCTCTCTCTCCTGAAGCGTCCATCCGTCCATCCGTCTTACGGTACAGTACCTCAGGTGGAAACTGGATCCGTGACCTTTGCTGGGGACACATGCATTTCTGTCTCTGTCTGTCAGCACGTTTGTTTGGACAACTACACAAGCGATCTAATGGCTGACGGCTTCTGCAAAAATGCAATCCCGATAACTACGCAGCAACGGAATGTCATGAATCTGTCCGTTGTTGCGCAATGTAATTTGCATAGACACGTGCACTGAAATCTAACCACGGACTCACCTACGGCTGCTATGCTGCCAACCTCCTCGCAGTGTCTCTCTCTCTTTTATTACTGTGAATAGTAAAAAGACAAAACCAAACTAATAAAGTCAGCACCAGAGAATGGAAAGCTTGGCCTCCGTTTCTGCTAGTCTCATAAAATATTATATAATCAAATACAATAAACCACTGAGCCAACACACAAACGTGTGCAGCATACGCTGGGCATTTATTAGATTGTAAGCTTTTCTCTTTTTTTACAATCATCACTCTAATGAAGCTGATATGAGAAGCTGGCAAGGAGACATCTTCCAAATGCAGCGAGAGGCTTCATTAATATCTTTCTTTTTTACAGATGCAGATGAAGATTTCGCTACACTAATATGATCACTTTGTGTCAGCTCTGCAAAAAACACACAAAATAGTTATACATTTCACTCATTCTCATAATCTCTATTGAGACCAAGTTCATTTTCTTCTTGAGAATATTTTCTCAAAACTGACATTTATAAAAAAAAAAATCGTAAATGAGGAAAATCAGAAGCACATTGTTACAATAGTTCCTTCCTCACTCCCTTTTGAGCTTTCCACAGCTGATCGCAATTCTTTACACTCGCTTTCCTTCTGGTGGGAATTCCACTCTTTGGAACAAGCTGCTCCTGCAGTTTCTATTTTGACTGAACCTCTCTGCATCTGTCAGTGCCTTTATCCCTGTACAAGCCTTTCCAAATCTCAGGATATCCCCTCTTTGATCTTCATGTATGTCTCGACTCCTGCTTTTCAAGCCCTTTGTCTTGTCCTGAATATACTTTGTTCTTATCTGCTCCGAATGAGTGCTTTCTAGAGCAAATTACATTGTAAGCTAAATTGATTCAAGGTAATAATCAGTGTTGTCACCAACAACTTAGCAAACAAATGGTTAGAACTTGGGAGAAAGCCACTGGAGGTGAGAGCAAGCGAGGCCGAACGAACTGGGAGAAGGTGAACTTCGTTCCACAGCTGATGTTTGTGAACTGCAAAGCCAAAGCCATCATTTTATTTTTCTTCGATGTGGTATCCTAAAATAGAGAACCGTGCAAATACTCGCATGCACCCAATGATTCTCTCTGTAACAGACACACACGCACACACACACACAACGAGGAAATTCAGCCAGGCGATTCGGTCCCATCTGAATATGTTTTACTGGGTCAATGCGTTAACATGGGGCTTCCAAATCCACTCATCAGACACAAGCTATCCAAACACTGGCGGCCCGAGGGATTTGCTCCAACTTCCCTCTCAAAGACACACACGCAAATCTCACAAACACCCCAAAGAAGAGAAACTAAACAAATCATGAAAGCGTTTTAGGAAGAGCACTATATGACCATCTCTTACATCAGAGGGGTTTTGGTGCCTCTGATGAGCTCAGCTAAACCCACTCAGGATGAGCCGCTGTCCAACACACACAAACACACACACACACACACACACACACACAAGTTAATACCATAGACTTCTGTGACAGTGATTCCATTTCTTATCCTTCAAAATAAAATAGTGTCCCTGAATATGTTTTATAATTTATTGATTGATTGATCAATCCACAATTAGCAACCATGTCTGTAAACAGGATTAACATTCATAATGATACCTGAAGTTGCCTATGGTGTGGCATTAATCCTGAGATAATAATAGAGAGAAATGTGCTGTGAAAAGGGTCGGATGATAAAGACTAGAAGTAAGTTTGTAGCATTTTGGGGGATTAATTGACATAAACAAATATTCATATCCATGTGCTCATTATATAATCAACTGAAACTAAGAAATATTCTGTTCAGGCTATCTTAGATGAGCCATTCATATCTACAATAGAGCCAACATCTTTACCACAGAGCCAAGAAAAGACAAATCAAAGATTCTATCTATATAGCAACTCCCCCCCAATCTCTATAAGCGTCGGGGAAGGCAGAACACCATTTAACAGCATTTCACACTTGAGTAGGAAATGCAGCTCATGTTACCACAGTGTTGGAAAGGGAGGGGTGAGACAAGGGGGATTCATTTGGTTACAACGTACAATCACACAGTTAGAAATCAGCAAATCCCACAGTGTACAATACATTTGACTTGATGTGTGTGCTGAAAGTAAGCTTTTTCTTTAGAGGCTTTCCCCAGTACTACCATGGGAAGAATACATTGTGAAACAAAAACATTATTATTTAGAGGAATCTTTGTACATGTAGTAAACATGCTTGATAAATCTTAAACATTGATTAAAGACCCAATTGTATTTTCCAATTTGTAAAATGGCAGGGCTCTGATCCCAGAATGCTCTGGGAAAAGGCACTCGAGAACCTGGGGGGAATAGTTGTGCAGACAGACCGGCAGTCCCGCAGGGCCCGGACAGTCAACACCACGACAAAGACTGCACAGATACAGCCTTTCTGATGCAAATATGTCGTGTGTTGATGTTTGTGTGAGTGTTCTGGGATAAAGAGAAAAAGAAAAATGAATTTCACTGCATATAGACAACACAATGGCGATGTGGAAAGAGCTGCTGTTTATATGATCTAAGACGAACTTGAACAGTTACATCTGCCAAATGAATGAATCCTATATGATTGTGGCATTTAGCAGAGACGGATGTAAGGAAAGGAGAGCACTGGGATTAAGTAATCCCAAAAGATCAATTTTACATAACTATTACAACCCCCTACTCCGTCTTAAATTGACATTTCTTTTCCATATTTCTTTCCTGTCCATTTGAGGATTACCGTTGTGTGTCGTGTGTCGTGTGTGTGTGTGTGTGTTTGTTTGTGTGTGAGTGAGTGCAATGCTTATGTTTCCACGGCGGTGGGACGGGATCAGAGCGCATGGCGTTGTGTCTTAACGGGAGTTTTGTTTGGAGGAGATTTATGATCTATGGTCAAAGGCTCAGAGCTCTAAAACCACTGGAGGTTTAATCCTAATCCAGGAGTTAAAACCGTCGCTGTGTTGCCGCGCTGAGGGTGTTAGCACATCCTTACACCATGTTGAGCACAATCAGACATGGCATGCACATTTTGTGTTTGTTTTTGGTCTACACCTGAAAACAGAGCGGTTTAGTCTAAAACAAAATGAATAATCTCCACCGTCGAGGAGTCAAGTCTAGTTCACTAGCTCCTCGGCTACACAGCTGTCAGCAGACGAAGACGTCAGTTATATTCACTATTTCAAGGAAACTAAATTGCCCTAACTGGACGCCTTTTGATGTTGTGGTGTGTTTCCCACGACACGTTAAAGCTGCTGTATAGCCTACATGCTGTGATGTGAACATATACTCTGCTTTGAAGCAGCAAGCAGGTTCTATAATCCCAACGACAAAAGTCTCACGTGGCTCCCAATGAGTGCTGATCGGATCTGAGCGGTACACACCACATGTGTATATGGCAGTGCAATGCTCTGGATGTTGTATATTGCTATGACTTGAATAGCTTCTGTCGTCGGCATGTAATACATCCTTTTATCTCTCACTTCAGTCTTTGTAGTTCAAGCCAAACCTTCACTTCTTTGTTCCCAACACATCACGGACTTGATTGGTAAAAGAGATCTGAAGAAAGTGGAGGGTGGCAGCTTTGATGTTGGCTCAGGGTCTGCACAAGTATGCACATTCATTGAGTGTTTGGCGACATATATTCAGCAAGGCTGCTGTTTAATAAACTGACATGGGACCAACCCAGATGTTGCTGCTGCTGATGCTGATGGGATGGGGCTTAGACGAGAATTACGATCATGCATGCACATCTAATGCATGACAATGAGCAAACATTAATGCACTTAGTCTCACAGTGTAATAAATGAATCCTTTAAAAATGTTTAAATTTGTACCGTTGTAAGGAGACCAAATAGATTTAAGTGACAGAAAGAGATGATTAATTGACATTTGTCGGTCAACCATGAATTCAGAAAGCTTTAAAATATTTGGCAACACTATAAAACAAAATCTTGTAGATTTGGGGATTTCCTTGATTCCTTTAATAGATAGGAATAGACTTTTATGCACCACCTACCATGGTAAACTCCTGTCCAACACACATATTATCGCACTAATGGTTCTGAATTCTGGAATCAGAATAAATGCTTCCAGCAAACACCACACGAAAGCCAAAAGTCGTTTTAGGACTAACGGATATAAATTAGTATAGGTTCACTTCTAGAGGATCCAAAACAAACCCTAAACCCCCGAAATTTAACAATTTCCCCATGAATTAATGTCTTCATCTAAAGCTCATTTACTATCTTAAGGAAGTGCCTTAACAGAAAAAAAAAAACATACTAAAATCGTTACCACTTTCCCCCAAACCTACCTTTGAAAAGTACAGCCGCGTAGATGTAAAATCCAAGCGAAAACGGTCCCCAAAACTTCATGCTGGCAGCTCCGTGTGGACTCGGCCGGCCCCGGGAGGCGCGCTCTCACTGTCGGCTAAACAGGCGATCAGCTCCGGCTCGGAGCAGCGAGTCGCAGTGTGTGAGGCAGAAAACACCGAGAGAGGAGCGGAGATTAGCGCGTTCACGACGCATCACTTCACATTCCAGCACACGGCGCGCCGCACGGGGACGCGCCTTCGAGTTATCGGCCGGAAATATGGCCGCCAAAACTTCACAGCTGAAACAATACGTGACGATGACTATAGTCCACTTCCTGTTTAACATCTGATACACGTATTTTTGTTTGATTCGCTTTCACTAAGATGTGCTTGTACGTTTTGCAGCGCCATGGAGTTTTCTGTTTTAAATGATTTTAAAGTTTATTTTAACTCTATTTGTAGTGTGTCAAATTGAGTCAAAAAGTTATTTATGCCTTATTCAATAAAGCACAGGGACTTCAGAACACCTTTCAGACTCCCATCAGCGTGTTGGCAGCCACAGCAGACAAAAAAGATCTGTTGAGCCAATGTGCTGCAGCCCAGATGCAAACAGCAGACACTGAAAGCTTAAATCCATTACAACAAAGACACAACTCCAAAAGAAAGCACGTTTGTAATCACATTGACCATGTCATTTTTGTTTATTCACATTGTGTCAACATCGCATTTACAGCTTGATGAACTCTGAGTGGCAAAAAATAATTGAATGCTGGTTTAATTAAAAGTAAGCCTTGGAGTCAAACAAAACTTCACATAGATTTTCTCAGCATTGATTACAACCTGCAGGCCGTTGTACCCTGGAGCAGGTGCACATCAACCTCCATTCTCCCCTTCCTCACATTGGGACACTATTAATAAAGTGATAATGCATTTTACGCTTTGCTGACTCATCAAATGCATTTTTGTCACATTTGTCAGTTTTTCATGCGAGCATGGCTCATAATCAAAAGACCATAAATCATTTTAGTCAGAACTAGGATCCGACAGGCACTGAGATAATCTGCACAAATGTGAACTGTTCCCTTTTCCTCTTCCTGTCGGAGGAACAGGGGAGTATCTGAAGAAGCAATTCTGGACCAGTGGTATCACTCCAGATGTTGAAGTGTCATCGCAGATTTATGCTGCTATGTACGCCACATTTGTCTGTGCATTACATTCATTCTTTTATTCCATATCATTTATTCTCCTTCTACCAAAGAGACCATCAGAAAACAATAGTAACTTTCCTGACGCTGAATGAAGAGCTGTCCATAGTGCTGAAATCCCCAATGGCACTGTTCTGAGTAACAGCAGGAAAAAAAACTTCTTTTCACAGCACATCCCAACATGTGGCTTGCAGAAATGTTAGACTGGCGTTGAACTAAGTCTGTGAATCTGTTTGAACATAAATATCAACTTGACTCCCTATTCGTTGCCCCTTCTCAAAAGGGGATGCGTTGCAATGACTTAACAACATATGTTGTCACACGCCAGAGAAACCCACAAACACACACCCAAACCTCCACAAAAAAATTGCTGAATCTTGCCAAAAGCCAACATGTGACAGACTGAGACAAAACTCAGCAACGGGGATTTGTTTTAACATCATACATCTGGTTCAATAATTGTAGATCTAGAATTAAAAAGAGGTTCTCTCCCTGTGACTCTAAATTCACAATGTAGATTTTCAAACTGTCGATACTGCAAGAAGAAAAGATTGGACCTCTATCTCTTATCAATGAGAAATGTAGTGCAAATGGATCTCAATGCTGTGGAGCTACCATTGCTTCTCTCTTTCTCTCTCTCTCTGTCTCTCTCTCTCTCTCTCTCTCTCTCTCTCTCTGAATTTGAAATATTCCCCTGTCCCGGCAGGGTGCCTTTGTGCGTGCATATGTGTGTAGGTGATAGAATGGGGTCAGATGAGTTTTAGTTTTGTCACACCTTTGATGTGTGGAAGATGCAAAGTGTATGGTGTGGCAGAAAGCACAGGGGTCCTGGAGCTGTCTATGGTTTATGTGCGCACGCTTTGGGATCCTTTGTGTGTTGGGGGTTTGTGCAAGTTTAGTGTCTCCATCTGTAATTGTGCATTCATAATGGGCCGGGTGACAAGTGGAAAAACTATCCAAGAAACAATGAACCTGAACCAGCCAGCACTTTGTCTCTGTACACTGCCGAGGCCGCGAATGAGTTTATTATGGGCTGTGAAAGAAAGGTCAGACCTCTCACACTTACAAAGAAGGTTACTGTAAAAAAGGTCACAAGTGCAAGGAAGAGACAGGAGTCCCAAAAAAAAAAAACACACAAAAGTAGAAGGAGTTTAAATTGACTGGACCTGGTGATTCCCGTGTGGTTGCGTCCGGGTTTGAGAAAGGTTTTACATCACACAAAAAAATTGACATGAAGCTTCCTGCTGAAACTTTAAAAGATGGACGCATTTAACGCAGCGCCTTCAAAAGTAGAAACCCAAATTAATACTCTGGGGAGCTGCTTTGAAATTCCTAGCAAGGCTTTAAGTTCCTTTTCCTTATGTAACCCCGATACTCATGCATACTTTGTTCATGGTTAATTTAATACTGTACATTCAAGATTTTTAATTAATATCTTTACTTGCTGTCAATGCGTTCAAGCCCTCTTTCAGTTTGGTCTTTCTTCTGTTTTTGCAAAAAAAAGAAAAGAAACAATTTACTCCAACTTCTAAAACATTCTGAAAAGCAACAAAAATGTGTGTGTCTCTGTCACACATCGGTTAGGGGGTCGGTTGTTCTTGGTTTCGAGCAGGAGACCTGCCTGGACCAGAAAACATGAAATGTCAATGAACGTGGTTTGAACCCCCCCCAGTGGAAGAAATGTTGATGCACACAAATGTATTTGAATAAACACACATACAGTATAATTAATGATTCACCAGAAACATATGTCTATTGTGTGTGTGTGTGTGTGTGTGTGTGTGTGTGTGTGTGTGCGTTTGGGGGGATCCTGTCAGAGCTCTGTCACTCAGGTAGGTATTAACACCACAAAGCTCCCAGTTTTTTGCTCTCTTCATTCTTCATTCTTTCCTTCGCTATCTATTTAAAAATGTACTTTTTAAAAGAATTGAAAGTGTTAGTGGGTTGTTATATGAGATGTAGGTTTATTGATAGTGACTTTTACTATCAGAAAAAAAAGTAATTGTTTCAATGTAGCTCTATGACAATTATTATCAACTATTTAATGACTGCAAATATCTGAAAAAAATATTCCTGTAACAAATTGTTGATTTTGATTACCTGTGCATTTCCTTCTCAACGCAACTTTGAACGAACATCATCTGGAGCAACCTGATCTGGAATTGCCGACCAGATACGGCATGTGGAGCGGACCAACCCGGCCTGCATGGTTATTGTGCTTGGGGACTTTAATTAAAGAAACCTCAGCCATGAACTTCCTAAGTGTGTTGTACGTTTTGCATTCTGTGCACTTTCTGCAAAGGGGATGTTTTCTAGAAGTTCCTTATTCACCACTAGGTGTAGCAGTCATTTCACCCTTTTCATCTAGTTCTATTTTCTAGTACTATTCTTTTTTTACTTTTATCTGTAACATCCAGATATTATGGACAGCTTTTATTTTCAATGGAGCATGAATAAATATTGCATTAATGCCTCATGTCTTTGAACTAACTAGTGCGATAAAGTACAATTGAATGATACAAATAATGTGGATTGAGCCATTTCAAGGTGAAATGTCTGTTCATCCTTAATTTTATTCATTAATCGGTTGAATGTTTCCAGCGACCAAGGTATGGAATACTTGTGTTTGAGGAGGATGAGGAATACAGCAGAGAAAAAAACCCAAACTGTTCAGATGCAACATCACAAATTAATCCAGAAACATATGCTAATGTATTTAAAAAGTCTGCAACGGTATAACAGGTTGTTACATGTGTAATGGTATTTTACAAAGTTGGAATAAAAGAATGAAGGAATAAATGTATTTTTCTTAGAATATACCACTACAAATAAAGTAAAGAATGTATCTAGTGTATAAAATGAACACATTGTAAAGTGATTGAGGAATAGAAATAGAGGAAGCTATCTTTGCTGTACATATATTAAGCCAATGACATCTTAAATACCCACCGTGTAATATAACGCATTAATAGCTGCACGCTACTAAATCGATCATCGATCACCATCAAATCCAAATGTGTTGAATTTCAAAATCTATGACTCTATCACTAAATTTGCATTTGAGATTGACTAATGTCTTTTAAAAAAAAACATATCCTAATTTTTTATGTGGTATGATGTGCATGAAACATACATGAAATTACTTCATGACATGGAGAGCAGGTTAAACAGTGAATCTAGAAAAGAACGAAACA
The DNA here is from genome assembly GCA_021346845.1 of Apeltes quadracus. NCBI lineage: Eukaryota > Metazoa > Chordata > Actinopteri > Perciformes > Gasterosteidae > Apeltes > Apeltes quadracus. The sequence continues at coordinate 8,053,757 of CM037920.1, forward strand.
CAGAGTCAAAGTTCTCTTCACCTGAAGTGGCTTCTTCTTATTCAGCGGATGCAAATGTTTCAGAGATTCTTGAGGGTTGATCACCATTCGCCTGAGAAAGTGGGGTTATTGTCTAGTTTGAAGGCGGACTCTCACTTGCAATTGGAGAAGGGATTTTGAAAAAACTGTAGAGCGCTGGAGTGAAGATGAGGACGGTGCCCAGTATGGAGACGGTAAGAAACGCCCACAGGAAGATCCTGTCTAACACCTGGGCCACAAACTTCCAGTCTTGAACCACCTGGGAAATAGAGGAAATATGAAATGCCGCGACAAATATAAACATTAAGCCTTAAGACAAATTCCAGTGATTAGTTAAATCTGTCTAGATCCAGCTCGACCCACCTCTCGGATGAAGTGCTCCTTGCGAATGTGTCTGCTGATGTAGCGCACTGAGTAGACAGCCTTGTCCAACATGGTCGCCCAGGCCTCGTCATCCATCCCTTCACACGCGGTCTGTCCGCGGGCTCCGCTGTTGGCCCTCTGGCCTCCTTTCCGACCTCCGGAGCGCGGCTTCATCTCAGGGCTTTCGGGAGCCAGCTCGGGGTAGTGGTACAGGTCGGTGTGGCCCCGCATGCAGAGCAACCGCGGCAGCTTCTGAAGGAAGAGATTACGGACCCACGGCGACATCGGGTGGTAGGTGGCCGAGGAGCGGTGGTGGACGTTGATGACGAAGACGGTGACGATGATGGAGAGCGTGACGAAGATCATGATGAAGAGCAGGTACTCTCCGATGAGCGGGATCACCTTGGAGGAGGAGGGGATGATCTCCTCGATGACCAGGAGGAAGACGGTGAGCGACACGAGCACCGAAGTGGAGAGTGACAGCTTCTCTCCTTCATCCGACGGGAGGTAAAACACAAGGACGGTCAAGAAGGACAAACCCAAACAGGGGAAAATGAGGAAGAGCGTGTAGAACAACGGCAGCCTCTTCAGGATGAAGGAATACGTGAGGAAGGGGTACGTGTACATGTCGTCCTTCCTGGTGCCCCTGGCTCCAGTGGCACTGAGGATCTCCCACTCCCCATTGTCGAAGAAGTCCCGCCGGTCGACCTGGTTGTCTATCAGGACCAGGTCCACCATGTGGCCGTCGTATGTCCACGAGCCGAACTTCATGGTGCAGTTCTGGCGGTCAAAGGGAAAGAAAGTGACGTCCATAGTACAGGCGGATTTGTAGCTGGCAGGCGGCGTCCAGGTGACGACGCCGTTGAACTTGACGATGGCTTTGGTCATCAAGGAGCCCTCGAACCGCCCGTCGGCACTGAAGGAGCGTGGAACAAGGTTTTTTACCATTTTTTGAGCTGTGATTACTGAAAAGGAATCGACTGGTTGAAAGTAAAGTCAGTGTTACATGAATGTTTATATTAGATTACAGCTAAAATGAGAAAATTGAAATACGGTTACTGCTTAGTTTCTACACATTTTTGTTACTGTACTTTACATGTGGGCCAAGTGACTAAGTTGTTAGAGTTTCACGTAATGCTCAGTCTGTTTGCAACATTAAAGCTGTCTTACTTCTCATAGAGGACGATGTCTGGGAGCCAGATAATTTCCTGATGGGACTCTGATGGAAGTGATCCCTCCGTATTTATCTGGATTCCATCGCAGCTTGTAATCTATCCACTCCTGGTCAACATGAGCAGAGGACACACAATGCAGTATTGTAAGTGCTCTGCTAAACATAACTGTGTTATAAAACCAAGAGTATTTATGTTTATTAGAAAGTACCGAAACAGTGTTAGCTAAGAACAATGTTCAGTTTTCAAAATGTTTACTGTAAAATACAGTAGCTAATCCATGTAATCACTATGACATTCTATTTTATATTGCAGTATGTTTAACTATTATCCATGAACATTTGGATACAAATGGCGAGTTTTATGGTAAGCTTTTCTTTTCAATTGGTTTCTATGTCTTGCTCACCTGCCATAGCCAAACGTTAGTTGTCATGAGCTGGTTCTTTTCATCCTGAAGTAGACAAAGACAACTTAGTATTTCGAAAGGAGAGAAAGACCCTTGCACCAAGATCACAAAGAGTAGGTTTTGGCACATCAAAATTCAGTCATAAGGGTTTACACATCAGTATATTCAACAAACCGTGCCGATATTGTCAGATTGAGTTCACCTAAATTACCAATGTCAGTTGTGTTATAATAAAAATGAGAACATCTCCTGGAGGTATCTGAAATGGGATCTGGGTGCTTCCATCACGATATTCAATTTGATTAGTTGACAATATGAGAAGCTTGGTAGAAAATAAACAAATCATCCTTTTCCCCTGCCATGAAATCAGACATAATGCCATTGACCTGTCTTTGCCACTTCCTTTGTAAACAGTAAAGGAAACATGAAACCGAGTTGGGTGCGATGAACCCTGAAGCTGAATGCAGCGGAAGGTAAGCAGATAAAGACAGAACTAGAAACATGAGAGTGGTTAACACAGGTTTATTTCCACATCACTGGAGGTGCGTTTGAAAAATAGGGGGAAGACAAAGAGCAAAATACCTGAGAGAAATAGAGAGCAGACACAAATCTGTTCAGTGGTACCGAGACCAGGCCCCAGCTGTCAGACTGAGTCTGATGGATTCATGATCACATAGAGCAGAGGTGAACCATAATCTAATACACAGCCATGTGTGGACGGACAGAGCAAAAGGTTGCAGAGCTGCTGTTTCTCTGGTTGGGTCTTTTCCCCAAAAATCATTCACCTTAATCTTTCTTTTCTGCGGCACTGATTGTTTTCGCACAACACAAATGTTGGTGGGAAGGACGAAGAGTTGAATCCAAACCGGTTGAGATGAATATTTTAGGCTCCTCCACTAGAGTCCTCCATTTTCTCCTCTTGGACACCTAAACCGTCTGCGCCAATCAAAGACATGCCCCTGAAATATTAAAGGACCACTCCGGAGACGGAGATGGTTGGGTTGTGGATGTGAAGAGTGTTCCAGATCTATTTCAGGACCACAGAAAGCTTTGCCCTGTAGAGCTGCCAGCGGCCTGTTTGGTTTCAGCCCCACTGACGGCGACACCGTTCGGCCCGGGAGAACCGGCCCCGTCCGACTCCGGCTCTCGGCTACATGGAAACCTGGGTTCTCTTTTCTGTGCTAGCTCGTTTTATTCTTTTGACGGATAAATCTGGAGATGGTCTATGTTTTTGATGTTGTCGTCAACCGTGATCGCGTTTCGGCTTCCCTGCCTTGTCTCCGGCTCTCAGCCCCTGCTTCACTGATTCCAAAATAAACAGTAAAAAACTGCTCACTGTTTACACACAAATCTGCTTTTGTTTGTTTAACAAAAGCACTTGGAATTAAAGGCTAAAAGATTTGCCAAAACAATTGAGCCCTAAATGTTTTATTAAAATTAAGCTAAAAAGGAGTAAAATGTTAAATTTCTGGAGACTATTTACAGATTTAGAGTTGCTGGACAGCTGGACAGTTTGGATTGACTCCAATTAAACTACAGTGCACATAAAAGACATTTTTGACCCAGTAATTCATCTTTTCAAATTTTTTTGAGAGAAAAATTGAGGTCTATATTGCAGACAGGAAAAAAGCTTTCAATACACGCAAAGAACTGACTTTTCTCTCCTCAATCGTAGTTGGTTTTGATAATTTCATTCTATTTGTGGCCTAAAAAGAAATATAGATTAACCACCTACTAATCTATTAACATCCATGTCATGATCAGGTTAAACTAATGGTTAAAGGTGTTGAATTTAACCCCTAACTAATTAACATCCGAATAGATTCAAAACTAGAAAAAAATAACCATGCTATTTATTAACTTTGGGGGTTTTGAGGAAAACACAACATGTGCTTGTAGTTTATATCCACTAGTGGGATCCAAACTACAAACGACAGTCAAGAGTAAATTCAGACAGGAAGACTGTTCTTGGCCGTAGCTCATTTCCCATACATTTACAAATCCCTGGATCAGCGGCTCTTTTACATCCAATAATCCCAACAAATAAATTGCACCTATCATCTTGCTGCTATCTCTTTTAAATATGAGCGTCTCTCGTAGTTACGTTAATGCTGCTGTTTCCCACCACCTCCCCATCTCTGCCCAATCCTCCTCGGAGTCATCCGCTTCATTAACTCATCATGCAATCGGCCTCATCGGCTAACACCGCCCCCGGGTCCGGGTGATTTATCTTGGCGCGGCTCGAGGCAGGCGGCCATCGATCGCAAATGTCCCTCTAGTCTAAGCAACAAAAGCTCTGTGAAGACTTAATCATTGCATGTCATCTTTAAAGTTAAGTTAAGTACACGGACATGTGCTTGCGCTTGTGATTGCAGGTGTGTTCTCACCACATCCACCAGCTGGGAGATCTTCAGTCCAAAGCGAACCCTGACGGTGTCGTTGGCGTGCTGGATGGGCCTGACCCACCGCTGGTACCCCTGGAAAAGGTTCCTCATGAGGGCGTCCTCCATCTCCGCCAAGGACACAAACTCACTCGGAGCTGGAACACACACTGTTCATTAGATAACAAATGCATTGTGTTGGTTGGAGAGTAAAGTGGCAATGAGTGGGTTAAGTTTTCTTTCAGACAGAAATCACTACTCCTATGAGTGGAGAATGTTTGTAAATAGACAATAGCAACTCTATTTTTCATGTGTTTCAGATGTTATTGTCTTTAAAATAGGCCAAAGGTCAAATCTGAGAGTTTGCTTTCATTGTCTTTGCAAAACTTCCTTTACATGAAATTAGTGAGCCGTCATTCCTCACCTCCTCATATATATGTTTCAGACACATCACTACTTGGACTGAGGTGGATTTATTGTCAAGACTGTAGTTTAGCTAATTTAGCTAAGAAAATCCAGCTAGTTCCAAGAAAAGGCTATTTGGCCTTTTAAAGCAATGAGAACGTTCTGTGCATGGTGCGTTTGGAGAACGCAACTCTTTGCGTGTCACACATGTGGGGGGCTGTCAGCACACCAGTCAGCCCGAGGAGATATAATGTCTTGAGGGACGAAGACAGTGATGTTGACGGGAGACAACCAGATATGATGTCAGACGCCACGGCTGTCAAGTGCGAGAGCTTCTGTCTGTCTGCGTGTGGCTGGATCCATGGGTGAATAAAAGTGCCGACGAAGCAAATCTAACACCAAAGGGCGTTTTAGTTCTCCCGTATCCCCTCTGTGTCTGAGCTGGCAAGGACTCGGGGAGACGTGCTGAGAGCTGGACACTGACATCGGACACCTGGACTCCCGTCTTTCTGATTAACCATCAGCCACAGCGCAGCAGCGCTGCATTTGCTCTGGAATGTATAAGCTGCTTAAAATCTCAGTGGAAATAATTCTGATAATAAAAATATAAAATATAAGAAGGGAGGATTTTTTAGGAGAAATAGTCGATAAAGTAACATGAAGTGTGCAGGTTGTAGCCTACTTTTCGTTTTTGCGGAGCTGATTGTTCCACCACATGGTCGGTCTCTCCGAGCATGAACGATACTCTGCCTCCCTCGCTTTCCCCACAAGACATTTAGAATTTAGAAAACACCTCGGAGTCTCCTTACCGTGGATCTCGGCGAGGGACAGCGGGCATACGAGGAGGAGGAGGAGGAGGAGAAAGACGGTCAACTTCATGATGCTGTCCTCCCGTTCCGACCGAGCGCTCGCGCAGCCTCCTGCTACCACCGGTCCAGCTGGAGAGGAGGACTGCTGCGCACACACCGAGCTGCCAAAGCCACCGAGGCGTCCATCAGACGAGACCAGCACCGTGCGGGGAAAAACAGGCGTCCCTCCGCTTTCACACGCAGCGGGGGATGGCTGACAGGGCGCATGTGTGGCCGGTGTAGGTGTGCTGTGATGGAGAGCGGCGGTCGGTGCAGCGGCTGTCCGCAGGAGGACGGGAGGAGGAGGAGGAGGAGGAGGAGGAGGAGGAGGAGGAGGAGGAGGAGGAGGAGGAGGAGGAGGAGGAGGAGGAGGGGGAGGGGGAGGAGGAGGGATGTCCGGGTGACGCGTGGAGTTTAAAAGCTGATCAAAAACTTAAGGCGCGTCTCTATTGTGTTTCTTTGCGTTGTGCTGTTTCTGTACTTGAATAGTCTTCATAGTCCTGATCAGGACTATGAAAAGGAAAACGGTCCATTCTGCAGATCATTTGAGTGTATAGATTTTGCTTAGGGCTTGGAGGAACTTGCCCAATAATGACTTTAACATTGACATATTTTCCTATGAGTATGTGGTGTTGTCATTGCACTTGTGTGTGCCAAAGGCTGGATGTCAGAAGACTTCATCAAAAACTACCTCATTCTGTATAGAGGGCTTTAATTCATAACAGCCCCTAATTAAACATGCATCAGCTGCGTGTCTCCTCCACTGGAGAGCGCTGATGAGGACATGCTTTAAAACAGGCCGGCAGGAGAGGCCTTTGTTGTTAAAAAAGATTCTGTCTTGCTTCCATTATGAATAGATCTACCAAAAACACAATCATAAATGCTGCTCTACTTTAAAGGTGCATCGCTCAAAACTTTAGCCTGACCTGAAAGGGACGACTCCCACCAACACAAATGAGTTTGTGCTGCTTTAAGAACTTCATTTGAAGAAGAAATGTCCTCGTTCCGGTGGAAGTCTGCAGAGGTCATTGACAACAGTTGTTAGTGGGACTCTCTCGTTCCAGGAAGAACTGCTGATAGTCTGGGGATTTCTGTGAATTATAAGTAACTAGGCTACAATTTCTGGAAAGAGTTTTCAAAATCTGTGCAGCTGACACAGACACTGTGAAAGCTGACAAATAAAAGCTGAGCCAGTGCTAAATTTGGGGATTTGGTTGAATATGGGAATGAATTCAGGACACATAATGTAGACGCACAGACTACAACGCGCGCTAACACACACACATTATGCATGCATTTTGGAGTTAATCGGGCATGAAGCACACTTTGTGTTGTATTATTCGCTCTCTGAATGTGACACACTCTCTCTCTCTCTCTCTCTCTCTCTCTCTCTCTCTCTCTCTCTGTCCTGCTCTGTGGGGCGAAGTGACGGGGATAACGGGAGGCTGATTATCACAACGAAATTATCCTGATTTTCTGCTCCACTTGGAGCTGTGGGGCCGGCAGCTGCCGCCTCTCAGATCGTCCCTTCCGCCTCTAATCATTTGGAAACATAAATTCTCGCGGGCTGGAAACCTGCCGGTCCATTCCCAGACGTGAGTGTGTGTGTGTGTGCGTGTGTCTGAGAGAGAGAGAGAGAGACTATGCATCTATGCGTGTGTTCGCCACACGTTAGAGCTTGTTTGTGTGCGTGTGTGTTGTTTTTGTTTTCTCAGCTGGTTGTTGAACTCATAATTACACTTTGCATAATTTACTTGATGCAGAACATTTTTATAAATGAGAGGAAACACAGTCACGTCTCAAAGGGCCCGTGGTTTCAATCAATCTTGATCTGCATTATTTTCAGGATTAAAAAGGGAGATGAAAGCAGGACAGGCATTCTACAAGGGAAATCAAATCTGTCACGAGCTTCAAAGAACTAAACCAAGGCGGTGGTCTCCCACACGCTGACACTGTTAGCTCACTAAAGAGAAGTTTAACCGGAAACCTTGATAACCTTCTAAGCTTCGGTTCAACAATCAAAGTCAAAACATCTATTAAAGGAAACTTTTAAAACATGATTGAAACTTTTAAGTCATCAGATGTTTAAATCCCTCACATCAATAACGCAAGATTTCAGTCATTTGATATTTTAATCTTCATAAAATACCAAAGAACTGTGGAGTGAAATAGACGGAGAGACTCCGGCCATATCAGAGGAGAAGAATCACCGGGGAGCTTTTCAAAGCTCACAAAAGGAATGGAAAATAGGGAAAGCGGGGGATTAGGAGAAAGTGGCAACTCTGAGACCAGTGCATTCTGGGATTGATGACTTCCAGCGTGAAATCAAATGTTAATCACACGAGAGTTTAATGTGAGTTACGGTCGGTTAGCAGCAAACTGAGCTTTCTCATTTAAAAATCCACACACAAAATATTAATCGACCTTAAACATGACACGTCTCTCTCTAATTTTCTTTTTGTCTCTTTATTTGACCGACGCAGTGACAAGACGGTTTACACTTCCCTCACAGGTAACCATGTAAGAAGGACCGAGGAGCAAGTATACAAAAATGTTTTTATTATGGGGCTCTGCGGTCACCTGATCCACGGACAACAGTTCAACATCTGCTGGCAATATTATTATTATTATTATATTATTAAAATTTTTGTATACATTGCTATACTCTTAATTTATTGTGATTTCCTCATTAAAGTGATCAATTTGACATTTTTAATGTAAAAATCAAGACTTCTGACAGCTGTGTGTGTGTGTGTGTGTGTGTGTGTGTGTGTGCGTCTGTCAGTACACTTTAATCCAGAGCCATTTGGGAGACACACCAAAGATGCTGAGTCAGCTGTGCGTTGTGTGTGCATGCATTCTTTCTATGTATTCTATGTATGTGTTTGTGCATGTGCTTCCGTGATGTGCAAAATCATGACAGTCCACCTGTGTTGGTCAATGTGTAAATATGTATTTATGTATTAACTATGTATTTGTGTAAATTTGCATTTGCATAGTTTGGGTCTGTGTTTGGTTCATTGGCCTGCGTGAGGATGTGCTTCTATGTCCGTCGACATGTATGTCTACGTGCTCCAGTGATGTAATGACTGCTCACGCTTTGCACCCCGGGGCGTCAACGAAGAGGACGGCTGGGTTTCTCCTTTCTCAAAGTCTCTCTCTGTGTGTCAGCGCCCGTGTGGAGTTCACAGTACTACGTGTCCACGGGGAGAAATCGGTCTCCATTTCTCATCTTGAGCAAGAGAAATGTTGTGTAACCTTCAATTGCCTCCGGACAAGATGGACGGATAATGGGGCACCTTCTCTAACGTGCATATGAGTGCGGTGTTTCCCATCCTCATGAAGCCTGATGCCTCGACTCCATTGGCCTCTTGGCAGAAGATTGTACGTTGTATTTACAGCCTCCCCGTGCATTTATTTGAGTTCATCTGGGAGGACCTGGGCCTTCACCATTAAATAATAGCATGATTATCTTCCACTAAATATATTTGAGTTTATACGTTGTTGTTGTTGTCTCTGGTGATTCTGCAGAAGCTCTGAATTGGGGACTTTTGGCTAGGCTGTTGTTAAACAGAGTCTCTGCTCCTTACATCTTATCAAAAAGTTGCATTTCTCCCTACTGTTTAAATTCAAGTGGCCCCCGTCATATACAAACCCCTGCTGAATGCCACTCGGCAATGACACGGCAATGTTCTATCACATGCAGCTATCTCTGCAAACAATACAGGTACAAGATAAATGCACATTTCTCCCCTAATTATCAAAGGGACAGCATACATGTATCTAAAAGTCAACCTAATTTGTGTGTGATATTTGCTCTCAAACCCGCAAACAGTGCCAGAAGCATTTTAGGCTCTTTCACCAAAATGCTCTTTCCAAATTCTAAGACAATGTTTCCTCCTCTATAAATATTTATCCGAGGGTAAAATTAGACGCCCGCTCTTTGTGAGCATGTGTGAGTGTGTGTTGCATTCTTGTACTTCAAGAAGCTACCATTTATGTGTATGAGAGGACCCTGCATAGCGAGTTCCTTCAGAAGGCTCAGATTGGAATGAATTATTTAGAGGAGAGTCTCTTTTACTTATCCACGGTCGACTGGCCGCCGGCACGCACCGTTCCGCTATTGACGACACAAGAGAGTACCCTAATTCACCACCCAGCCTGCTGCAGTGTGCCCTCATGTCAAGGGAAAACCACACCCAAAATGTCCCAGCATGCTGCAGTGGTCCACAGCGAGTCCACTCATTGCAGTCTTGCTTTTTTTTGTAGAAAAGGTCAACAAAACTACTGGAGAAAGACTGCAATTACGGAGAGAAGGCTTAGGCTTTCAAACACGAGGTGTTTAAAAAAAAGTGAAATAAATGATACATGTAACAGATCATTAATCTTTTTCGGAGTTATACCCCAAAAAGCAATCGAAACGAGACCATCCAACAAGTCCGCCATCCTGGAGTCCAGGAGCAGGATGCTAACAGTCAGCGTCAACAGCGAAGACTCACGTAAAATATTCATCGATGTGGCCGGCTTAATAATGTATTATGCCTCAGTTTAGCACCCAAAGCCGTGCTCTGCTTTGCAGGGACGGCATGCGAGTGCTGGAGGTCCAATCATTCAAGGGGGATGTACAGCTTTAGAGTTGCGAGCTCGTTCTATTTTATCTTTAGATAGCTCTCCAGTAGAAGCTGATTGGTGTGTCCATCTCGAAGGAGTCTGCTGTAAAGTAGCGTTGGTGTGGAAAAATTAAAAAAAAATAACATCACAAGACTAACTTTTTTAAGTTTGAAGGGGAGCCCAATAAATTGGTTGAGAGACAGTCATGAAAATGCCATTTTTCACACATGCAAATACTCTCCAAAAATAGCACGAGTCGCTAATCTCTTCCTTCTCTGGCAACCATGTGATCCTGTCAAGCAGCAGACTGGGACCAACAGGATACTGTGTGTGGCCGTCGTAACACTGCTGCCGCTGCTGCATTTCTATATTTGTAACTCGTCCATCCCATAATCCCCATGTAGTGAGAGCCACACCGCTGAGTGCACATATGGACTCGCACTGCAGGCACTCTCGAGTCAATCTCTCTCGGTTATCCCACGCCGACTTCCACAGGTGCCATGTTGAATCTCCCGGTTCCATTCTTGAAACGCACAAACACACGAACGCACAAACGGAAACGTGCAAAAGCTTTTTGTAGTGAGGATTAAGGGAGAGTGGTTGCTGAGAGCCACACGGTGGACCGACTCTAAGCAGAGTTATATTCCACTTTGGCTGCAGGGAGAAAGTGTTTTCACCACCATGGACTTCCAGTGTGGGTGTGTGTGTGTGTGTGTGTGTGTGTGTGTGTGTGTGTGTGTGTGTGTGTGTGTGTGTGTGTGTGTGTGTGTGTGTGTGTCGGTGCTGACAGGCACATTCTGATTCCCCCGTGACCTCTGATAGAGGGAAAGAAGGGAGCTTCAAAGGAGAAATGCTTGGCAGTGGTTTGGCTTCAGCCACGCCGTTTTGGCCACTTTACCCGACATGCCAGTATGTGTGACCGTGTGTTCAACCGTTTCCTTAAAAAAGCACTTTAACTGTAACTATGTTGCTCACCCTGAACCTGCTGGCAAAAGCAACTTGTAATCTAATGTCTTAGACAAAATCCAATTACGACCTGATGTGCTCAGTGAGTGCTGTAAGCTAAAGGCACTGCCAGTCAAGAAAATAGATGCAAATAGAATCCACACAAGAAAAAGCTACAAACATGTCCCGGATATGCAGATCTATGGATTCTACGGTGCCCTCTTTAGATGGGCAACGACCAACAGCAAATGTTAAGACAAACTGTGGACATTTGGTTCCGAATCTCGACCCAACGTTCACCTAAAAATGATCTAAATTAGGAGACGCAACTAAGACGAAGAAATAATTGTTTATTATTAAGAGTTGATAAAGTGTGGGGAGAATCAGCAGCAGGATAAATCCCCCCTGTGGAGCCACTCATGATGTGGAGGTTGTTAAATGCATTAGTGTAACAATATGGAAGTGTTGACTTTGTAAAGATATAGCTGAGTGACGTCCACCTGAGCCATGAACGAATTGTCTCCCTCTCTCCGGGAGTCGCTGTGTTGAGCGATGTCTTGCTCAAAGGCAAATCCTCTGTGGGTGACTGAGCAATATTCCATCAGTTCCTTACACATCATTTCTCAGAGGATATTAGGATCACAAAGTGTGTGACTGTTTCACCCGTTCTATGCTATTGTTAAGTTTAGTTTTTTTCAGATATTAAAAAACAATCATCAATCAAGTCTTTGTATTATGACAAAACAGACGGAATAATCATCCATCTGTCAATGACTGATGATATTTGGCTCTTGAACTGTTGCTAAAACTAAGTTTACATTTGAAGTCTGTACATCTGTACAAATAATGCAGATGGTGTTCAGTGTAAGTCAACAGCAAGAGTTGAAAAAAGGAGAGATCAATACAAATATGTTTGTCCTAAAAGGTAGGTAAACTCAATGCAAATCCAATTTGTTGTTAATGTTAATAAACTGCTTTCCCATTAATTATTTGCTGTAGTATGAAGACATCCAATGCGATATTATACCGTCGCATTAGTGTAATGTTAGTGTACCGTTTTCCTTCATACTCGACATGAAACCTTTCTGGTTTTCTTCCTCCAATATTTCACACACATTACAAATATTTTAATTCTCTCCATCTACATCTATCTCATTGTTTCATTTCCTTCATTCACACCCTGCACCGCCTTACTCTGATGGGGGTGATAGGGCCGACATTAGCAAGAGGCCGCGTACATCTGTGGAGCATCAGAGGAGACCTACAGCAGCACAGAGATGTTCACACGGAGATCGAGTCCAGGACCTTCTTTATTATTAAATAACATGAGACAGTTTGGCTTTTAAAGTATTTTCACAAGTTCAATCTCTATTGTGCATTTCAAAGTGTTTCTATACATTGTAGGTTTGCAGTGAACTTGTGAATTAGTGTGCAATGCATAATTATACTCAACGTGAACACACGTGGGGAACAGGTCATGTGTGTGCGGCCGTAGCCAGTGTTCTTTCTCAGAAGCCATGCGCAACTCTTACAAACGTGCCGACGAGGAACCACGGTCTGAAAATAGCACAAGTGGCAGCTATCAGAACGACATCATACACATTACTACCAACAGTCAGTATTTGTCTTTAACTTAGATGTTATGGATGAACATACTGTACTACTTTATTGCACCGGCTCACAATGACAAGTCCTACTGCAAAACTATTGAAGTCATGTAGGTCCTTTTTTTCTCAGCCACTCGAATGTTAAGAGGTTCTTCAAATTGTGATTATGATAATTCTTCAATAATTACCTGACATTGTTAAACACATTAGGTACAAGATTGAATAATACCAATGAATGAAACGTGGTTTTGAATAAAAGACATTGAGTAAAATGCAGAAAAGAAAAGACACAATGGGAGACAGGAGAGGAGACGGCTTTAAAGAGCCTTTGTAGGCAGCGTCAGGTCAAGACATGGCACAGCAGAGGAGAGAAATGAAAGAGGAAAGGAAAGGGAGACTTGAGGATCAGACGATGGAGCGGAGGAGAGTGGAGAACATCACGGCATGCACGTTAGGAGGACGAGGAAAAGATGAGATGGAGAAGTCCTTTGAGGAAATAAGACGGCTGAAAACTGATGATGATGATTGAGACCCAGAGAGGAGCTCGAGACACAGACGAGAGACAAATAGCAGAAAAGGAGAAAGAGGACGGTTCTGTGTTCGATTTGAAAAAGAGCTGCAGGAGGGATAATTCCAAAAAAGTCCAGTACTGAGACAGACAGAAGTGGACCAAAAGAGAGACAAAGAAACAGGACAAAGGAAACGTTCTCATTTCCAGAAGCTGATAAGCGGCTGGAGGAAGAGTCCCACCGTCCCCAAAACGCAAACTGTCACAAAAACCCACAGGAAGATCCTGTCGATGACCATGGCCACATACTTCCAGTCGTCCTCCACCTGAGGAAAGAAAGGACATTTTTGTGTGTGTATAAGTTCATATCCAGTATATAACATATCCACGGCTCACAGATTCATATGGAATGGCAACCTTTGCATAATGGCAACGGTGCAATGTGAAGTCACTTCGTAACGCTACAGCTGCTTGGCTGTAAGGTCTGTGTGTGTGTGTGTGTGTGCGTGCATGTGTGAGTGTGTGTGTGTGAGTGTGTGTGAGTTTCGGGGTAATAGAGGCGGAGAGATCCTGCACAGTTTGCCACCATGGCTACTGGTGGCGTGGTTTTGTATAGTGTGCGTGCATGCTTGTTGATAGTATAGAGTAGCCCTTGATCAGTCAGGTGTGGACAATAGGATAATGGCTGCACTGACCATAATGCCATTGTGTGCTATTCTGCATGCATATCATAGAAATATCCCAGCTGTGTTACAAAAAGATGGAGCTGAAGTAACAAACATATCAGGGCCATCCAGAGGGTGCAGGAGGCAACACACAAAGCCCCCCATCCCCCATCTGCAACAAACCAGCAGCTTTCCTTTCCCTTTATAGCTCAGAGTAAATGGCTTTAAACACCTTTTGGGCTGCATAGACGATTCACACTCTGCAAAGATAACAGGCATACGGCATGCTTTGTTGGTGCATGATTATGTTTATTTGTGTGTTCTGTACAGGGGCTAAGTTGGTGAACACCAATCTGGGGACAAAAATGTGGTCCATAAAGTAAAATATTGAGACCAAGTTGAATTTAAGATTGGGGTTGGCTTTATTATTCTAATCCTCTGTTGACCTTCTGCTTAGAAAATGCTCAATGGGAGAGCACTGGCACAGCAAACACAGTACAAACACGTTTTTGTATTGTGTTAAATAAAATGTGTTGCACAGATGTAATGTTATGGTGTCACAATATTTTAGTCTGACTGTCAGAAACGTCTCCGACATATTGAGAAAATATATACAGATGGTTTATTTATTCTGCTCCCATGTCCCATGTTTCACACCGCCGGGTACAATACAATAAATCATCTACAAATCAAAATTGGCTATGTTCTCTCAAGTAATTAGTATTACGTATTGTTGTTTCATTATCAAGACAACACAAATTTTCTTTTGTACCTCTTTGGCTTTGTTGCGAGTCCTCATGTTCTCTGCGATGTACCTCACGCTCTCTATGGCTTGCTTGATCTCTGGCGACACCACGGAGAAGGCAACAACAGCGTTGACAGGCGAAGGGACATTCAACGGCCGAGGCGCCTTGGGCAACTCTGACTCCTGGGGTCCCTGGGTTGGGGGTGCATGTTGGGGAGGAGGAGGGGGAGGAGGAGGAGGAGGAGGAGGAGGAGGAGAGGGGGGAGGTGGCACCATCGAGGGTGGGACAGGAGTCGGTACCTCTTTGCCTCTGTAGGGGCACCTCCGGTTCATGTCCCGTTTCCTCTCACCATAAGCCACACAGTTCATGGAGCCAGCAGCTGAGGCAGCTGCACCTCCTCCTCCTCCTCCCCCTCCTCCTCCTCCTGCTCCTGCTCGTGCTGGCCCAGCCTCCAAAGGTGCACACGCCACACCCCCAGTTATACCCCCAATGCTTACACTTCCTGAGCCACTTCCTGTGCCACTTCCTCCTCCTATGCTGTTCTTTCTCTTCCTGTTTCCCGCGCTCTTCCGTCCCTTTCCGGCCGCTCCCGTAACACCGCCAGGGGAGGAGCAGCCCTGGTCGATCGGCCGCCTCATCAGCATCACCCTGGGCAGCACCCCGAGGAACACAGACCTCACCCACTCCGGCATAGTGTGAGTCATGGGGGTGCGGTAGTGGACGTTCAGCACGAAGACTGTGATGACGATGCTGAGGGTGACGAAAATCATGGTGAAGAGGAGGTATTCGCCGATCAGAGGGATGACGAGCGACGTCGAAGGGATGGTCTCGGTAATGACCAGCAGGAACACGGTGAGAGAGAGGAGGACGGAGATACACAAGGTGACCTTCTCGCCGCAGTCAGACGGCAGGTAGAAGACCAGGACTGTGAGGAAGGAGATGAGGAGGCAGGGGATGATGAGGTTGATGGTGTAGAAGAGAGGCAGGCGGCGGATGTAGAAGGAGTAGGTGATGTCCGGGTAGATCTCTTCGCAGCAGTTGTACTTAATGTCATGCTTATATCCTGGTGCGTCAATGATCTCCCACTCTCCACTTTCCCAGAAGTCTTTCAGGTTCACCTGTGGATGTGTGAATATTGTGATGAAAATATTTTAATGATGAGCAATTCTGTTTCGCTAGTAAATTGTTGGTTTCTGGCAGAAAACTGGATCTCAGCCCCTTTCCCCCCAGAGACATCCCCCCCTCCCGCCCCTCTGACCTTTGAGCCAATCAGCACCAGGTCGATCTTGGCCTTGTCATACGTCCAGGAGCCAAACTTCATGGAGCAGTTCTGGTAGTCGAAGGGAAAGTAGGTGATATCCATCGGGCAGGAGGATTTGAAAATAGCCGGAGGAATCCAGGTGATGGTGCCATCGAACCTCAGCAGAGCCTTCGTCTTGTCTTCCACAAGGAAGTCACCTACAGCACTTTGAGAGGCGTACACTTCATGTCAGTGAAAGGACATGTTACACGAAACATGGAGAGCAAAGGAGGGAAGGAATGGCGTTGGAAATTATGAAACGCATGGAGGGCTAACTCTACACATATTTCAACAGATTAGAAAAACTAAACGTGCGGCTCTTCTTTAGCATTATAACACAAACTTACTTGTTGTACAAAACAATGTCCGGCCTCCAAATTTTGTTGGAAGGGACCCGTATGAACTCAATCCCATCGTACTCAACAGGGGCCCATTTCAGCTTGTAGTCGTTCCAGACCTGAAAGACGGACATAACTTAACTTAATATATACAATGTGTCCTCAGTAATACGGTTACATGAAAGACAAAACTCACTCACATGCCTCAGCCATAGATTGGTTTCCATTATCTGATTCACCTCATCCTGTTGGGACGAAAAGGGGAAAAGTATTACTAAGAGAAAAGTATGCTGTTACAAAACATATGATTTGCTTGTTCGGAGATGTTTATTCTTTTACCACTTTGACCAGTTGAGACATGGAGACCTCAAACTCCACTGTGACTGGATCAGACACATTCTCCACTGGTCGGATGAACTGGTTGTACCTCCTGAACAACCTCCGAAATAATCTGTCCTCTCCCTTAGAAGAAAAGCAGCCTGGTAAAAGACAGAAGAAAAAGCAGTTAAACGATGGGTTTGTTTGCAGATATTTATATATTTGTTACATTTCTAGATTTTCCAGATCTTCTAGATCTAGTTTAGGGCCATGGATTTAAAACTAGCTTTCTGTTGAAGCCAAAGCCAATCACATGCCTGCCTCCAAATGGCGCACATATTATTCAACACATTCCCAAAACGCACAACTTGCATTTACCAAGCTGCGTGAAGAATTTCATATCACGGAAAATGTGTACTTCTCCAAAAGGGCTAATAGGTCACAAGCCAAATATACACAAAGAGCCACATACGCTGAACAGGTTTGCATCCTTGGCAACAACTAAATAAAACATGTCCGTTTAATGGGACACATTCTGTTTGTGCAGGTCAGTAACCTCTCAACAAACCAGACACTAGAAAACAGGGTTCACAAAAACCTAACTTACTATAAATCATCTTCATAGATATCATGTTCATCATTTGTACACCATATCTTGTGGAATTATTAAACGTTTCAGCTTTAATTGATTTGTACTTCAAATTGGCTTTAGAGACAGTTTTTCAAAGAGAAGACTAACCAGCAAGAATCTGGTGCAAAACAAACGTATCAAAACTATCATTATTTACTGCAAACTAGGAAACAAGTCGACCTAAAGGGCTTCAGTATTAGCAATGGGCCTGTCTTCCATTACAACAAGGCACTATACACAAGTTCACATAACTTGAATAAAAGTAATTTCAGTAGGGGGAAACTTTCATTAAACATCTTTTTTTTAAAGATCCTTTAGGTTGGAACAAATATTTAATATGCGGTTTCGTACAATAAAGTCATGAGGCAGTTTGTCCACGTACTGCCATTGGGAGAAACATAGATGAATATCTTGCAGACATTTCTTATTGCAGCCTGTCTGGTTCCTTATTTTGTGGGACTTGTTTAACAGCTCACGTTGAAAAAATCTGACTTGCCAGGGCCTGGGAAATAAAAATGTAATTGAGGTTTATTCCTGTTATTTGTGTGACAATCTCAATCTGAAGCATGCCAGGCAATATAACACGGTGAACACACTTCCTGAGCAATTTTAATTTAACCTCACAGGGGACACAGCTCAGGGGTAGACTCGATTTACTGAGCGAAAAGATTAAAAAGACACTTACATAATCACAACATCTGGTGCATATAATAATGACTCACTTGTAATTTCGGACACACAAATGAGGGATAATATGCAATGAACTTGCCTATCCTAACTTGTCTACCCCTTCCTGCCCTAAAGTTCAGCATACCCTAATAATCGAGTTTAATGCGGTGGAAGAGAATCAGTTCACTCAGCTTCATGCCGTCATGTTTGTTCCCGTAGCTTTCATCAAATCATCAGGGCCGCCACTCCGATACGTTTTTTTTGCTTCACTGCTTTAAAACTCTCCATAAGTTTTCCTGAGGTCACTGGCGTGAGTGAGTTGAGTCTTAAAGCTTAATGAGAGGGCTCCTCTCCTGAGAGAATTTCTGCTCATGGTACCTGCCTTAAAAACTGCCCGCCGCTCCCTGGTTTGCTGCACTCACAGAAAGTTGTTTAAGCCTCTAATTGGGCTAAAGGAAACCAGGACAATTATAATCTGTCAATTAACTGGACCTTTGTTCACTCTGGAAAAAAAAAAAAAAAAAGGCAATTTTTTTGTTCTTCTCTCCTGGCAAGTTCTCTCTTCTAATGGCCTTCTTTGCTCCGCCACAGAGGATCTCAGACTCCATTTAAAAGAAGTTAATTATAACCTCTGCCCGGTCACCACACATAATTATGCACACACACACTGCTTGCTGCACTCCGGTACTTAATGTAAGGATTTAATTTGTGTGGCAAGAGACAATTTATGAGTTTGCCCGTGAAAGTGGAGGCACAGTGAGCGAGTTACATGGAGTACATGGAATTCCAACACGTTCAGCCGTGGAATTAATATGTTCTGAAGCTTTGGTTTATTACAGTGCAATTACGGTAATTATAATTATAAAAAGGAAAGCTCAGTCAACATTGCCAACAAACACAGCCAACACAAAAAAATGAACCGACATTATTCTCAGAGCAACACGTATTTTTCTCTGAACCTGACTGAGTAACAGTAGTTAAAACGTGTGATTCAATTAAATTCTATTCTGTTATATTGACACAAAAGTATATTGGTGCAAATAAAAAGCAAACGCTGACTTTATCCGAGCATGATATTCAATATCCCACCGTGACCTTCAAGCCTTGAGCTCTGACCCCTCTGAAAGCAAACAACTAGCCTCACTATCCAACAAGTGCGCTGCTACAAAATGCATCCCATAACATTCACGCCTGAAACGGAAATGAGACGCTAACAAACTGCAAAATGCAAATCACTCACGTCATGTTAACCTCAAGTTAACATGACGTCACCTCAAGTGTGTGTCCACTTCAGAAGAATACGATTGCATCACAACCAGCCTTCCCAGCACAAAAAACCAACAGCACGTCGCACACAGCAACATTAGCAACACATGCGTATTTTCCCAAATAACCAAATACAAACTGTGGAAGCTGCAGCCAGAACAATATATGTTAGTAAAGTGGCCATGTTGCCTGTGATTCAGCCAACACGCTTGGTACGGCAGCCACTGAAAGTCTCAAACGCAATTAAAGATAACGTGGAACGTGGAGGGGCAGGTGTCCTTCCTGCAGGGACTCACAAGGCAAACTGCATCACAAACACGTCTCTGTACTGCTGCAACAACCCTTCAGCCAGTGTAAAGCAAAAATAATAACACACACTGATGAAAGCAGTCGTGCATTTTACCCTCAAATAACCACATTGACTTAGAATCAGCAAACCAAACACCAAGTCTGTCCCCGTCTCTGGTGTCTGCAGGAGCCCGAGACTTCAGAAAGAGGCGTGGCCTCCGGGGGCTCTTTGATCACGCATGTGCTTAACAGGATGAGCCCGGCAGCGAGTCAATCTGAAGGAACTAATTACCCTGCAATATTACCCCGCTGTTAGAGCTTGTGTGTGTGTGTGTGTGTGCATGGAAGAGAGATACAACGGGTTAGAGAGAAACGGCGCAGAGAACATACAGCAGGAGAGAAGTGACAGCTCGAGGAGCAGAGAAGAGCGACATGTTGCTCTCCAGGGTCTTTGATGCCCTGATGGTGACACGCTGAGTGACGCACAAGAGGCTCCGCGGTTACTTCTGCATGCAGCAATATCTTCACTCATTCATGAACTTCAACGGAGCCTTGTCTCCACCCTTTGTCCTCTGAATGTCTTATAAGACATTGCTTGATTCTCCGAATGTAAATATGTTATAATAGTGAATTAATTTACAGCCGATAGACACAAAGGTATGTGACAGATTCCACAATGTGTTTGCATGTGACTGATCATCAGCCCTAGCAGGTGGGATTACCATGTGCAGATTCTCAGGCTCCTTCTGCAGCAGAATCACATATTTAATATGTTTCGCTCTCCTTTTAAATCACTGTGAATAATGTCACACCGCAATAAGTAACTCAGGTGTCATGAGATTAACCTTGCCAAACGTAAATATTCCGCTAAAGGTGCAAGTGACACTGGAATGAACTATTAAATCGGCTCATTTCCTTTCCGAGGAACCAGAGAGAACTAGAAAGTAGCTTTTTCGACACGTTCGTGGAAGATGAACCGCTGCCCGACGGGAATGAGCTGTGATAAGAATTAACCAGCTAATCTTCAGACCGACCTCCACCTCCAGCCTCAAACACTGAGTAGTGGAAGAGCAATGAGATAATGGATGCAAAGAGCCAAATGACTCGTTGGCTGTAGCGATTCTTCGGGGCACAGTGAAGAGCGAAGGCAGCGGAAGCACTCGCTCCGCTAAACGAGTCAGTCAAGATAAAGAACAAACAATCAGGACATAATGGAGAGACACTTCCCATACTCATCTCAACATTGTTCAGGGTGAAGTAATAGGAAGACCATTTTTAAAGAAATGATGCTAGCCAGTTTTATTTGCTGTGACTCAGGTATTGGTCAACGGGAAACTGATGAATGATTTTTAACACAAATTATTTTTCTTTCTAGTGGTTAGGCAGTTGGTCAATGTGTCACTTTGAGAAATACAGGAACAAAAATCTGACACTGTTGTAATATGGACATGCAGTAATACTTCTTTGCAGCATCCTTAGTTGGCTTGTGTTGAGTGATGCAGCTGAACAGACGCAGACTTTTAAGGACTCGTGGACAAACATATCAATTAAAAACAAATCAATCATCAACTGCCATCAATCAAGGATCAGGAAAAACGTTCTCAAATCTTCCTGTCCATCTGAGGCCTCAGTTGCTTCCTCGTCCTCGCTCCCTCCATCCCCGAGCATGACTCAGTTCATCGCGTGTCCCAGACGAATCATTGAGCAGGGCTGTCCGGAGGAGGAGTTCTGTGGTGTTGGTTGGAGGGGAGTATGGTGGTTTAGGCCGATCCATGGGGGAGGGATGGGGGGGGCGGGATAAGCCCCCTGCCTGTGCTGGTCACACCGAGGGTGCGGGAGGGCGGCGCGGTTGCAGTAATCACGGCGCAAAGAGGATCCTCAAGGCGCTTGCACGGTCCTTCAGTCGCACGCAGAGAAGCACACACACATCCTTACTGATTGCCTGTCAGACTTTAATCCAACTACGCTGCTTCTGGCAGAAAAACTACGGAGCCATTCTTAAGTTCCACGTGTTTAAGTCCGGCAGAGGAGCAAATATGCTGGATGATGCTGTGATGCAAGCAGAGAGGTGCATACAGGCAGATGGAGGCCCCCGAGGCTTAAATGTAGATCATGTTGAATGCTGGTAAAACCAAGAACACTTATTTTTTCGTCTACATGACAATCTCTATTGAAAAGCTTTAGCTGTAAAGACTTTTCTCTTTACTGGCGCATTTCTTTTCTAATTAATGAATGAATCATTTTCAGCACAGCGATGCAGTTGTTGCTCTTTTTGGCAGAACTCGTTTAAAAAAAAACGGCTGTCACCATGCAGCTGACGCTTATTGAAAAGTAAGGTGAGGGTTCAAGCCTGACACATAATGCGGATCAGAACAATATAACGCAGGCATGGCTGGACAATTCTCTCAGTTGGAGAGGATGAAGGCATCACGCACTCACCAATTGTAATCACTCAATCTCAGACCTTCGCCTTAGTCTTTTCCTTTAATACGCTGATGAACACCGCCACCTATCACACAAGCTGTGCCTTTATTTGTCCCTGCCCAATCTATTTAACAGATGCCCCATACATTTGGTCCAAGTAACCGCAGCCAGATCCAACCAAAATACCGCAATCCCAAGGTTTGCAGGACCAGCTTTCACATGGAAAAATCCCCTTATTCTTGACGGCAGAAGAGACAATTCCCTCTGTAGCCCACTTATCAGACCCCCACCTGGAGTGTGTGTGTGTAGCAATGTGTGTTTTCAATCACTTATCTGCACACACAGCCCCTGTACAAAAGCTGCTCGACAACAAATGAGGGATTGAGGTGACAGATGGAAGAGAGAACAGGTGAAAGAGACCAGAGGTTGGATAAAGGTGCAGGTAAAATGTCCCCTTCCCTCCACAGAGCAGAGTCAACCATGGCGCAAGGACAAAGTGGATCTCCTTCAGCTTGAGAAAAATCGCTTCTACCGTGGGGAGTATTGACCCTGTCCTCCCTTCACACAGCACCGCTTTCTTGCTCCTTTTGAAATTCGCCCCCAGTTCAAGGGCGAAGCGACAAAGCTCGTTGGCTGCAGCGAATCTCTCCAGCTGAGGAGAACGACAGAGACAGCGAGAGAGTTAATCCCACGTGTCACACGCAGACACATCCCTTCCACTGGACTCTGAGTCCGCGTCGTGTTTGCAGGATGTGCGAAGCCAGTGTCGCTCACGCAAACTGATGCACTGATGCACACTGGGCTCTGAGGTCAAAAGGAACGGCTTCATACAGCATATTGGGGGGTTCAACCTAGAGCCAGAGCAAATACCACTCCCAGAATTAGTTCAACCCACCATCTGTCCGTCACAGGAGTAATGTCTGGTTTGTAAAAAGAAAACACAACAACACTTTTGATATGAGCAACACCCATATTAGCTGATTAAAGAAAAGACCGACAATACACTCGGCTAAACTCCAAACTGGCTTAGCAAAGAGTGAGCATTTATTGTATTAACATAAAAAAAAAACATCTAGCAAAATATGCTCACTTTTTGAGTGTATTCCGAAAGAAACTATTTTAAAGGGTCAACTAAGTTGTCTATCTCTGCCTTTGTGGGCCGTGATCTAAACTAAAAATGTCAGCAAAAGACGTCCTCAGCAAGAGACGGACTGACAGGTGTCAAAGCGGAGGAACAACAGAGAAACCCAGACGCTGCCAAATAATATAATACTTCTTGTAAGCAAGTTATTTTACCCTCCACATAGGCCCATTATTATTTTCCTATTGGTAAAGTTGCGAACCCAAGAAAGATGCCTCTGTATTGAGGCTTACCCTTTCTGGATGTAAATGACATGCATGTTAATGCAGCATTAAAGCATTCACATCTTCTTTCTTCTGCACTGGCTCCCCTGAGAGCCAGAGGCAACAACCCAACAACGTGATCTACCGTTTTTACCCGCTGGGGAGTGACAGCCTGAACAGGAGACGGGAGAAGACATAACATGTGTAAGGGGGGGGATTTGGAAAGAGAAAGAGAAAGAAATGGGTCACACAGGGAGCAAATCAAAACACTGACAACCTGACTGAGCGATGCAGCCTGATGTAATGTCATCAACTCCATTAAATCAAACCACAAAGGAAACGTGAGTGTAGCACTTAAACTCTTCTGCAGCATCAGGATCTATAAGTGCAAAGGTCCACCGAGAATCTGAACCCCTTGCAGTTGCATGGCATCAATCGTGTGCCTATGGCCTTGAACCTCCGCCCTCCACATCTGGAGCACCAGGGGCCCAACATGGACAGTCATTAAGCAGCTGCAGAGACGCAGGGCATCCCTGTCTCGGGCACGGATGGCTGCTTCAGGGAGGCTCCGGGCGATGAGGTATCATTTAAAATGAGACATGTCATGTCCAGAGATCATCATGTCCCACAGAAACTAAACCTTGAGCCCCCCGCCCCCCCTCCCAAAACAACAGTGACTCCGCCGGTTTCCGCAGACATGATTATTCCCAAGCACGTGCAGCTTATTAAAGTGAGCACAAAAATGATGTTTTAACTGTTTTCGCATAAATTGCCAGTTGCAGTAATAAAACGTGTTTGTATTTGAACTCGTGTTATTTAGCTTGAAACGTGATGCCCTCTTAAAAAAAACAACGCGGTCTGGGTTTTCCCGGATCTTCATCCCCAGAAGCGCACGTACCCGGGAGGGAGGAAGCCGCCCCACCGAAAGGGCGCGTGACTCAGGGCCACTTAAAAGTACCATGGCGAGTAAGATTAACCGATCGTCATTAACTTATTTCTTATCATTAAAGCAGCGGGTTAAACGCTACTTCTTCGGGCTCGGTGCGCGCGCCGCGTCTTACCTTCCGCCGCGAGGAGCAGCAGCAGCAGCAGGACGTTCGTTAGTTTCGCGGGGAAATTCATCGAGACATCGGCGCCCGACGAGACTTTCTGTGAATGAAACGACGATGCGGGGGACTGACGTCTTGTCCGTGACCCTCTGCAGACGCCTGTGAAGCCTTATTACGATTCGAGCAGCATTTCCCTTCGCGCTCTCGCGGCCGTGGAGAGGTTGGGCTCGCCGCGCGCTGCACCGATTATGAGCAACTTCTGCGCGTTCCATCTTCTTCCTCCTCCTCCTCCTCCTCCCCCCTCTGTCCCCGCGTCCCGCTCACACACCCACTCACCCGAGGTCCAAACCCAGCCACCTGACTCACATTGACTCACAGGTGAGACGCTTTGGGAATCCGAAACGGGTTTTCTGTCTCATATTCAGCTTTACTTTGAAGAGGTGCACGTGCGTACTGTGTTTGGTCAAGTTTATTTATCTAGCACATTTCATATGATTAACATAGACTCAATGGGCTTAAAAACAAAACAAGCAATGCAACAAGAAATGCATACACAATACATAATAAAAACATATAAAATAATACTGCCAATATAACAAGAAAATATAAAAGAAAATAAAAAAAAATAATAATATAAAATATAAAAGTATAAAAGGACAGCCGCTACCCCTCTCAATTGCTCTACCCAGACTCACTAAAAGCTTGTGAAAAAAGATGTGTCTTAAGTCTAATTTTAAAAGGAGGCGTTTAGACTTGTCAGATAAACGTTTAGATATTTCTGGAAAATAATCTATTATTATATGCACCAAGCACAGTTTAGATGATGTAGATTAAGTCAAATATCTCCATCCCAAGGAATTATCCTGACGTCTGATCAAGATGCTGCAAACACAAAAGAAGACTAAATTTTCACTGCTGAGCTGTAAATGACCTATTTAGTCACTTAATTGATTTGTTATGCCTGAAAATGCTGCAGCAGTTTAAAGCATCAGTAGGATCTGCCCAACAGTCTGCTGAGAAATGAGCAGCGTTACAATATATTTATTACCTTTAAGAGAAATACTTCACTCCCAGTGACTTTCGTCAGCATTGCAGTTCATTCATAGAAAACAAACTCTCTTTCAGTATTTTATGTCTGGACTTTGGGAAGCAAAATAGATTTTTTTTTAAAAGATACGATTTTTTTTAACCTTGAAGACGAGATACATATATAGGATCCCAAAGTACATCGTTGGTCGGAAAAACTTTGAATTGTTCTTCAGTCGATCAAACATCCATATAAATGTTTCATAAAGCGATGAGTTTGTGTCTTAATATTCCATGAAACTGTAACTCTGTGCAGCACTTTCACCTGAATAATTGTGTTTATCCATGTTTTAGTATTCAGTTGCACGAGATCTGTCTACTGTATTGTCACTCCCCATCCTCCCACGGCCTCGCACAAAATCTGGGATGTTGATAGTTAATACGTGACTCTCTCCCACACACACCCACACACACACTTGAGTGACATGCATTGACATGCTGCAGTTGTGCACCACAGAAAATAGAGGCCAAACCAAAAGAGAAAACACTAGTTTTTTTATTTCAAAGACATTTTGCTCATCATGCCCTGAAATGCTGAGTGGTGTTTTCCTGCTGCCACACCGTCAAACAGAACGGCGCTGAGCGGTTGGTGTAATCTGAGAACCTGTGTGCTGCCGCTGATCGCTAATGTACAAAGTGCCCGGCACGTGAGCGAGCGGCAGGTCAGGAGCCGAGAGGCCGAAGACTCAACTGCTCTGTCAATTTTAAGCTCAATCAGCAGGTCCAATCAGACGAGGTTGTTGTTGTTGTTGAGGCTCGGACGACGGAAGCTGCAGCCATTAAATCCCCCCCGGAAGAGACGGAAACGGAAGAGAAAGGTGAGGCTCAGAGTGCAGAGAGGTCGTGACGGGTGAAGCTGGAGGCGTGACTGCAGAGAGAATGGCGCGATGCTGTGAGGAATCGTCACCAGAACGACGAACAGAAGAAAACCGAGGATGCGGTTCGGCTGCCTGGTGCACCTCAGGGTGCCAGGGATTCATTGTTCTGAATCTAATTGGGGATCCAGTGAGATGCTGACTGCCGCAGACTGATGGGATGAACGGGCATTTCTTTTCTTTGAACTGGACACTTTCACACTGTGTTTATTTAGACAGGATTATTCACCATCAACCGTAACAACATTGCTTCCCTTCCGAACATAAAACAAATGTAACATTTGCAAGTAAGAGAGAAAGTCAAATGGACGAAAGGAAGGGAGGATCTGCAGGAATGCGTCTCTCGGTCAGGCGTCGGCGGGTGAATCTCTCTGAGGTGACATCCCAGCACTGCTCACTCTGCAACAGAGGGACACTTTACCGGCTTCCACACCACCCTCTTTTTTTTATTCCATCACTTTCCCCTTGTTGTCTTTTTGTCCTGTTCCTCTCCCTTTGCCATCACACAGCTGGACACATTTTAAATAACAGCAGGCATGTGTCGGCACAGCTCAGACAAAGCAGAAGGGCCTCGAAGGCCCCGATGGAGACAGCAGAGGAAAAGCAAAAGGGCGAGTGCTGTCCTGGTTCATCCACATCAAGCAGCTGAATCTACTTGTGAATTATGGCTCCATTCCTTCTCTTCCTCCATCACTCCGTCTGTACACTTCACTAAATCCCACAGGCTCCTGCCCGTGGTTTCACTGCACATTATATTATGGTGACGATAAGAGTACAAATCTTTTAGTATGGTCTCCTTTATTTTTTTCCATGTTCCTTTCCTTCTTCCTCTCTGACGGTCAAAGTCTCACCTTGTTGTGTGTCACTCAAGCTGATGAGACGTCTGCTTTTAAACAACCTGCAGTCTAATGTTGCAGCACGGCTTCTCGGTGTTCTGTATTATTAAACAGGTTGTGTCTGTCTGCGTAACCTGTTGATGGATACAGTTCACCCCTATTAGGGCATTTAAAGCTGCACCAATCCAGAGAGGTTATTATCTAGCTACCTGTTTTTTGTTGTATGGTGTAAAAATGTGTGTTTCTGATTCACTTTTTAATCTCTCCCTAGCATTGTCATGATATCCAAAAACTGTTTCTGGAAAATAACGTTTATTTTTAACTGCAAATGTGGTTTTAAGGAAGGTTAATAGAGGATTATTTTATGAGGAAATTACATTTCAATTAATGTTTCTCAGGTTAATACAAAATGTTGATAAAAAAATATTTTTTTTGCACGACAGTATCTGCTTGTATCTGACAAAAAATGTATTTATTTCCTTACCCTTTAAAGCAGTCTAAATAGCTACGCCTTCCTCCCATGACCTCCTTCTCCCTTCTGCTCCGTCTGAAACCACCACTCGGCTGTCGCTCCCCCAACAGCCCATTTTAAAAAGCTGCGAGCCTCGCCTTTCCTCCAACAGCTCGTCCTGTTCACGCTAGACTTGGTGACCCCGCTCAACCCTCCAGCAGTCTCCCAGCTTCCCTCCCTACCTCCTCCACCCCTCTTCTCCCCCTCTCTTATTCATGAACACAACAAAGCGTTTACCTCATATTATCCCTCCATCTAGCCTCCACGACACGCCGTGTGCTCGGTCAAGCTTTGGCCTGTTGCAGCGACAAGCAGCTAATTAAAGTCCCTTCACTGCTCTAATCACGGTTATCCGATTAAAACCCCCTGCTGCTAATTAAACTGACATTTCCACATCCCTCATTTTTCCCGCAAACCCTCCCGTTCTCTCATAAATTCACACACATGAGCAAAGATATATATATATATATATACGAATACACATAATCGCAATATATGCATATATCATGCGATTATGTGTTTCACCGCCACAACTCCTTTCCGCATGTGCTTCACTCTCTCTGTCCGCCTTGTTCCCTGAATAACCAGCAGTGTCATTTCCCCTGCGGCAGGAGAGCTTTCCCATTATCTGGTCCACTCATGTTTGGCCTTAGATGAAATATGAACAATTGTCTGCGCCTGTTTTTGCCATCAGAAGTGATCGGCCGCTCATTGCTTCAAGTTGTTCTTAATCTGTTTAAAATGTGTGGAGCATTTTGTTAATAGCTGCTAAATCCTCATTGGAGGCCTTTGGGAAAATGTCCAAATGGATATTCAATGTTTTTTTAAATTTATGAATTTTTAATATATCTGGCAAATTTATGTCACAAACTGTTGTGCATTAGAGGCATGATTCATTTTAATTACAGACACGATGCAGACAGGTTGTAACGGTTCTATTCAGCTTCCCTATTATGAAGATTAGATTTGATCCCACGATAATTGATGCCACTGCCAAAATAAATAAAAATCCAGAGCATAAAAACAACAAATTTGCTTTAAACACCTTGACGTGCCGAAATAAGGCCACTATCAGAGACCACTGTGCAGCGTCTCTTTAGAGCACTGAAAAGCCACAGCCGGCACCCTGATCCGTCAGCAGGAAGCGGGCCAGAGGACATGTTTATTGCTCCCGCAGGGACTTTCCTCAGCTGAATGGAACATATGAAGTGTTTGGACCGAAGCTCTGCCTTTGTTCCCTCGGCGGTTGGGAGGGGAGGATCGATGCCTCCCCCGACTCAATCGCAGTAATGTAGTTCATAAATATTGACCAGAGAGCTGAAATGGCAGGTATAAATCCACAAGGAGCATACTGATGGCAGTAATAGCTGAGACAACTGATCCCAGTGCTGATAATAACGAGGCTGCATCCGAGGTGCTCAGATTATCTCTATATATATATATATATATATATATATATATATATATATATATATATATATATATATATATATATATATATATAATTGACAGTTAAACACTGACAGTAAGCAAATTCCTGCATAATTAGTCATTTTTCTTTTGATACTTATTTTAGCTGTTCATGTTTACAGACCTTTACTGAGGGGACGTGGGTGAAGGTTTTGGTTGGTTATTGATCTCTGGCTACAACGAAACAGAGATTCACGCTGGGTTCTCTATCGACCAACCGGACAGCAGACGTCTTCTGTCTCTTATTTATGACGAACCTTTAACAATCAAATAACCCTTTTTCTGAAGCCATGTAACTCTGAGATGAGAAGTTCACAGCCGGAGGATGGAAACCGTCTCGCTGTTTGATAATAGCGCCCCCCCCCCCCCCCCCCCCCCCCCCCCGGGTGGACTGATGGGCGGCTTTGAAGTGACGCTTACTAGTAAAGGAACTTTTGAGCACCTTTGTCCTGCAGCACAACTATGGATCATATCTCTGTGCCGCAATCACCAGCATTACCTGGGAATCAAATTATTGTTTGCAGTTTAAAACACACCCATTGACAATATTAAAAAAAAAAGAAAATATTTAAACTGGAAAGTAAAAGATTCTCAAACAACTACATAGAATGGTGGCAAATTAATTTGTTTTTAAGATTCCTTAATGAAATTCAGAAAGATGATATGAAACTCCACTTTTAATAATCGACTAATTCACGCTGTTACAGAAAGTTGTGGAAATTAAATTTCATTGATGCTTGGAAACCAGAAAAATGGGACACACAAACACAAACGCCACTAATGTACCCATCCTCCTCACGCTCTCAATGGAAACTGATGCAGGTGTCAAATACGAATTCATATTTTTGAATCATTTGAGTGGAAAATGGGGGCACAACCGTACAACTCCAACCCTGAGGCTGTCACTTTGTGTGATTATCATCAGTGGCATGTAACCAACACGCTTGATCTGATGCTTCTCACTCCTTTTTACACAACATAAATATGTTACACATATAATTAAACCAGTTACTATCTGAGAAGAGGGGAAGCTCTTTAACACAGGGGACTTTACAGGTTGGTGATTATGTAGATGTGTGTATTTGTTCACATGCAGGGTCCCGTCAGCAGATCAGCACCACGCTGCTGTCTCGAGCTAACAGAAGGCGAAGCTGCAAAGCCCGAAGATATAAGACTGTCTGATGAAGCCTAAGTCAGCTGACTAACATTTAGCACGACCCGGAGAGTTCGCACACACACACACACACACACAAAGAGCACATACACTTTCCAAAATGCCAAATGCCTGCAAGTTGTGCTTTGTTTTAAATCATCTGAGCGTGAGGAGAAAATGTGTGAGGTGGGAGAAAAGAGTCTGTGGAACGTTTGAGCCGTTAAGTCCATTAACAAAGCGCTACTCAAATAACCATTTCACGAGAGAAGGAGCTGGAAAACAGCCCAAAGAGCTCAATATAGAAATGAGGCATGTCAACAATGTCGAATGGAATACAATTACCACGATAACGCGATTCAGCAGGTCTACTTATTGCTTTTATTTCCTTTTATTGGTCCAGTTATCAAGAAATCAGCTCCAATCAAAGTTCCTTCCTTTAGTTCTCAGCAAATGTTGTCTAGACAGAAACAACTCGACAACATGACTGGCCAGTGGGATGAAATTAGAGAAAAGGATACGTTTTATTCCATCCAATAAAAAAACAGTCGACAGTCGAACGAAAGAAACACATGTGGATTAGTAGTCTACAGTGCACCTGTTCCCTGGGTGGCGCTGCTCGCCGTGACAGACGTGTGTGTTATGACGGGTGATAAGTTAAACCTTCTGCAAATCAATTCTTGACACATATTCAAGTAACGTCTCTGAGAGAAGACCCCGATAATCAAGCTTACGATGCGATGGAAGATACAGCGAGTGAAGAGCCAGGCTGTTTGGCACATTGCTGCCCAGGTCTGTGTGTGTAAAATACTGTACAATAGTATTACTGCTGGTTTCCTTGGTGCTGGACGCTGAGGAGTTTTTATAAAATGTCCCATCATCTTAAACCCGGCCTGTTTAAAACATCACGACAGCATCTTGACACACATTGGATCAGTATGGTAATCAGTTCACACAGGAAGGTGAGTGTGTATGGGGAGGGGTCTGGGGGGGGAGTGGAGGGGGTCAAAACCGGCCGCTTACTCATCCATCATCATTTGAGCAGTCCAACAGCCCTTTTAAAGGCAAATACTACAAATGTACACAGAAGGTGTGCTTTGGAAACAACAAACCGAGGCGATCCTAGTCAGAAGGGACTCGTCTTCTCCTCCGCAGAGGGAAAAAAACAAAACCAAGTGTGTTCTAAGCATAAAAAGTCCTGAGTTGACGTCGTCCAGGTAAACCTTTGTGAGCAGGGTCAGAACAATATAAATTCAACAGTTCCAGATCATGTTTTCTTCTTAGGATTCTGTTGACAGAAGTCAATCCTTGAAGAATATGGATCTATATTCACCTATGATAAAGATCATCATGGCTGAATGGTGGTTTAACTTCAAGTTTTGAATTTAAAGATGATTATGGTATATAGTAGACTGGTTTTGGCCATTGCTTCCTTTGATTATGAACTTATTGAACACATCAAGTGTGCAACTGGGAAGGCTCGGGACATTTTTGGCAGTAAAACCAATGTAACGTAAACTGCGACTGATGTTACCAACAGGCCTTGTGTGTAAGAAATGTACTGTTTTCCTAGATCTTTACCATCCATAACTACTGAATGGTGGCCAAACTATGAAAAGATGTATCCCTTAATTACGTAGAATAAGTAGATCCAACTTGGTGGCCGCTAAGCGGAGAAGAAGATGGCGGGACACGTGGAGGACGAAAAGGACAACAGGTTTCCAGAAGCGGGGGGGGGGGGGGAGGAGGTGGAAGGCTAACGTTCGTCAATATAGTTTCCCAGTGAGCGTGTGTGGCGAGGCAGACATGTGAGTACGTGTGTTCAAATCAGAGCTCTGTTTCTATGGCGGCAATCAAAGTTCATGAAGACCTTTCAGCTTTTCGGTTGCAGTCCATTTAATCAACAATGGGAGTGTTGTAGCTCTGGAACAGAGGCTGCATGAAGAGGCCCAGCGTCCCGACCACACACACAAACACGAAGATCCACAGGAAGAGACGGTCGATCACCATGGCGACGTACTTCCAGTCTTCAATGATCTGCAGAGAGAAGTTAGAGTTTAAATTTCACCTGTTCTTTGTCTTGAACTTAAGCAAACCCAATTGTTATTTGTTTTTTGGAAAAATGATATTTACATTTCTAATATCACATGTCTAATGATTTAATGGCAAAAACATCGTTGTACCAAAGCTTCATTAGACTCTGGCAACGTTGTGGCGGATTTTCTTCATGCCGAACAGGGCAATTCAAATCACACGGGGGCAAAAAAAGCACCATTGATGTACAATATCCTGGAATAACTTGGACTATTAGAAATTCCCAATGATAAAGTCAATTGAGCTATTCACAGAAAAAATAACCATTCTAGACGCAATGATTTCCAATACAAAAAGTAGTCCATGACATACAGTAGCATAGGTCATATGAGATAACCTGTCAGAAATGTATGTGGTTCACTAAGGTCATAGGTCAAACATCATACTACAGTACTAAAAGGCCTGTACCAAATGTAGGTCTCCTCTTTTAGACCTGTCCCTGCCACTCAGCTAAAACCTTTGAAAAAAAATGTTATTTTTCATTAAAAACCAGAGCAGGTCTCACAATTTTTTTGACATTTGGCAAAAGTGCCGATACACCTACCCCTTCATCATCGTCCTCGCTCTTCATCTTCTCAGCGATGTAGCGCACTCCGTCCACCGCATCTTCCGTGTCAATGTGGGACTTGAGCGTCAACCTCTTCCGGAACTCCGTGTTCTCCGGCAAGTCGCTGATCTTCCAGCCGTAGCGCTTGGCCGAATCCTCGTTCACGTAGAAGGCCGAGGAGCAGTCCGCCATCCCCGCGGGACCTCCCGCTCCTCCGTCCGCCCCGCGCAGCTTCAGGTCGGAGTACGATCGCTGCTGGTGTTTTTTGCGGAACTTCTCGCGGATGTTCGAGCTACCGGGTCTCCGCATGAAGAGGTAAGAGGGGAGCCGATACAGGAAGACACGCTTGACCCAAGGAGGCATGGTGTGTGTGCTGGGGGACCGGTGGTGCACGTTGAGCACGCAAACGCTGGTGACGATGGAGAAGGTGACCAGCACCATTGAAAACATCAGGTACTTTCCAATCAGAGGCACTGCTAGAGACGTGGGTGGCACAATCTTTGAAATAAGGAGTAGAAACACAGTCAGGGCCAAGAGGACGGAGATGCAGAGAGTCATCTTCTCACCGCAGTCCGATGGGAGGTAGAACACCAGAATAGCCAGCGACGTTATCAGGATGCACGGGATGATCAGGTTGATGGTGTAGAAGAGAGGTTTTCTCTTGATGATGAAGTCATAGGTGATGTCCAGGTACTTGATGTCATTAGGGTCTTCGTTCTTGCGTCCGGGCAGAGAGACTATATCCCACTCACCGCTGGGTTTGAAGTCGTCCCGTGAGGCAAAATCACTGAGGAGGATGAGGTCAATCTCCGTGTGGTCGTAGGTCCAGGAGCGGAACTTCAGCGAGCAGTTCTGCTGGTCGAAAGGGAAATCACGGACTTCGATTTTGCAGGCGGACTTGTAGATGGCCGGCGGGAGCCAGGCCACCTCGCCGTTGTTGGAGACAACGACGTTGGAGTAGAAGGACACTTCATACGTCCCATCGGCACTGAAAAGAAGGAAAAAACAAACAAGGTAAGCAAAAAAAAAAAAACGGCCAGATATTGTATTTTAGAAGTTTTGAACTAGATAGATATTAATAATAGTGTAGTCCAGGGGTTCCTAATCTAGAGATTGGGACCCTCAAAAGGGTCAGAACTTAAATCTGAGCAGTCAAGACTTAATTTGAGACACAAAAAAGGCACTCATAAATGACACATGAAACATAGAAGGACATGAAAGACCCAGGCGGTGGGGCTCATTTCTTCTTGAATTATCTTCTTATAGCATTAACATTGTCGTGTGTTAACTTTCCCTCGCAGCTATTTCATACAGCTGACGAACGTAGAAAAATACACAAGAATGTAGGTGTGATGTTTTTCTTTTTCAGAGTCGTATGAATCTGCATTAAGGGTCTAGTGGCCATTCATTTAGAATGAGAATTTGATTTTAAAACGCTGTGATTTAATTGCTTTGATTCAGTGTACATATCGTAATCCATATTGTAAAATGCAGCTGAAACATTTGAAATGTCGGGTTGCTTTCACACCTCTAATTTCTCATCCCTTAAAAGATCACTTATCACCACGACTGTCTAGACTCTAGACAGTGTTAACGAAACTCTGTTTACTAAAAGAGGTGAAAAGTGGGATGAGAGCATAGGAGGCATAACAGGATATCAGTTTGTTGCTCTTTTCAATACAAAGACACGCTCTCATGTTGCCTTTCACGAAGGCGACGTACTTGTTGTAGAGAACGATGTCCGGGAGCCAGATGTGTTGCGACGGGAGTCGGATTTTCTTGATTCCCTCGTACTGTTCAGGTTCCCACATTAATCTGTAGTCATTCCACACCTGATAAAGAAGCGCACACACATGCACACATGAGGAAATACATTAACTTATCTAACTCACCTCCACGGCCACCGGTCCACAATCAACACTTCCAAACCAAGTGCTCACACACACTGAGCCACTTCTGCCCATCAATACACCGGTTTGCCTGGGTGCCCCTTCCACACTGGCTCGGTTAGGTTAGGCGAGACGCAGCATTTTAAAGGACAAGGAGTACGAGGGGAGACGCAAACCTGGCTGAGCCAGCAGTTGGTGGTCATGATCTGCTCCCTCTCATTCTGAAACACAGACAGGAAGAAGGGAACTCAGGGAACGGCCTCCAACATGGGTGTTCTTTAAGCTTCATGAGATCAGCAGGAGACGCCTCTCTGATAACAGGATTTGGATAGAGAGTGTGCGTCCTCACCACGTTGATCAGCTGGGCCAGAGACACCTGGATGTAGATGGTGACCTGCTGGCTGTTGTTGACGGCTGGTCTGATCAGCTTGTTGTAGCGCTCCGGGGACAAGAGTTGACTCACCAGTCGTTCCTCGACCTCCGCACCCAAGGCAGCTGTAAACACACACACACACACACACACACACACACACACGCACGTACGTACACAGAAGAAAGGGATTTGGTAAGCAGCTACGTACCATCAATCAGTACCTGTAATACATGTGTCTGAAATCCACCGTATTACACACAGCTTGAAGTCAACCTGCTGGCCGGACTTATGATTCACAGATCATGTGAATTACAGCTGAACTTTTATATTTTATCCATCGCAAAATAATTCGTAATATGTCACATGGGAGTAATTCAGATGTATTCTATTAGTAGAACATCCTGTGGTAGTCACGGCATCTCATTCTGTCGGACACCTTGCCAAAAATGTCCAACTGCAGCTCTGCGCGACAGTGTCACGTGACTTCCCTGATGTCATCATCTCAGTGGGGTGAGTACTGAGACGCTGCAATGAGGGACCCTCTCATTGTACAATGTGTCTGTGTGTCTTAAACAATCAGGTATGGTGACTAGACACGTGTAGCGGACGATCTCAGACACGGACTCAGTTTTATCTTACAGATGTGCGTAGGTTGGAGTCGGAGTGTCAGAGTGAATATTATCCAACCTTGAGTTCCACTTTTCCGTGATGGGATGAATAATGCGAAAGTGACGCGTTAGATTGAAACTTAACCATTACACATCAGCTGCCTCACAAGTCAACCTTGTTATGAGCATTAATTAAAATCCTTGAAGAAATGCCTGAATATTATTTGGTTTATATACTATAATGACAAAACCCACAACATCCGAAGCAAACACAAACTCCCATAGAAGCAGGTTGTGAAGCGATATTTAAATCTCGTGCCGTGAGGTCAATTAGGTCCACAGATGTGATGGGTGTGTAATGGAAGTAATGTGAGTAATGAGTGTGCGGGTGTGTCTCTGACCTGGTTGAGATTACAGACATGATGTAATGGTGTATTCAGTATCACACACATCAACATACAAACACACGTTTACCTTCTTACTTTCTACTCAGGCTTTTCATATATTGCATAATGGAGGTCATCAATGCGTTTAATCTTCTGTAATATGACAATAGTGAGTCTATTTGCAGTCAAACGCGTGCACACACACCCACACACAGTGTGAATCGGTCACAGAGCTTCAAGATTGTGGTTGGTTGGAAACATGGATGATGCCAGACTTTCATACGTTTTAAAATTCTGGAGAAGAAAAAAAAAGTCCCTTCACTTGAGTGCCTTTTTTTTGGCTCGTTTATTATACATTGCAAAGAAATATCCACGGGGTTCCGTCCCGTACGAGCCAGAAGGCACTCTCTGTCACAGCCGCTTCCGTTTAAAAGCTTTTCTCTCGTGTATGTCGCGGACCTGTTCTCTCCTGTTTTCTTTCTTTTGTTTTCATCTGTTTCTTTTTTCAGTGACAATCACGGCAAAGAGTAACTTTCTCCTCTTTTGGACTGCGTCTTCTCATGTCACTGTTGCCATACATGCCATTGTTTCATAAAGACAAGTACACTTTATGGTTAGTTGTGTGTGTGTGTGTCTGTGTGTGTGTGTGTGTGTGTGTGTGTGTGTGTGTGTGTGTGTGTGTGTGTGTGTGTGTGTGTGTGTGTGTGTGTGTGTGTGTGTGTGTGTGTGTGTGTGTGTGGAGTCAGTATTATCTACAGTATAAAAGCCAGTAATCAAACAATCGGTGGAGCATATGACGTCCTGGCTTTGCATCCGGATGAACTGAGAACTGTCAGTTGTTTATTATGTAGCCTATTCAAAAGGACGTCTGTTCTGACCACTAGAAAGCAGAGGGGACATTTTGCTCAACTAATCCACCATTCAAAGTTGTATGATCAGATTTTAATATCTTTGTCAACCACTGACTGTGACACCATTCAAGCCATTTTTTAGTAGAATATTTTTGTCACCAGTCATATTGAAAAAGATGTGCAAATTATTCTGAGCTGACATCAGCAACATAATCCAGGAATCTCAAAACTGTGCAGTTGACAGCTTTTGACAACTGCGAATATCGTGTATTTTGTCACTTTACTTCCACTTGTTGTCAGCATTGCTGTCAGCTGTCATATCAATGTAGTCAATTATAAAAATATTTTCTGACACATGTCAGATAAAACTAAAGGCCCCGAGCTTCAAAGGCAGGTGCAGGAAAGAGATAGTGTGTGAGTTCTACACTCGGTCCGTTTACGTTAACCTCAAGCAGGCCGCAGTTCGAAGAGGAGACCCGGAGAAGTGTCCGACAGCTGAGCAGCTGTGACATGACACAAACCCTCAAGGGTGGATGTCCTGGGAGAGACCGTCGCTGCGTCTTTCAGGATGTCACATAGAGAGGAGATGGAGACACATCGCAGGAGGAGAGGGGCAATATAAACACACACAACACACAAAATACAACGGCATGTGGGAAAAAAACATTACCGAATTACTATAATAATTTCACAAAATAAAATGAAATAGGATCCTGCCACACTGTGTGTGATGATTAAGTAAAACCACAGCGATCCATACATGTGAAATAAGGGTGAACAGTGCTGCATAATGGCAGTCAAGTTTATTATTTTAATTAAGAGAAGCTGCTTTGGAACAAAAACACACTCTTTATAAAACCCGGCTCATTGTTTTGGCTTTATTGGTCATTGTGCTTTGGTTGATTTAATTACAGTCTCAGTAAAATGTGAAAGCAGCTAAACCGGCCAGCAGTAACAAGCAGAGAGTCGGACACAAAATGGAGATATTATAAAGTTATCTATGCTGTTGAATCATAAAAAAAATAATGTGCATATTATGGAAGACATTCTCCCATTAATATCCAAGGGGCACTCTACCTGCATGAGGTTCATTTTAAACATCATGAAGAGTACTACTCAAACATCTTTTGTATTTTTTTTCTCCATTTATGAAGTCCACTAAAGTAACGATGGTGACATTGATGGCTTTCAGAAAGCCTGGATTAGCAATGAAACTATGTCATTTGACAAGACATTTACCAGAAGGGAGGTAAAATACTGAAATAATGATATTGGTTGCATCATGCAAAAGCTAGAATTCTTTGTTTTTCCCCATATGGACTAAAATGATACGCTATCTTGGCCTCTTCTGTATCATTGTTGTTTATGATCCAAATATATGAAATAGCTAGTAAGGTGTTTTACTGTAGGGGCTTTACTCTGGGTATTAACTTATTTCTGCAAGAGAAAAATATAAGAGTAATAGCATGAAGATAAAGCCAGGACACACTTTATGTGACTAGTGCAAAGGACTGAGGGACAGTTGCAGTGTGGCTGTATAGAGCAATGGAAGGGTTTGACAGTGCATTCTAAAACCGCACATGAGGCTAAAATGAGATGCGTATGAGCTCAATGTAAGTAGAGACAGAGCATTAGGGAGTCCACCGGCAGGACGCATCACACATGTATGCACACACATATACACACACTTCTCCCCGCCTTTTCTGCGCTCTCCATACCTCAATTATTCATTGCCTCTAAAATAAAAAAATACCATCATCTCACAGGGAGATATTCAACCACAATAAAAGATTATTCGCCAGGTATTTTTAAACCAAATCAAAGTTGCATATAGTCGCCATCACAACATGTAGAATTCATCAATAAAGACAAAAAACATCTGTATGCGCCATATTGCTGCTGTGTTTTAGTGTTGGACAAAACTATTTAGGATTCAGTGGCTTTCGTCAGTGCACCGCCCGTATCGGTGTTATTAAGAGCCACGTTCCACTCGAATGCATCCGCAGCCACATGGTCAAGTTCCAGGAGATATTTACTACGGCTCACCATGTATCTGCAAAGAGACTTTTTGGATGTCTTTTGTATGGTGTGCGATAATCGGGGGAACTCCGGCCCCCCGCGTGACCCTGTGAAAAATAATGTCTGGACGGATGGATGTGTCTCATGGGAATTCTGCTGGTTGTTTGCCCTTCAACTCGTAACCACAGTCAATTTGTCCTCTTGTCTGTGAGGCTAAAAGTAATTTTCTTTATTTGTCCTTGGCCGTGTGTCTTTCTGTCCTGCTTTGCTCTTTTCCTCTTGGTGGTGACAGGAACAGAGGAGAGACATCGGCTTCCTTCACTGTCACATGTAACTACTACATACCTTTCTTGTAAATGCATCGGATGGAGCTCTCTCTGGCTTCCTATTACATCTCCATTTATCTGCCTAATTGCTCTCATTACAAGTGCAACATCGAAACAAGCAGGCGCTTACAATGACTACCATAGTCATCACATTTGCAGCTATGAGAAAGCAGTTATAAAGTGACGGGCAGGGCAAAACTTAGAGCTGCATATTTCTGCGCACCCACAAGTTAAGCGTTAACTAGAGGGCTGTGGATCAACAGAGTCAGGGTTGTCACACACAGATAGCATAATTCACCCCCTTCTTGCACTCCTGGGCATCTTCCACGCTTTTAGCGAGCAAAACATTTAATCGGGGGATGCAACACACATTTATTCCAGCAAGCATACCAGCATGCAGTTAATAGGGAGAGAAACACGAGAGTACAGGAGACAGTGGTTATCAATTAAATGTATCAGAGACGTTACAGAATAAGAGAGGGAGAGGAAAAGCATAAGAAATGAAGTATGCTGGAAATGACAGAGATGGCAGAGAGAGTGACAGCAGACCGCAGGAGCGCTGATATGTAGACAAACAACGTGGCTGCATTGATTTTGTCTTTTTACTGTAGCTGAGAGAGTGAAGCGACAGAACCACTGTCATCAATGCTTGTAGATACAGCACAGGTGATAGTGAAAGAGACAACGTTGTCAATTTTTGACCAAATAGGGGATTCATGAGGTCAACGAAAGGTATTTAAACAGGTATTTAAACAGACTCAATGTATTTGAGGTATTTAAACAGACTCAATGTATTTGAGGTGACACAAAGGCTGCTTGGGTTTGCAATCATTCACTGGCACGTTGAGATTACAGCACCATGGACAGCTCAACAGAAATGACTTCAATTGATCAAATCCAAACTTCTATTCTCCTGAACATAATGATGCACTACATTAAAGTCAAGATACTTTGTGAAGAGGGTCCATTTGGGCCCCTCTTACTATAATCTGAGGACAATGACGCACATTGCAGGCCCTGAGGGCCGCAGAATACCAGCTTGTCATTTCTGTCAATGCGATGCATGTCCACAATAAGATCTAAACCGCCCAAGAGCGTCCAGCATCGCAGGCATGCAGTATTCAGCAATGTAATTAGGACTCCATGGGGGGGCTTTTTTAACAGGGCACATAGTTTATTTAAGCCACGTGTAAAATCACGTGTTAAGTTGTCAGCAGAAGGGAAATACCATTATTTCCCCCGCTGGCCCGCTTTCCGGTTACTTGTGAGGTCCGTAGATACAACTGTGATTTATCCAGTTTCAACCAAGGAGAAATAAAACACTCACTTACAGCGTTCAGCTCATTTTTAGCTCTTAATAAGGCTGATGTTTGGATTCAAATCGCATGTGGTGCATGTGTTAATATTGCAAACACTTCCCGGACCTGTTAGATATAAGAACTGTCACGCATTAAGCCCAGGGAGAAGATGTGTGACACCCAGAGCCTCTTACGCAAAGCAGAAGCCTCCCTCCACCCGTAACGGCACAATTTGAAAGGATTACTCACTTGCCACGGTGAGAACCAGGAGAGCCAACGCTGCTTTCACCGGGGCTGCCATCTCTTCCTCCCCTCCAGTGCGACACACACACGCCAAAACTTACGCGTCGTTTCTCGCCTTGTCTTCTTCTTCTTTTTCTTCTTCTATCCCGGTGGGAAATAAGGAAAAAGTGTAACCCCCCGCAAAAAGTAAAAGCAGACAGGATTATATCGGTTTCATTGCAATGTTTTGCCAATGCTGCTTGCAGGCACGGAGAGCAGCACTGTCTGCAGAGGCTGGATAGACGCTTTCAGCCACAGCGCACCGACTGCGCCGCTGGTCCCGGAGCTGTGATTGCGCGCTGCAGAGAACACATCCCCGTTCATTTGTTCAATGGAGCTAGTGGGGACACGGCAATCCTGTTTTTTCTCCGAAGCGGTCTTTTCTTTCTTCAGAGGAAAGATTCGAACTTCGAACTGGCCGCCCAGTGCTCCCTCCCGTCGGGCGTCACTTTAATTCCCTCCCCGCCGTCACGATGGGCCACAGTGCGACATGACAAC
The DNA here is from genome assembly GCA_021346845.1 of Apeltes quadracus. Classification (NCBI taxonomy): domain Eukaryota; kingdom Metazoa; phylum Chordata; class Actinopteri; order Perciformes; family Gasterosteidae; genus Apeltes; species Apeltes quadracus. The sequence goes on from CM037920.1 coordinate 8,095,158, forward strand.
AAACAGGAAGCGATACGACTCAGAAATCCCCCCCTGCGGCACGATATTTAATACCCAACAGAGATTGAAAACAACTTTATCTTCTCCAATCAAAAGGAGAAATCCCCTCATTTAAAATGCACTTGGAGTTAATTCAAACACACTTTGAAGCTCAGCAGCTACAAGGAGCCAAAACGGGGAAGGAGGGTTTTGGGGGGTTTAAATAGCGGCTTAAACTAAAAAAAAAAAAGAAAACGTTATCCCTTTAAATTCTGAATTATGTTGCTTGGTGATAAAAATAAAACCATTAAAACCAGTGACTGATCTCTGGAGATAATTTATCCGCCTTATTTGGTTGTAGGGACCATGGAAACGTTCAGCTGCTGGCATCTCTATAGGAAACCATCCAGGGAATGTGTTTCATTGATCCCAGTGTTTGTAACCATCATCACGGTCAGCTTTGAGTCTCTTTCTCATGGACAATTCAGCCCCATAAATCCAGAAGCAAGCCCTGTGATGGAGAGGTTTCCAAACGCTCTCAAGTATCTATCAATTGTTTAAATTCCTCAAAACAACAATAATGGAGTGGTAATAGCAACAATAGGAGCAGAACAATAACTGTTGATCTAATTTATCTCCTCCTGAGCCTCATGTCAGGTGGGAATGTAAGGGGAACCTGGTGAGGCCAGGTTTGTGTGTGTTTGTGCAAGTGGAAAGGCTGCATGTTATTCGTGAACACGGCTATAACTGCCCCACAGGTCCCATTGGCAATGTGAGCAGGAGGACGTTGCCTTAAATGTCCTTCACAAAACAATTCTAGCGAAGAAGCAAATAAGTGCATTTCCCAAAATGTTCAACTGTTCCATCAGACAGAAAGTGCTACTTCCGATTAGAGTAATATGTGATGCTTGTTCAGTCATTTGAGATTTCTACTCTCAACTTTGGCCTTGCTCTTTCCCCGATAGATAAGAGGTATCATACGGTTTGTACATTCATTCACACAAACACAAAATTAACGAAGTACTATAGCGCACCAAAAGCAACCAAATTGTGTTATCCACCCATTAGGGCGCCTTCCCAAGTCCCCACTCGCCTCTCCTAATGACCATCATCTCTGCATCCTGAAAGCAAAGCAGGGGAGCAGATTGAATCAGGGATCCTGAGAGCTCGCTGTGACTTACACACACTCAAACGAGAATTCACTTTGGACCCATTGTTTCTAAATACTGACAGCTTGAAGATTGGCCATATTACATGTATTGTAACCCTACAAACCCACTAACCAAAAACACCAAAATGAGGACTTTTCACAACTTAACTTGGTTAACAATGTAATAAAACTGGAAAAGTAAAGTCATATGTAATTCTTTTATAAATAAAATCATGTTTTTTTTATAGTTTACATGTTATAATACAATTAATTTAAAAGTAGAACAACCCTTGGGGATCTTACAATGTCCTTACATCGTCAACGCGGCCCCAACAGAAAGTTAGGGAACCACTGCCTCACACAAAGTACTAGTTTTGTAGTATTGACTTACTGAATGCACAACTTCATCATTCTATTGATGTCATATGGAAGTTATTTTGATTTAGATTGTGCAGTTAAGTCTCAACAAATGAATAACAGCAGGGCCCCTGAAGGGTAAAGCATCCAAATAAAAACGTTCAATGATTGGGACAGTTGATTAACGATTAAATCTTTATCCAAACTTTTAAATAAAGACTTGTTCATTTGGTCACAAGTGTTCCTCAAAAGATGAAAGGCATACATTGTTTTAATCTGGTATTCAAAGTGCGGAAGTGTCTACATTTGCACAATGGTTCATTAATCCATTTCCTACAGCAATAAGAATATCAACCAGAGCCAAAGCACTCTGTCAGCATGAACAAATTAACCAGACATCTACACACAAACACACACCTACATCATGTGTCTCCTACACAAAGCCCCTGCAGGTAAAACTGACAAACACAGAAAACTCTGCATTTCTATCCCAGCAGATGCGTCATCATATTGCATATCATTTCAATGGATTAAGCCTTTTTATTCTACACACCAGCACCGCTTTTATCAAACACTGTTGAGTGATTGTGACTGGCTGAAGTGGCCTATTTCCCCCCGCTGCATTAATGTTACCATAAATTCATACACGGGGCATTTGTGTCTCGGACCGACAGTACGAGGGGAAAATACGATCGGACACCCGAGATGTGTAGGGATGAACACATGTGATATATTTCTAATTGTTTTGTTGCTTCAGCCTTTGTCTCCGTTATTTGCACTCTTCACGGCTTCACTTTTATTCTTCTGTAGATGTTATGCGTCTGCTCCATTTTTCACTTTCTCCCCCCCTTACTTTCATACCATAACACTCTCTTCTCATCTCCATTGAACCAAACGGGCATGTACACCCTTGCTGAGCTAAATGTGTAAGAATTATTTGGGGGAGGGATGCGGGGGGGGGGAATCTTATCAACTTAAATGTTCTGACGGGGCTCGCTGTAACGGTTCAGCAGTGCTAGGACCCAGAAGCACAAGACACAGGCTCAGTTCAGAGAAAGGGCCGGCGGGGAGACTGAAGTCGTGTCGTGGTGTAAATGAAGCGCGTGACTTAAATGCCCACTGAAGAGAAGAAACGTGCTGTCTTATGAAAACATCAGCGTTGTGTGACGCAAATCCAGGTTGCGGACAGGTTGCTAACAACTCCCAAACCAATTCACTTCCATCCACTCTGACATCGATTGAGGGTATACATTGTGTTTTCTATAACTAGTCAGTCTTTCCAAATGAATTTTAAAAAAAGGGGAATAAGAAACAAGTTTTAAAGCAAAGAACTGGCCTCGTTTAAACCTCCAGCCTCTTGTTATCCGAGCCACACGTTCAAGCATATTGGTCCAGTTGCTTTAGGTTGAACCCAGTTTGCATCACAGCGTAAAGAACAAGACGTGAAGTGTTTATCTGGGGCAGAGCGTAGTGTGATGTTGAACACATGAGCGCTGTAGAATAGGTCAGAGATGGAGCATGAATAGGTAAACGCAGCGGGAGAGACTGATGGTGCTTCTGTTTGAGGGTTTTTATGATAACGGAAATGTAGAAGATCCCAACACAGACCGTATCCATTTGCATGAGCTCATATTTACCCTTATGCGGTATTTAATTGAATCGATTCACTGGCGAGAATAAGTCCTGCAAATGCATCCCGCTCACCAGTAGGAAGCATTGCTGACCTTTAGGGGTTTGATGAAGTTGCTGTAAGTGAATAACAGCCACATTTAACAAGCCTTCTCTGTTTGAGTACAAGCTTCTCCATCAGGCAGTGAAAGTGAAAAATATGTAAGAATTTATTGTCCCATTAGCAACCGAGCTAATGAGTTTGCTATCTGGACAGTTGGGAAGCAGTTAACTTGTTCTTATTCTTTGCGCTTTAGTAATTTACAATCCTGAAAAACAAAATGCCCTGGGGGCCATAAGTGCACTACGGCATATTTCAGAGAAAGCAGAGAGAAGCTTTTAGATTTGAGACAGAATATCTCTCTCTAGCATGTTGCAGACAAGTTAGCATGTTGGCGGTTAGCTTGAAAACTAGCTTAGCGATTAGGCCTATCTCTACATTAACAAGCCTCTCTTAAGGGCACACCGATGAGCTTCAGGATACAAATTGTGTGTTTGTGTGGTTGTGTGTGTCTAACTGAGAGGTTTGCACTCTGTAAAGTGTTGCGTGTCACCATGACTCAGTGTGTGGCTGACCTCAGCACACCTGAGTAAGGCTGCATGCGCGGCCAAAACCTCGTCCTGAAATGACATCTGCACAAGCACACGCAGACATGCAGGTTGAAAGAAAACACCTGCACACACACGCAGACACACAGGTAGAAAGAAAACACCTGCACACACACGCAGACACACAGGTAGAACGAAAACATCTGCACACACACGCAGACACACAGGTAGAAAGAAAACATCTGCACACACACGCAGACACACGGGTAGAAAGAAAACATCTGCACACACACGCAGACACACGGGTAGAAAGAAAACATCTGCACACACACGCAGACACACAGGTAGAAAGAAAACATCTGCACACACATGCAGACACACAGGTAGAACGAAAACATCTGCACACACACGCAGACACACAGGTAGAAAGAAAACATCTGCACACACACGCAGACACACAGGTAGAAAGAAAACATCTGCACACACACGCAGACACACAGGTAGAAAAAAAACACATGCACACACACGCAGACACACAGGTAGAAAGAAAACATCTGCACACACACGCAGACACACAGGTAGAAAGAAAACATCTGCACACACACGCAGACACACAGGTAGAAAAAAAACACATGCACACACACGCAGACACACAGGTTGAAATAAAACATCTGCACACACACGCAGACACACAGGTAGAAATAAAACATCTGCACACACATGCAGAAACACAAGTGAATGGACACACAAAAGGAATGTCGACTTTGAGATTGAGAAACATTTTGAAAATAAATACATTTATCTCACAAGACACTCAACTTCCAAACATTTTTAGAATTATAAATTATAAAGTTTTAAAAAATGATGTGTTTATGTCAAATGCATATGCTACTTTTTTTTTTTTTTTTTTTTTTTTTTACGTGAAAACAGTTAAACCGGTTCAAACCCTTCGGAAGTTCTCATCTTTTGGCATAGTTTTTTTCTTGTTAGGTTTTTCTGGGTTTGTTTAAGGATTTCATAGAATTTGATGGTTTGTTTCTAAATATTAATGCTGATTCACCACAGTGATTGCTGGAAAGGACGTGTACACTGGATGTGTGGTGCCTTGTAAGAAAACTGTTTGGTTTCAATTACAATCAAGTTGACTGAAAACCTGAACTGATCTGGTTTTGTTGTGTTTTAAACCCGTGTCAGTTCTTATTAATCAATGCGTTTGTTCCTATTAAATCACATGTTACTTGCCATGACCTTCATCTCACCGTGTAATTGTGGATGGATGTTTTTTTGGTCTACTGCATCAGACAATACAAAACAAAAATTGACACACCGGCTCTCACAGATCTCTGTCGTTACGGCACATTACTGTCAGAATGTGACTTATGTGCCTCATATTGGCCCATTTGACCTGTTGGCCAACTCTGGATGCAGAGACCAATCATTTTTCATTTTTTCAAAAGCCCACCAAGTATTGCTCGAAGGCTTGCAAAGCAATACTTGCATGGGCTGAAATTAAACCCCAGAAGAAGATTATCCCCTGAGACAAATCATTACAGCAACTGGCATTGGATTTCAGTGTCTCAAATAAAATCACACCAATGGAGGGAACTAACGTCACACCGTAACCAACAAGATATAGACGTGGAAAATATGGCCAATTGTTGCTTCTATCAGAATATAATTCTGCTATTAGAATATCAATCGAATTTAGTGAAAAACAGGTGTGTTTACACTTCTGTGTGTGGAGAATTTGTGTATATATAGTTCTATATTTGTATTTAAATCAGTATCTATTTTTTCTTCTTAAATGTAGACTTTTGGAGCCAGGACAGTTTTTCTGATTATGAGGATTGTTATTCATCCTCAATTATCCAAAATAAGTTGAATTATTACTCTGTACGTTTTCAATTATAGTCTTAGTTCATAAATCAACAGTTTAACAAGACTATCATCAAAAGAACTATGATTTGTTTTTAACAGCAGGAAAAGAAATAACTGTTCTGCTTTTTCAGGAGAAATAGGTACCTCAAATTTAGTTAAAACACTTAAAAGATTACCCAGCCATATTGTAATAGCTAAACCCAGCGAGTGTATCTTAGTTAAATTGCAATTTTTCTTTGTTGACCACCTTGCCTGACCAGCAGTGATGCTTTGAAGGCGGCCTGTCTTCACCCACTGAACGTGTCAAACAGAAAGCCTCCTGACTCTCCCAATGAGCCACTAGTAGAGCTCTATCCCCACTCAGCACACACCACTTCTGTGTGTCTCTCTCTGCACAGTGATTGCGTCAGCTGACAGCTCAGAACATGACGACATTGACAGATGCCGTCCACTATGCACAGTCAGGGAATTCCCTGAGAAATAAATATTACACACACACACACACACATACACACACACACTTCACTCAGAAAGATGGACAGGGAACAAGATGCCGTGCGGATGCATCCACATTTAACCTCTCATCAGCTGCCAGCTCCTCTGATGGGGAGGGAAAGTACACAAGAGAAGGAAGAAGCAAAACAGGAGAAAGAAAGACGTGGTGTGTGCATTCACGTGCGAGAAGTGAGAATATAAGTGGAGGAGGCAGAGCTTGGTGCCCTCGCTTTCTTTTTATACACAAGCAGGATGGAGAATCTATGTACCCTGTCAGCATAGGAGAGTCTGCGCAACACACACACACACACACACACACACACACGTACGTGTGGGAAGCCACGTAGGAGAGCAGCAAAGGTCTAAAAGCCTTTCAGAAGAGAGATATAAGATAAAGACAAAAACTGGGCATATTTTTAAATTACAAACAAATGGCAGAAAGGTGCTTCAGAGTTTCACCTTTTGTAAAACATTTACAGAATGATTTTATTTTTGCTCAAACCAGCTTTTTGGTTGCCCCAAAAGAGGAAAAGATTCAGGAGATGGGAGATTTTGACCGTGGACGTGAGTGTTGCTGGTAAGGTTCAATTTGCAACTGTATTCACACGTGTGTACACACACACACACACACACACACACACACTTATGAGGCCATTTCAATGACCTGAATCCATTGTGTTCTCATCCAGTCTCGTCTTAGCATGCTCGCGTACTGTCGGCTGCAAATAGTCTGAAACTTGAAGCTGGAACAGAACAACATAGACACTGCAAATGAATAACACATTCAGAATGTTTACGTGTATTTAACTAGAAAATGCATTGAAATGCAGAAAGGAAATACAAAAATCTAAACTTCTTTATCTTCTTTTTGTACGTTGTTTTCTTTTCAACCTGAAACTGACAGAAATCTGAAATCGCAGTCGGGACGAATGTGAAATGAAGAGCCGGCGAAGCTTGATTTGTGCGTTTTGTGAAGCATTCTTAATGTGAGCGTAGTAAAAGTTGGAACACAAGACACTTTACACCATGCTCATCTGCCATAAAAAAAATGAGTAAAAGTAACTGGGCCGACATTTCTGGGCAGAAATTCCCTTCAGTCCCGAAACGGGTTGTACGTAAGTGGGTGGATCACAGCAGAGGAAGAAAGGAAGAGGGTGAGACAGAAGAGGCAGAGGCAAACATGGGAGGAAAGGACAAACACAGGAGAACAAACAGTGCACGTGAAGGACAGAAGAAAGAAGTGGAGAAAAGACCAAAGGAACGGACAGAAGTCAGAATAGTGGAAATGAGCCGAAATGAGAGTGGAAGTGCACAAGGAAAAGAAGGACAGGCGGAAGCTACCGGAGAGAAAGACCAGGATGGTAGAACAGTGAGTCATCCGGCCTCAGCAGAGAGGTTTCTCATTGAATTAAACATGAACACAAAATAAAAAAGAGTCACTTGTCATGAACCTGCATCTCCCAGTTGTTTTAGGGCAGGTGTGGCTTCAAATGAGTCTACTTAATGAGTCTACTTTTCACAAGGTGTCTTAACTGATCTGAGCAGCACTTGTGGCCTCGGCCCAAGGACGCTGACGAGTTTAGTTATATCTGGCACCATCTGTACTGTCCCCATCAAGTAAACAATATTAATATATACGGTAGTCCAAAAGAACGGCAACGTCACCTAGTGGCAGCTTGAAGTCACTGCAGTTCCAAACAAAATCAGAAAAGTCACCCGGAGCGGGCCATTTGTTATTTCACCCACTCCAACAGATCAATTCAGCACCACAACCAACTTATTTAGCTCCCAACGTGCAGCTTAAAAAATACAGTATACAAAAATACTAAGTTTAAAAAGTTTGTATCAAGCATTTTATTTGGTATACAGATATTTGTAGATTTATACAGTATATTTATATATATGTATATATGTAACACATGTGCCACCGCAAATTCACAGACAAACTTATTTTTACTAAGAAAAGAAAAATATATAATGTGCTCAACTTCAGAGTGATGCCGTGAAGCGTTTGTAATGAAAGATGATCGAAACCGGAATGATGAGGTAACTGCCAGGCAGGAAAACAATCACTTATAATTGTTGAGTAAGAATAATAACAACAACAATAATAATCAGCTACTGAAACAAATGGATCGAATAGGCAACCGAGAAATATAGTGGCAGCATGGACCCTTAGTGTCAAACTAGAAATAAGGATTTAAGTCTATAACACACACACACACACACACACACACAAACAGTGCAACGTACAAACCGGAAGTATAGAATGTCACTCATGAGAGCAAAAACGCTCGCATGTCGTTTCCCTTGTCTGATGCAGAACAGAACCTCAGGCATGCTCCAGGACATCCATAACACTCTGTGTGTGTGTGTGTTTATACACAAACACACACACACACACACACACACATTTCTAGTGCATGCACGTGTAACACACACAGATCAATGCCACACAACTAGCAGAATAGTGGTCATGGAGGGTGAAATTCACAAAAGAGAACAAATAACTTCTGAAGAGAGAATCTGATCAGATTCAAAAATAAGGGAGAATAAAGAGATAATAAGATCGAAAGGATAACAAACAAGCAGAAAGTGCTGCACAAAAACACAAGGAAGTGGTTATCGTGTGTGTGTGTGTGTGTGTGTGTGTGTGTGTGTGTGAGCGTGCAAGCTCGTACACGTGTATTAATATGTCAGGAGCAGGTAATGCCGAACGTGGAGGAGCATCTGGCTCCCTCATGTGGTCACTCCGAGTCTCTCTGGACCTCCGAGGCGTCGGCCCGACAAATGGGGCACGTTCTGTTGGCCTGAGGACACAGAGACGAAACAAAAATGATTATCTGATCATTATAAATTTGGTTCACACAACAAGCCGCACACTGGGCCAGTTAACAGACGCACACATTTCATCTCTTTATATATTAGTAATGTTTTTATAAATGTCATTGTATAACAGCAATGACAATAAAAACATCTTATCCTCATCTTCCTAAACCTACAACGGCGATCCCCTATTATCTTTATCTGTCCTGAGGTTTAGAGTGGTTCAACTCTTCTGTTCTGAATTCAGGAACATCTAGACAATTCTTACTACACTTTTACGATTGAAAAATTAAGTCACATAATTAGCGTGTACTTGTCAGCATGTCCCTGATTCGGATTGATCTACATAGAAGAGACTGACGCAAAGAGACTTACTAATACTAAACTGTGTGATTAGCCTTCGATGAACTCAGGTATTCATACATGCATTACAGGCACTCAGTGTAAGCGGGCGCTACTTACCCGTAGCCACTTGTCGACACACTTCCCGTGGAACTCGTGGCTGCAGGGCAGGACTCGCAGCAGTTGGCGGGACTCGAAATCACTCATGCACACCACACAGCTGCAACACAAATGGTAAAGACATTCAAACAATTCAGCTGTTTAACACACTTTTAAATGACACACTGGGCATCAAGGAAAATCACAAATGAACGAATTCTGTAAAGCCCCCGTCAATAGTAAAAACCACAAAAATCAAAAAAGTTAGGAGCAAATGTAAATAATCATGACAATAAAAAAAGTGCAGCACTGACAGTGTTTGTTCAGACTGATGGTTATTTGGATTGAACCGATAGGAAGGAAGCTGCTCGATGTCTCCCTTGGTCAGTCCTCGGAGTTTGGCCTCTCCCAGACGTTCAGCGAGGTTCAGGAGGGCCTTTGGGGGAAGAAAAAAGAAAAAGCCAGATCAGCAACAAGTGAAGAAAAGAGTCTGCATGCAGCGAACAGACACACCAAAGAATAAAAGAAGGCAGATAAAGAAGAACCTCATAATTTTCCACTTCTCCATCGTCTACATCCAGCTCTAGACTGATCGCAGGTCCTGTTGGCTGGACTGGCAGCATTGAACTAAAGAAGGAGGACGCAAGTTCAATTCATCAAAGAAGCAAATTAAGCAACTAATTTGAATAGTTATCGGCCCCAAAAAAAAGGCTTGATGTTGGCTTTACAACTTTTCCAAGGAGACACGAGTCTTTGGAGATCGGTCTCTTTTATGGAGAAGATTGTGAAAGGTTTTGCATCTTTGGGATACAAGTGATCGCTAAAGGTCCAAATGGCGATCCCTTGTTGGATCTAGTATTTTTGCAATGTACCTTTAATTTCGAGGTGTAACCTGTATAAACTGAAAAGAAAACAATGGAAATGCACCGATCTACTCACAGGAAGTAAGGCAGGAGGCTGGGGTGGTAAGGCGAAGGTGGCAGTGGCTGTTGTGATCGGTACCGTCGCCCCGGGAGACGCCGGGGGATGAAGTTGGGATAGGACTAGAGAGCGATGGACGACACATGCATGAGAAATCTGTCCCACGGATTTTCCGCAAAGGCGCCTTTCTATCGTTCTTATTGCTCACCACTCCAAAGAATTCTTGTGGCAGGGGCTCATGGGAGAGGAAGTGAAGCTGGGCGGAGTGCGGCGTGAGGGCCGGGTGGCTGGCCGGAGGATAGTGGAGCCCGGCACCCAAAGACAGGTGTTCTCCGAGAAGCTCCACGTCGTTCTCTATCCTCTGTAGCGGCTGGCAGCGGCGAGAAGAAAACACACACGGTTCCGATCAGAGCGGGTTAAAATGTCAGCAATTTAAAGATATTTAAACGTTGAATAACAGATGAATCCTTTCAATGAGTCAGAAAAATATTGAGCTCCAGCCCTCACTTAAATGCCATATTTTACAATAGTCACAAAAGCCGCCGCTGATACAGAATTAAAAGATGTCGAAAAGATACTGATACTACCGATCGGGCCTGCTGCGTCGGATACGGTCCGAACTGTCCGGGCTGCGGCAGGTGAGGTGGGTGGTGGGAAAGGTGCGCCGAGGGGTGGGTGAGGTGAGGCGGGGGGAGCAGGAAGGCTGGGTCGCTGGACAGCAATGACGGGAACGGGTAGGGCATCGGTAAGTGCTGCACAGAACAAGTCTGGAGAACCTGGCGGGGAGATGGGAAGAAGAAAAAAAAAGAAATCGCTGTTATTATCATTGAATGGTGGATGTATAAAGTGTGTTTGAAAAACATTAAAAAAATAAATGAAATCAGCAGCAGAAAACGTGCAAACGTGATATAAAGAAACAAAAACAGACTCACCGGAGGAGGGACGCTGCAGACGGGATAGTGCTGCCCACTGAAAACCACCGAGCATGCTGGGATCTGCTGAGGAGTGGAGCGAGGCGGCAGGCCCGGTGGCGCTCCGGCAGGAGAAACAGGATACGATACTGGAGCTGAACCCTGACAACAGATCAAAAGGGTGACGGTTCAACTCTACAAGCCCGGGCTGATCATTTCCATTCTTCGTGCACTTCCTTTTCCCCCCCATTTCACCTGCTCATGGAGGTCCAGCACCACACTGCTGTGCTGGGATGGGTGGGGGTGCTGTGGATGGCCCACAGGGTGCAGCAGCCTGGGAGACAGGTTGGGGGATTGGTGAAGGGGCCTCGGTGAGGGATTCGGGGGATGGTGCCCCGGGCGCTCGTCGAGCCCGGGCCCCAGGCCGCGTGGAGGCTGCTGGCTGAACGGTGGGAAGCCCTGAGGGGGAGCCGGGTGGCGGTAGTTCTCATCCTGGTGGCCTGGCAAGGGGCCGTGGTGGGAGTGCAACTGGTGGGGGTGATGGTGGTGGTGGTGGTGATGATGATGATGGTGGGCGTTGGGGTGGTGGGGATGATGGTGGTGGTGGTGATGATTGTTGTTGTTGCTGCTGTTGTTGTTGTTGTAGTGGTGGCTGTTGTTGTTGTGGGCGTGGTGGTGGTGGTGGCGGGTCAGGCGGTCTCTCCGGCCACGCTGGCGTCTCATTGGAGGGCTGCAGTAAAGAAGAAAAAAAAAAAAAAAAAAAAAAAAGGACGTCATTAGCATCATTAGGAATACAGTACGGGGTTTGTCCCTTACTGGGAGTAGCTTAACAGATACACCACCCAATCAATTTGATTTTCAGAGCATTAGAAGGCCCCAAATGAAAAATCACCTTTTTCTGGGATTTGGGGTGTTATTGTGTGTCTCTGGTGCTTCCACACACATACAAACTAAAAAGAAAATCCATCCATGCCGTTTTGAGTGAGATACGGGTTTCTGAATTGACCCTGCCTTCAGGCTCTGAACGAGCTGGTCAAAATCCTCAAGGTTTTCTACGTCACAAACCTAGATATTTGAATAATCCCACCCCCTCCGCCCGCCGAGTCTACAAGCTGTGGGCGTGGCCAAATGAGCTGCAGTTCATGAGCAGCAGAAAACAGCACGGGAAGTAGAGGGAGGGAACAATCGTTTCCTACAAGCTATTTCCAGCAAACAACTTCAGAAACATGTTTAATGGAACTCAAAGACCTATTTTAACTTGTTAAAAGTAATCAAAATACGGACCCTTTAATAATACAACAGCAGACAACCATTTTCTCTTAATGAAATTACCTGCATAAATGAAGGTTGGATAAAATGAAAAACCCGAGCAGAGAATCATGTCTGTCTTGTTATTTAAATAGAATTGTAAATTGTAAGAAAAAAAAGAAACATGTCAATAAAGGGATCATCAGACGGTTTTAAAATAGTTGTTTTGGGTTTACAGTTTCTTGAATCCTGGTTTTTGTGATGGAACATTTTTAGGTCTTTTGGCTGGAAGAGAGAATTAGAAATAAAAAAATAAAAATAAAAAAAAGGTATAAATGTGGGGTTTGAGATCATGTTTTACACCTTTTATGGGATTCTCACACACACACAGTTACCTGCGTCGGTTGCGAACAGGGGTGTGGCATCTCTCTGGCATGTAGTGGGGGTGTGGTCTGCGACTGGGAGGCAACTCCCAAGGGCGAATGGGAGAGGAAGGAGCAGGGGGAGGGGCGGAGTTTAGATCCAACATGGCCTGCTGGGAAAGACGCTGCCTTTTCGGGCTTGGGCTGTCTTCCATCTGCTCACAAAAGGTAAAAGGAGGGAGGCGGGAGGCAAGAGGGGTGGTTGGTCAAGAAGAAAAAGGAGGGGGGGGGGGGGGGGGAAAGGAATAAGAAGCAAAAACAATGACATATAAATCCTATTCAAAACAGCAGGAACAGCCAGAGCTCACGTTTCATACTTACTTTGTCCCGATCCTCGCAAACATTATCTGGATGAAAATGTAGCACTCCTCCTGTAGGCCACCGAGGGAAAGAAAAAGGAACTGAAATCAGATAAGGCTGGGAAAAACATCAACATCATACGACTCACAGACAGACAGAGAGCGAGAAATAGAAGACAAGCTGGTTGCCTTTTGATTTTACTTTCAATGAATGGTCATGAAAGAATGGATGCTTTGCTTCAACAGACCTACAGATTCAACAGTAACGACAATAACGCTTATCCAGCGTCTTGCTTCACAAACACAGTTACAGCCGTTTGAATTCCCTGCGTAAAACAAACCGACCTGAGGAGGAAGATCGCAGTCTGGGCTCATCCTCTCTGGCCCAAATCACTCCGTCTGATCTCCGATCACTTATCAAACCAGAGCGTCTCAGGCTCACCTTCCAACCTTCCAACCCTTTGTTCCCAGGTTACCATAGTGAACCGTCAAAAGGGGACAAGTTGATTAGTCGACGAGAAGGGCATTTTATTTATAAAAGTGAAAATGCTCAACCTGGTGGTTTCAGCTCTTCAAATTTGATTTGCCACGTTTCTGCTCGGCCATGGTGGCATCTTAAAAAAAATCATTAATTGTTTATGAAGAAATGCAATGAATTTGAGAGAGAAAAATTCTTCTATTTTTTAATGATTCAACAAGATCTCTGGAATTCTGAGGAAACAAAACCTTGTTTCTCTGAATTAACAAGATAATTATCTCTGAATTATGGGAGAAGGTTTACGTGGAGAAAACGCAGCTCCCACCTGCAAGGAACATGATTGGGTTGCTAATTAGGCTTCAACGGTGCTACAAGATTTGCAGTATGGGCTCTAAATATTGTAATTATGGACGGTTGGATTTCAGATGCATCATCTGCTACCTGTGAAGTCCAAAAACATTGTTATGTCCATCAGATAAGAATTTGCTTTCCGTCTGCCCCTGAGATGCACACGCAATGTCAAACTAATAATAGTATTTATAGCAAAAAACAAAAATCTTAGTAAACTGTATGCATTCAGAAAGTAGTTTTCCCCCAACGAAAACAAGGGAAATGTGTTTTTCCCTTCAGGGAATGCATCGTGCTTCCATCCTGAATAAAGCAATGATTGAAGAAGCCATCAAGAAATAAAACGCTCTTCCAGCTGTTTATCCAACAGTCCACATTTACAATCTGGATGCAGCCTGGACACAGTTACTTCAGCAGCTTATAAAGCACGTCCTTGAACTCCGCTGACAAGAGTTTCCTCTAAGCGCTCCCCCAAAAACCTTTGAATCCCCACAAAGAAAGGAAAAAGAAATCTCCTCCCCTCATCTCCTTCCATTTCTTCCTTTATGCCTCGCTCGCACAAACGGCCCTTTCTGTCTCCCTAGAGACAACAGATATGAAAGCGACCCCCCACCCTTTTCTTGTCTTTGCGACGCCACTCCGGAGCCATGTGAAGGCTGCCGATAGCGACGGCTCTGAAGGCGCCCTGCGAGTGGCTGCGGAGTACAGAGGGAGCCGGTTGACTGACGAGTCGACAGCCGGGCCGACACGCTGGCTCGCATCTTTATTTATCTTTTTTTTTTTTTTTTCTCTCCTTCAGACTTCATACGGCCCCGGGTAGGGCTGGCTGTCGTTTAGAGAAATATCGTGATACCACCACTCTGAACGTGGTACAGATCGCTACGGAGTACTTCATTCAATGCTTCCCCCCCTCCACCCTTCTTACTTTCAGCACTCAGTAAACGTAGAATGCCACCATGGGTTTTAATCACGTAGCATTGCAAGACTTTGGAACGTTTGGGTGCCATCTCGACACAATGGTAAGCTGCTGCGGCTGTGGGCCAATCAGATCCCTGCACTACATTTAAAAACACTTGACGGCCTGCGAGTGCCAGTATTGTTTGACTGGAGAAGTTTGACTGAGACTACTCGGCACTGGGTTATTCCGCCCGATTCACCAGCTCTAGTCCCGGACCTCGGCCACCCTTTTTTTTTTTGAGAAAAACTAGGCCTGTTAATGCCGATTCCCCTTTAAGGCCTTAAGAAAAGGGGGACGGCGAGCCAGAATAGACGGGCTCTGTTGGCGAGCAGACGCAACCTTGTTTCCTCCGAGCGTGGCTGCTGGGGAAGACTGACACAATTTATTTTACAACAGACCATCACGCCGAGCGGGCCGGATAGTGAACTTAAAAGCATCAGTTGTCATCAAGCAGCAGTTTGCTCCCGTTATTTGGCAACTACGGGAATCATTATATAGAAGCACCATGCCAAATATAGAGAGACAGCCTATTCCACCCACATCAATCGATAGAAATGCCAGATGGTGATAACAGTATTGATGAAGATCTGTAAGAATGGATTGCTATTAAGCTGTGATGCTGGCAGCTTGTGGGATGCAAGACTTGCTGTTAGCACTGCACTGAGGGAGAGAAAGAGGAGAAGAGATGGAGGTGGGAAAAAAAAAATATGTGATAAGACGGGGTGGCAAATTTTCAGCATCCCTAAATACAACCCTGACACATTCTACATGAAGTTATGCCTCAAGGTGCATCGCATGGCCCTGTACACAAACAGACAAACCAGTATTACGCACAAATACACACCCTTACCTTGGAGTACGTTTCTCTCTCAAACACGCACACGTCAACGAGGACGAGGATCACACAGCTTGTGGAGAAGCAAGTCATTCACATCTGTAGTCTCGATTTGAGAAGCAGGTTTTTTTGTGTGGGTTATTTGGGCGTTTGGCCACAATGCTGCCGTTACGGCACAGACCCATTAAAAGGCCTGCTTCACGCACTTTCTTTTTTGCCTCTGAGGAAATCCAATGTGGCGTCACAAAAGATTTCTCCAGTCACCTTTTGGTGGGTCAGCGATGGAAACCCGCTGTGCTCTGAGCGGACCAGTTATCCGGGTCCATGCCAATGAAAAGCGGCTCACTTTGAAATTCCTCCCTTGCAATTGTATTTGTTTCTTCCTCTTTTTTTTTTTTTTTAAAGGTAGTTTGTCTTTGTCTTCTAGTGAGCTGGGATTCAATAAGGAGCCATTACAGTTTTGGGCATGAAAAGCCTATTCAATAACAGTTTGAGTGATACGGCACCATTTCAATAAATGACGCCTCACAAAACAAGCCACAACAACCTCAATGTTTCTTTGTGTTTGGACCATTCCCATATCTATATATAATAGATCCATTTAACCATTTGTGGCCAGCATAGAGCTTTACACAGGCTCAGTGGCAAGATACTAGAGTATCAAGACTTATAGATAAAAGGGATACTTAATGAATAGACGGTTATGCATAACAGTGAGCAATCTGAAACAAAAACACAAATTGCATCAAAATTTAATTTCATACCATTTTAAAGCGTGTTACAAGGTTCCATATTTTTGATTATTAATTTGACTCTTTAAAATGTGACGTAAAGGTGATGTGACGAGTAGATTATGTAGGCTTTCTAATCCACAGGGCAAATGCATCAGACTCCGATATGTGAAAACGTATCGCATTTTGGAACACACAATATTTCCACTGACCAAGCAGATGCGTTTTATACATTTTAACCGGGATTCTAATACAGCTGTATTAACACTTTACTTAAATGATTGTATAGGAATTATAACCACCAGCATCATAACCACCCAAAGCCTCACACCCCACCACACCCCCGTAGAAAAAGTGAATATGTCTGTGTGCCGCTTGCGGCAGCAGGGCAGAGAGCACTAGAGTGACTACCCCGTTTGCCCAACTAATACTCCCCCCGTCAGTTGAACTATCATATTTGCCCGACCAACAGATCACGCAGATGTAATCCTAGAGGAAACACTGTACAGCATGGCCAGATGTATTCGCCAGTCTGTCACCCAAGGCTTCCTACACCAAGTCCAACAACGGATACCGCTCAAACGTTCTAAAACCTCACGAGTCCCTCGACTTCATCCCATTGATTCCTCAACGATTCCCGTGTGCAACAGACGGGAGAAAGTTTCAAACGTTATTCGAACATCTCCAGCAGAGCCTCTGACATGACACATCGAGCAACCGCCGGCAGTCAGGGCACCAAAGCCTTTTAGTTAAATGTCTAGAAGCCCGTTAGGCGGCAGCTGCTGCTGCTGCTGCTGCTGCTGCTGGTCTGCCTGCATCCCTGGGGGGTGTATCCTGCGTGTAACGCGTGCATGCATCTAGCCGGGCTGCAGGCCCCCTGCTCACTGAAGCTTGCTTACCGGCCCCGGGGTGTCTGTGAGCTCCGAGCAAGGAGTGGCGCTGCGCCCCCGCGGACAGGTAGCTCCCCTGGGGGGGGAGGTGCTGCTGCTGCTGCTGCTGCTGCTGCTGGCTCTCAGGGTAGCTGCGACCCCCGTGGTGCGGAGCCCAGCCGGCGTTGCTCTGCTGCGCGTAGCTCCCCCCTCCTCCTCCCCCTGCTGCTCCTCCTCCTCCTCCTCCTCCGGGCATCATCAAGCCGCCGTTACCGACCGCGTTACCGCCGCCGTTGCTTCCGACGTTGCCGCTCATGCCGAAATGGTAGAAGCCGGACCGAGATCGCGAGCGAGTCCTCGGGGGGTCCATGGCTATCGAGGGCGGTGGTGGATGGACGTGATGATGAAGGTAGGCAGGAGAGAGAGGGAGAGGGAGAGAGGGAGAGGGAGAGGGAGAGGGAAACGCGGGCAGGAGCCTCCCCGTTCGGCCGCGTCTACGCGTCTCTCTGTCCTCCGCGTTACCTCCGATGACGAGCGGTGTCCGCGAGGGTTTTCAGAGGCATCTAAAAGCAGGCGGGGTGGAGGGTGATGTAATGAGGTGAGACACCTGAAAACATCACGTTCAGAAAAACACAGACCTCATATGTCGCACAAGCACCATCCGCACAGACTCCATTCACTGCCCCCCCCCCCCCCTCCCCTCCTCTCTCCTCTCCTCCCCCGAGCTGTCGGTGCGGGTCAACTTCACGGTTATTTTACCACATAAGCATTAAAGAAAAACATGTTGCTAATATAAGCTTGCGATGTAACGGAACAAACAAAATCAATTAGCAATTTCCTTTACGGTTTCGTCGTAAGCGGAACAACAGCTGATACCAGTCTGTGGTTCTCTATTGTCTTTTAACAGCGCAAGCCTGACGGGCATCCTACTCTAACATAAAAGTATTTTACGGCATTAGTCGTACATGCACGGGGGCCCTATGTTAACGAGACCATCGCAGAGGCACGTATTAACGTGAAAATGAAGTGAACATCGCTCGCTTTCTGCCACAAAAAGCGCGTTAAATTGAAGACTTAAATCCCTCAACACACGCAAGATGGCTTGCTGTCGTATGTTGACAAACTAAAAGGAAACCCGCCGCCCCGAACGGCTTCCACCACTTACATTTGTGATTAAACTCCAACTATATTTACGAAGGGTAGGCTGCGGTATGTAGCAAAGTTACACCCCTTCGGGTTGGCCGGCTATACCTGCTCGTTCATTAGCATAATTGCGATTTTCCCAGTTAGCGCGAAGCTAACAGGAAGCGGGGTCCAGGGGGGAAAACAAGTCCAACAGTGCCGACGTTACAAGCTAGCGAACGTCGCACTGAATGCACGTTAGCCTAGCGTTAGTCGATTAACAAATGGAGTAGGACATTACCTCGGACCGCACGAGACAACAGCTACCTTTCCCGTCAGGGGCCGTGTGCAAATATTTGTCAAATTTAAATCCCCTCTCGCATTCGCTATCGAGTGTTTTCTCTGGTCAGCGGGGAGTGTGTGGAGATCAATCAATGGGAGTTTCACATCTCCGCCAAGGCACCCCCAATCGATCACAGAGTAACGTGTAGCTCGTCACAAGCCTGCACGCGATGTGGTTGTTGGTAAAAGGCACCAAACCCATGAAAGAGGAAGTGTTAGAATGATTGCAACACCTATTAAGGGGAGATTTCTTCAATTAGCAACACTTACGGTCGATATCAGGTCGCGGCTCAATATCCGAGTTGACTACTTTGGTCTGGTAAACCCGGCAGCTTCTCAGCTCATTAATAATTCAGCAGTTTCATACCAGAAACATAAGAGATCGCTTTGAGCGACTCAACCACTTGCCTTGCAATCCTTTTCAGGTAGAATAACTCATAGGTGGTTACCTTACCTTCCCCCATATACGATGCAAACATAACCTCCGATAATTATATGTCCGTAGCGAAGGAACACAATCATTATCTTTGAATATCAATTATACACGAGATTAACTGGAAGCCATGTTTATTATCGTCATCTTTACAATATAAACATACAGAAGCCAAAACAGTTCTGTTGAACCAAATTCCAATTATTATAATAAAAACAATACAATTCAAGGGGCAAAAAAGCAATGCATTGTGTGTAAAAACATACCAAAATATGTTGAAAATTGTACTTGTATCGAATAAACTTTGAAACTAATTCAAACAAGTCACAATGAACCTTCAACTGTATATTTACAAGTTCTACATTTTTCACAATGAATTAATTGATTTAATAAACCAATTTCATTTGCTACTCTTTGAAGAAATGTACTATCTTTTTCTGTGGCGCACTCTATGTTTTGGTGAAAGAAGCCGCTCACTACCAGCGTCTATGTCACCATGGGGATATAAATATCCACGTTTTAGCCCTCCTCTCTTCTTCCACCTCTCAGCTTCTCTGCTCTTTCTGCTTTTGCCACCTGCCTCATTCTTCTTATTCTTTGGAGGCGGTGTGTACTGCTTGTGACGGTGGAGGTCTGCAGGGTAAACTTTATCATCAAAGTAGCTCCCGGACCTGTTCAGTAATCCTCCTTCTCGTCTGGCTTGAGCATCTCTTCTAAGCCTCTTCAACTCCTGTCTTTCTCTGCGCGTCTCCGGCCACTTCTTCCTCCTGCCAGCCCGCCCAAACGTCCCGTGCTGCATCCTGCTCCTCCCCTGGACCGGCTGATTCCGCTCACAACTTCCGCCTGTTGCTTCAGACAAGTGCTGCTGGTCTGACAGAGGCAGGGATCCAGCACTCAAGAGCTCTGAATACACAGCAATAACGGAGAAAATGTCCACAAGTAGTGAGCCGGAAAATAAATTCATATTTTAATGTAAAGTGAAAGGGCATCCTCAACGGGGCAAACTTGCAGCAAATCATGAACCAACTCTGAAGCTCCACCTAGTGCCTTTCGGTACATGGAGTTGGTCTTACGACCATTTTGATTCATTCACGGCTTCCAATAAATCTGTTTTTGGTCACAGCACCGCAGCCTTTTCTAGAGAAAAAATCTCAGGTAAAACCAAATACTCTCTTTGCCCAGCACCTAATGTTAGACAGCATAAGTTAATGACCAGCTGGTAAGCGTAATGGTATTTGAACAGGAAAATAAAACACAGCGAAAGGGAACCAATATATTAGGTGTGCCAAGCTAAAACTAAGGCAATCAATCACCCATAACGGTGTTACCCCAACGGCGGCACACTACTACCACTGTGTGAGAGGTGTTAAAAATGTAAAAAAACAAAAGGTTAAAAATGCAATGCAAATCGCTTTGGATAAAAGAGTCAGCTAAATGTAATGTAATGTTGACTCTACTGTACAGTGATTTGTGGTGCTTTTGAAAATAATTCTGTTTTCTATTAATTATCCACATCATTTATCAATGATAACTATTTAAATAAGGAAACATGTTCAAAGATGAAGCACATTATTAAGCAAATATATTGCTTAATAATGTTATATAATGCTTATATATTGTATGTATAGCAATAATATAAATACAATAATATAGGTTTTATCACCTCTTGTTGCTCTTTTCTGCTTCCAAGAACAACATTGGAGGACGTCATCGATGGTGTCGTAGTGGCAGACGTATGGCAGTAGTGCAAAAGAACCACTAACCATCCTTGTTTTAGTGCACTCCTAATACCAACAGTGTAGATCAAATTAAAAGTGAGTCAGCCATTCGAAAAACAACATTTAAGTGCAATCTGAAACAAGAGACAGCGATAAAGAGGGGAAACATACTAAGTAAGGCAAAGTTCTAGTCAAGGAGACTGTGAAAGTAAGAGAAGGATTCCTCGCACTTACATAACCATGATGTCCCCTCTTAGAACAGTTGTAACAATGAGCGGGGAATTTCTTGTTTTTAAGAATATGGTCGGTCCATGGTTTGACTGGAAGCTCTAACCCTATCTGGAAAAAAAGGTCACACAAAAAAACATAAGTTCATCGCTCTTTTACCTCAAACATTAATTCTCACTAGCCTGTTAAAAGGAAACATTAAGATGGTCCTTCTTGTCCTCAACCAGAAAGGACTTTTACTTTCTAAACTCGTTTTGCACCAATTATTGTGGAGAAGAATACGATAATAAAAGTGAATTGACGTCAAAACACTAACTCACTGTCAAGTGGTATTGTCTCCATGTATCCGGGCAGGTCTAAGGAAAAACCAAGAAACAAAAACAGAAAATTATTCTTTTAAAAACAATAGGGAGCATCAAACAGATAAGGAACTGCCAAGGTAGACTAACACAGCCTAAAAACAGGCCCACACACGCCTGAGGCTAAAGAATTTTTCAACTCACAACTGACAAACCCTTATTAAAGTTTCCTTCAACACAGAAACCCAAATCCCAACATAAACTCACATCAGAGAGGTGACCTGACATCCCACATCGCTGGCAGTGTTGGTTCCACACCTGCGGCCTCTCGCAGGGCCTGCGGCCATGTGACGGCAGTCCACAGTTGCGGCATGGGCGGCCCCCACAGTGCCTCTGGACGTGGCCCTGGATCCCACAGAGAACACAGGTGGGACACTTCTGCTGACAAAGACAGAAAAAAAGAATGCAACATAAATAATAATTCTATTTTTTCCTTTCAGTTAGACAGCATGAACTTCACTACCCGTCCAGGAATATATTCAATGTTTAAACTGCTGAAAGTAGTGCGTTACTAGATGACACACGGGGAAATCAGCTGGACTCAAGAAAGGGACAATCGGAAGCCTCGGACAGATGACTTCAGTCAGATCAATAATCTTGTATTTCTGAATCAGGAATATTATTCAACAACTCTAATAAGCTCCTACATTGGTTATTTATTCTATAACACCTTGTTATCTGCTTCATGCCTAAATGACAGCACATTATGTGTATGTCAAATAAAAGGGCTGGATGAGTGGGTTCCTTTACCTTTTGGCTGTAGCAGCTTTTAGCAAGGTGTCCCGTCTTTTTGCATGTGCTACAGGACAGAGAGCGATCAGCCGTGAAATAGCGCCTGGGCGGAGAATGATCAGCACCGCGCTAGATGAAGTGAGAGGACGAAAACAGGACATTATGTAAAAAGGTAGTATTGTAAAAAAAAAAAAATCACCACAAATAAATGAGCTCGTCTTTAGGATTTCTGAAAGTGAATAGAGTAAATCAAATGCTACCTTGTCTTTGTCCGATACAGCCCAGCTATCCTCCACAGTCTGATCTACGATGGAGAGAATTACCCAGCACAGGGTAAGGCTTTGTAGAGGTTAATGTATACCACAAGTTATTTTTCTGTTAATTTCAGGCAGACTACCTGTTAAAATTCAAAACAAGAAAAGTGTAAAGATGAATGTGTAAGCATTGTATTACTTAATAAGATGCACAGTCTTAATTCAAGCAAATATGAATCTTGAACTAGATTAACTCCATTATTGTTGTATCATTAAAGTGTTGATATGCCTGAAACTAATAGAACCTGTAGTAATGATTTTTTTTTTTTTACTGCTTTTCTTGTATTGCACAAAGCCACCAGCTATCAGCGCTAAATCATTCACTTTAAATAATATCAAGTGCTTGTCATACAATAACAAGCTAAACCAATCAGAACATTGTGTGTGTAAATGTGATATAAAACACAACAATATTCAACTAAAGCTCAAGACACTTAAGACACAAATTTTGCCCAGCAGCTGGTCCTCCAGGGTGTGAATGGGTGTGAATGAGTGAAGGACATTTAGCGCTTTGAGTGGTCGGAAGAACCGTAGTCGATTCACCTTTTGTATACCGCAGCCACCAATTGTGGAATTTGATCTCTTCATATTTTATCCTTGGTTAGTTATTTTTCTTCTTTTTCAGCTCAAGTATGGGAGGAAGTCAGTTTGAACCCCACAATGTACATTTAAGTACGATAAAAATGGTTTTCTTGCACTAGCATTAAGGCTTTGAAACGGGACAATAGCTTGCAACCCAGAGTGAGATCGAGTACAGTCTGACCTTCATCCTCGGAGAAGTTGTTGTAGTTCAGGTTGAGCCGGATGCTTGAGTCTCCCACCTGCTCCTCTCCTCCAAGTAGCATCCACTTCTCGATGGGATAGTCTCTCTCCTCCTCCTCCTCCTCCTCCTCCTCCTCCTCGTGTAGGTCTGACGTGGAGGTAGGACTCTGGCTGCTGGGCGCCCGTCCGTTGTATGCCAGGAGCAGCGGGGGAGAGCTTTCCCTGCCGAGCCGCGCTGCCCGCTTACCGACGGTGTGAAGCTTCTGGTGACTCAAGTTGATATCTTCCTCTTCTTCTGAACTATTCAAGTCCTCAATAAAGAAGTTGTCGTCCTGGCTACCCAGCTCACCATCATA
The DNA here is from genome assembly GCA_021346845.1 of Apeltes quadracus. Lineage (NCBI taxonomy): Eukaryota > Metazoa > Chordata > Actinopteri > Perciformes > Gasterosteidae > Apeltes > Apeltes quadracus. The sequence continues at coordinate 8,118,887 of CM037920.1, forward strand.
ATCTTCGAGTTCTGTGCTGTGATCCATAGCACAACCTCAAAAGAGAAGCCGAAGAGCACCGCCTAGTGACGGCTCACCGCACATCAAGCAGCGGTAGCTAATAGCTTTCAAGCGTTCAAGTTACTAACATTACAAACGTTTATATTCTTAGCACCAAGCAAAAGAAAACATGTGGTTGTGTCTTTTTTCTTTAAACATACAATTGTAATGTGTAGTCCAAAGTAATAATAAATACAGTTGCACGTGATTTGACATCAGCCCAACCGGTGGTGCTATGCTAACTTTAGCTATGAGCTACGTTAGCTATAACATTAGCTCTGTAAGCTAATATAGCTAAATATGAGGTCACAACAAAGTCAAATGAAGCCCATAGTGGCACTTCAAGAGTGCTTACCGTTTGTTTATTATAAATATGTTTCGACTGCACACAAAGCACGGTACCAATATTTCCTCCATACAAGTTCAACGGCTCTGTGACTTCCACTCTTGTTTATATGTTTGACGCTTCGCTCAGGACAACTTTAACGGCGCTTCCGGCAGTGAAATTGTTGGCCAACCAAAACTATCTCCAGCGTGGAGAAACACGGGGTTAAGACAATAAGTTCACCCACGAAAACCCCTGGAAAATGAGATTGATTTTGTAGTATAAGCCTACTACATTTAACGAATCCTTGTTTTTTTATTGTATCTATGTATCAGTGAGTCGGTGTTTAAATTATGTCTTATTTGGTGAAAAAAATATATATACATACATTAATATAGTATAATTCTGAAATTTATCGTAGAATAATTGAAATAAATGGTGATCAGAAAAGATAGACCCATTGAAAGCTTTTGTTGAGAACATACTTCAGATGTGTTTTGCTGGGGTCATTTCTTTGCCTTTATGTGGGAATTTTCGTGGCTTTAATCCAGGGTGTTGTATTTTACAACTAAACAATTTACACGTGGCTTTAATGACCAATCATTTTTAGTTCCCTACGTGGATCGATCAGCGGGGTACGGAACAGCCCATCGTATCAGAAACGTATTTAACGATTCATTAGATTTCCATGAGCCCAACCAACTACACCTCCGATCAGCGCATTGGGGGAAAAGATCATGTGCAACCGTGCACGGGCGACCAATCAAAGGCTCTTGTTCGTTTTGTTGCTCAGGTGCAAAGGGGACACTTCTGTCCCTAAGAACCACGACCAGATGAAAACTAAAAACGTGTTTGTATGAGTACACGTTTCCTGCATATCACTGATTCAAAACAAAGAGACGTTTACCAGGTTTAAGCCACAGATAGCGATGGACGCGCACTTTGGACAAGTGCCGCTCACCGTTACGCACAGTAAGTAAAAGGTTATTAGCCTATCCCCGTCACGGGCTCATATGGAGAAAACGACGTGTTTCTTTGATCGGCTCCGGTCCTCAGGGTATGGCAGGGTTAACCAGCTTGGCGGGGTCTTCCTTGACGGGCACCCGTTGCCCTCCGTGCTGAGACAGGGCATCGTGGAGATGGCACAACGGGGCGTGCGTCCCTGTGAGATCTCCCGCCGCCTGCGCGTCAGTCACGGCTGTGTCAGCAAGCTACTGACCAGGTAAACTTACTTGTTCTTTTTAGTTTTATGGATTTCTAAAGTGGTTTGAGTGACATTTATGCATTTGAACAATATTATGCATTTTAAAACGAAGTAACAAGACATTGAGAACCACCTCATTAAAAAAAATACTCACGAAATTACATTAATGGCGGAAGAATACTACCAAATTCCATAATATTTGGAGCCTGTGAACCATCTAGAATATATAATGGCTCCATGAATCAACCATTTTTGTTAGATTTGAATCCAAAGATCATTGCGTCGTCTATTATTATCATCTATACGTTTTCTTTCTTTATATCGTATATAATTATATATATTTATGGTTAGTATGGTATTTAAGTAAACCAAAAATATGTTTTAATTTGACAAGTGTTATATATTCATCTTTATATATATATATATATATATATATATATGAATTTTGATGTTTCATTTTGATGTTTTTTCATTTTGAATTTTGATGTTTCAATCTCTCTCTAGGCTGATATGTTAAACCTTCCAACACATATCAATATTGTAAATTGCAGGTACAATGACACAGGAAGCATCAGACCGGGGGTGATTGGAGGCTCCAAACCCAAAGTGGCCACTCCCAGAGTTGTGCAGACAATCCTTCATCTGAAACACACAAATCGTAACATGTTTGCCTGGGAGATCCGAGACAGGCTGCTGCTGGAGCAAGTGTGCAACAGTGATGATGTGCCGAGCATCAGCTCCATCAACAGGTATAGATGTGTTTGTGTGCTTGACAACGGAGATTATTTAAATGAGTTAAGATCCCTCTCTTTACAGGATCATCAGAAACAAAGTACACTCTGAGTCTGTTGAAGCCAGTATGTATTTCCGTCCCTTCTACGCCTTCCTATGGGTGTGTTTGAATGTCACCTGACATTGCCCTCTGACCCTGCAGTATCATCAGCATCATCTGTTGCCACGGGAAATGCCCTTTCCTCTGAGTCCACCTATTCCATTAGAGGAATTCTGCGAATCAGAAAATGCGGCAAACATGGGGAAGGTAAAATAGTCTGGAAGTAAATGTATAGGTGTTTATTTGTTTGCATTGTTTTGATAGTTGTTACTTTAACATTGAATTGGGAAACCTAACAAATAAAGTTCTTTTCAGCGATTTAACCTTTTTGTTTTTCTTTGTTTTTCTCATCACATAAGATACAAAATGTGCATGGATGCATGTGGTTAGCAAACGCAAAGATTTAATCGGGCCCCAGACAGGAGGTCTTCCTCCCCCTCGCCTCGGCCTCTCGTTAGGGGCCCGGTTAAACCTCCACTCCTCCATCACTGCGGCCATTACAACAGTACATTGTGTGGATGAATATGCATCCTTAGCTAGCAACACATGCATTGTATTGTATGTATTATGTCATTGTACCAGTTAGAATAAGTCATGATGGAGGTAGGAAGGGAAATAAAAGGGATCGTGGGCAAAGGCTGTTTTGTTTTCCAGGAGGGGACGTCTCCCGCTGCGTGTACCGCAACCAGCCGTGCTCCTGTAATGAAGCCTGGAGATGGTCCAACCCCGGCTTCCCCTCCATCACCAGCCTGACCTTCTACCCTGCCCTGCCAGCTAATCATCATCCAGACCTCTTGGGTCAGTCGGCATTAAAACGTGATCACTTGTACCCGATACGAGTTGACCCTTAATATGTTTCTCTCTTTTGTCCTCCTATTTAGGGCATCTGTATCATTACAGCTCCTCTTGATTACTCCAACGTGGCTGACATCCATTTAGAAGCACAAATCACAATTACAAACACGTTGAAATAAACGGAAACATTAAACTTCATCTGTTGTGCTTTATTTACACAATTTGGAGTCAAACAATACACGCATGCCCTGCTGTTTCAGACTCAACAGAGCTTCGTCAGTCCGACATGTTAGCGGCCATCGCTGCCACCCACGGGGCCATTTGCTCCTCAGCTAGTGTTTGAGCATCGTTAGGGGCCCCGTGATAGAAAACAATCACGTTTTTCTCTCCTTAGTGTGCGTCTCCCTGGCCTCCCCTCCAGCAAGAGGCATTAAAGGAGATGTGAGGTCAAAGAACACTGCTGAGAAAGAAATCTGTGTCCAGCAATGGGCATCAATCTCCGGGAGGGATTTAGAGACTGTGTATATCTACAGACGGATGGTAAAACCTCTGCAACTTGCCAAAATATGTGTCCATAGGTTTTCAATTTAGAGGTGCAAAATGATTCTATACGTGGCGCTAAATCACACACAATCAGTTCTGAAGGCGGAAAAAAAAAACATTTTCTTCTCAGGATGTTTTGCCGAATTGAAACAAGCCTCATTATAGTAACAAATATTTTAGAAGCTTTTAACAGCAGGGGGCAATATTTGCTTGGATGACAGCAACAATATCAACAAGTTTGCACAGCTGACACTTTTATGAGCTGCAGCTTGTTAAGACAAAATGAGAAACACTTTTTTTTTTACCAACAACCAAAGTGTACAGGCAGCTCACCCTCCAGCAATCTCTAACTAATGAGTTGTTTTTAATGTGATGAGCTGTTTTTATGCATTAGTCGTGCAGCCAATTCCCCAGCCGTGATTATGAGGCAGGCCGCTGTTGCTGGGAGAAAGAACAGTGGCACGAGTGCAGAGGCAACCCAGAGGGGTTTTATTTTTGGTCCTCACAAAAACCCAAGAGGACCCGAACAAAGAGCTCAGTCTGTGATGTAACGTGAGCCGGGCCTGTGGACGGCCTGAAAGCAATTACAGGGTTTTTAATTAGAACACCATGTGTCTTACCTAGTGTTGTGGAAATGACCTGTAGGCACTCAAGAGATAACATAATGCACAAAACACTGTTTAAAGTAAAACAGCCATATCGAGTTACGGGAGAGGACAAACCACTTCAAGGAGTTTCTCAACAAATCCCTCCGAGCGAAGAGAAATCACGCGGTTTTATATTCAGTGCCACTTGTACGAGAAGATTAGTCAACGGCTCATCGCTGTCGTTCTCTTCTGGATCTGTTATTCTTATACAATGTGCAAAAACCTCATCTGTGCAGCACACGACACGTTAGATCCAATGCATGCATCGGTCCAACACACTCTGCCTGAGCCTGTCTTTACATCCTGACACTAAGGCTGCCATACGGTGCAACAAAAACACACACACACACACACAGGAGAGATAAAAAAAAAATGTAATAACCATAAGCTAAATGCAACTCGGATTCTTCAAATGAATAAATGAACAAATGGTAAAGCTAATGTTTAAATGCTTGTTTATTTTGGCTACAAATGATATGAATTAAAAGAGTTCAACCTTTAAGGCTGTCAATGTGGACAATGAAGGACACAATACAAAGAATGCACCGGCTTTCAGCGTAATTTAAATTACTGAGTAAAAGATTATTTTTATACAGTTGAAACCAGAAGTTTACATTCACTGTGCAAAAATACTCACTCACTGTCTGAAGTTCAATCAGACTAAACCTCTCCTGTTTCCGGTCCGTTAGGATTACCAAAATATTATTGAAAACATTTGCTAAATGTCACAATAAGAAAGAATATTTTAGAGAATCCTTCATTACTTTCTTTCAGGTCAAAGGTTGACACACAGTTCCTTAGTGTTTAGTAGCATTGCCTTTGAGCTGCACGACTCGGGTCAAACATTTGGGGTTTCCTTCCACACGCTTCTTACAGCTGGGATTCTGGCCCGTTCCTCCGGCCAGAACCGCTGTAACCGAGTCACATCGCGCGCACACGCCTTCTCAGATCTGCCCGCACGTTTTGGATGGGATTCAGGTCAGGGCTTTGTGATGGCAACTCCAAGACTTGGACTTGTGTCCTCAAGCTACTTTTTAACTACTTTGGCAGTACGCTTAAGATCATTGACCATTTGGAAGACCCATTGGACAACCCACAGTTCTTGCTGCAGCAAAACAGGGTCTCACTGTCTGATTTAACTTCAGACAGTGAGAAAAAAAGTGTTATGTGTCTTTTTGCACAGTATACGTACCCTTCTGGCCAACTGCAAGTCCCTCCTTCAACCAGGCGCTAGGGGACAGATTTAAATTATGTTTCTTTTCTACATTTTCTAACACCTTAAAGTTACCTGCAAAACAACAATTTACTTTAAAAACAGGTTGATTAAGTTGGTTAACATCAGTTAAGTTTGGAAACAGATGAAATAAAGTTGTGCATACAGAGACATGCAAAAAATCCTGCCTCCAGCAGGTTTCACACACACGCAGGCACGCAGGCACGCAGGCACGCGTGCACATACAGGATGACTTACAGTCCTCCAGGGCCGCCGTAGTCCAGCCGATGATGGTTATATACATGGTTAATATAGCGTCCATCACTCAGCAGCAGTGGCGACTTCAAAGACTACAAGCGGTTTAAACAGCCGTCTTACTGCTGCTGCTGTTACATCTATTCAACCCTTGTTAGCTACAGCTGACTATGTTGTAGTCCCAGCCATGTAATCGCAATTCATTCCTATTTCCTTATATTTAAAAAACCCGTGTCAAGTTTCATGTATCAGCCCATTAGTTTAATTCTGATCTCTTTTGGTATAAATACACAACAAGTTGAAGCACGAGATGAACACGTGTGCTTTGCATGTCTAACAATGAAACAGAACAGTTTGCACGGTTTGAGTGACCTGCAGATCTTCGCTCTAGTTGTGGGAAACGTGCCCTTGACACTCCCGATGTGAGCTGCGATGACGGCTGTTTGCTAGTTTAATGATTAGATGAGGTAATTAAACTACCTCATCTACCTCAGTGATGCTTTCACAACGTTTATTTCTCCTGGCATTCACCTTTCTCATTAAGTGACACGATGATTAGAGTTTATTGTAGTTTATCACGTATGCATTTAATCAACAGATAAATGTCCTTAACGTACAACGATTTATAGAAGAGTTCAACGTGCTCAGCATCTTTAGCATGTTTATTTCTTTTTCTTTCTAAAGTGGCAACATTAGGCAAAAGAGTCATTGATGCACGAGCCTATGTAAGCCCACATTAAAACGCAACCATTCATTCACTGCTGATTCTTTCCCCCTCTATTAGGATGCTGATGTCCTTCTTTTCCATCCAAAGCTTTGTGCTCATCGGGACGTCGGCTGGTTCATCCTGCGTCTCCTCCAGCCCCGCCTCTTAAGGTGGTTCATTTCACTGCTCGCTATGTTTTTATGGATTACATAGACTAAGGAAGAAGAAACAATGTCTTTAAAAAATATATTTGAATGACTAATTCAATAGATTCGGACCAATTAGAAAAAGTATTGCTATATTTGACCCTGAATGCATCACTCTGAAAGTCCTGACAGCATGTGCATGAAGGAAATAATTAATCCGGCAAGCACATCGAGAAGGACGTTAAGTGTTTGTTCATGTGCTTGCATGCTTCATGGTTCTGTGTTTCTTCTCGGTCCAAAGTCTAAAGTTCAATTTTTGGCATTCTTATACCAAACACTTCCTTGTTCATGAATCACTAGTCTAAAAGGAAAAAGGCATGTTTTATTGACCAATCATCGTCACAGAGCTTATTGTGAATCCATCGCTGAATCAACAAGGAACAAAACTTTGTCCGGAGCCAAAGCTGAAAGGACCCGAGCCGGCCTGAAGCACATTGATTTAGCAGAAAAATGTCTTTGCTAACAAGAGTCGTTCACAAGAGGAGGGCGACGATCACCGATCTGCCGCTGTACTACTCCGGACACCTGCTGAAGAAACTCACCATGGAGATGGTGAGAATGAAGTCGGGAAATATGGACAATTAACAAAAAAGGACTCCATGTGTAATAGGCGTTGGTGTGAGGTTTTATGACTTGCTTCAATTCTGTTGGATTTGGGAAAGCTTTGTAAAAAAATGAAGATTTTGGATTTTCAGGATTTCCAGCCGTACTACGGGGAGCTCCGAGGAGCCACACTCTTTCTGTACAAGGATGACACACAAGACACGGTGAGCCAACGGTTAACTGTGCTCTATCTTAAGCTTAGTTGTAGTCCTAAATGCTTATTTTTCATGCTCAAATGTGTTTGTTCAAAAGTGTTACGCCTCGCAAACATCCCTGTTAAAGGGCTCATGGTAAGTCGATGACAAGGAAAGTGCATGAATAGATATGTTGTTTATCTATGTTTATTAATACACCTTTATTGATCTACCACATGAGGATTATTTTGTCATTGCATTGGTCAGTACACGGAGAGGCTGGACCTGGAGCAGCTAAAGTCCATAGAGCTGGATTCTCCGTTTAAAAGGACAACACCGACGACCTTCACCCTCACCTTACACACGCAGGAGGTGCAGCTTAGGGTAAGCAATTTTTCTTTTCTAGTCGAGGAATCATCCAAACAACAAAAAAAAAACAAAAAACTGACTCTGGTTTGTGATTCTGTACAGGTCGACAACTTTGACACAGGAGAAGAGTGGAGAGGTTACATCTTGACTGTCGTCAAAGTAAGCAAATACAAATAAAACAGCACAACTTTTAAAACTGTTTTTTTTTTTTTTGGCCCTCTTCATTTATTTTTGTCTATTGTACCCGTTACACACACACAGTCATGCTCTGTGTGTGAAACAGAAACAAGTTGGTGAAAAAGTTAATATAAGATTCATTATAAGCGGGCAGAAGGTAAATGCTTTTCCTGAGATTAAGGAGGATTTGTGAACCAGGATCTGGGTATTTTCCCATGGAACTCATGTGAAGTTTTATTGCCCAGGAGTAAACAATGTTTCTTTTCCATCTCCATCACTCTCTTTGATTTGGTGGTGAACCGTTGGAGCTGATCCAGCCCTCCCAGATGTTTGTCACATAGGATTATACAACTCAAAGCCGAAGGAAGGATCCTTCGAGTAGCCTTGATGAATGTCTTGTGTGTCAACTCTGCTTTATGCTTGCAAGCATTTCATAAATGTCCTGTTCAATGATTTCACACCAGTGTTGAGTAAAAATATTTCCTGGTTAATGATAAATAAGCTCGGGGGGGGGTTTCCAAAGAGGACAAACTAGCACCAATTCATCCATCATTTTCCGCCCACAGAAAGAGATCCCCAGTAACATGCAGCTGCTGCCTGGCCAGATGTTGCTGCTGCAGCATGCTCTGGATCAGGAGAGGAGAAGAAGCCCCCCGAAGGCGTGCCCACCCCTCCCACCGCGACCACCCTTCCTCCGGCCGGCCGCCACCTCCACCACAGCGGCCAAAGACCAGCTCGACCCCGGCGCCCCCCGACCTGCCGATGACGAAGTGCCACATGTTTTTTTTTTTTCCTTTGAAAGCAGGTGTTTCTTCAGCGTGACTCGGCAGGAGGCTGAGAAAATGTTGGAGGAAAACCCAGAGTGCGGAGGCATTATCCTCCGCCCGTCCACCCTCGCCAACAACTACGCCGTCACCCTCAGACAACTGACACCCCGGTCTGTCGGAAAATGCACCAAAATAAAAAGGGATTCACAGTGAGGCTACACGTTTCAATCCACAACGCAAACGGCAGGAAATAATCCCCCTCTTGTTTGTGTTTCAGTGGGCCGGTCATGAAGAACTTCAGAGTGACCTCCACCAACTCGGGGTTTGTCAGTTGAACTGGACACGCCGGTAAGTGATCTGTAAAGCTCTATGAACTCTTCTCCTTTCTCTTTGCTTGTCATCATGGGTCCCTCATCCGTGTAGGTGATGGTCTCCTCCTTGAATGAGGTGCTAGAATACGTCACTGAAAAGACGGAGTACCGTCTTCACCCCTTCATGACATATCAGCCCTACGACACTTGCATCGGTGAGAGGAGCGCTGCCGTTACACTCTCAGCGGCAGGCGCACAGCTCCTAACAGTGTTTGTGTGTGTTCAATAGATGCGTCACCTGCTCCAAAGTACCTCAGCATAAGCCCACCTGTGGCTAAAACAATACCCAAGGCACAAGTGGCACCGATGCTGCGCCCACAGACGAGAACAGAGCCTCCGCCACCTCCGACTAAACAAGAGGACGAATATCTTCTTCCTGAGGATCAGTATCCTTACGATCACAACCTAAACCTGGATGAGTGTGAGTGGATATCCGCTTTAACGTGAGCCCAACAGCAGTTGTACAAGCGTGCATATGCGCAAGTAAGGTCGGTCTAAATGAGTTCATTTGTGTGTTTTTCTCTCAACTAGTTCAGTTGCATGGAAATCTTCGGGATGTTGGGAAGTTACGCAAGGAAAACGTGTACGCTGATGGTTGGACGATGAAAACCACAACAAAGAAATACTGAAAAGAAGTCAGGCACGGCAGAGAGGACCACAGGGGGCAGCAGAGTGAGGCTGTAAATATCATTCCGTTCATCTCTTAGTTTGCTAAATTAGCCAATCATCATTAAACACACATTTTAGGATAACAGGAATATAAATAGTTTTGCTTATTTTGAGTAAATAATCATTTATTAATAATCAAAATCTTTAAATAACACTAACAAGACAGGGATGACCTTCTGGGGCTCAGACACCTTCCATTTTAATGCACTGTTTCAGGCAAACCATTATAAGAGCCCCCCCTGAAAGAGCTCTGTTTTTGACATGAAACGATAATCCAACTGTAAAATTCCAAACTATCCATTCTCATAATGTTGTGTTCACTTATTTCAAAAGCACTTAATACAAATCCAGGATGATCATTATTCTTTATTTTTTCCACACAGGAGTAAGCCAACATAAATGTTTAAAATGTTATATTTTTTATATTTTTATATAGTTATTCCATTAAGATGTTTCTTCCTTGTTTTTCATAATTATCATGAAACACGTTATAGGATTTAAGTTGTTTATTCATTCGGCAGTGACGTAAAAGACAACATTCGAGAGCTATTTAATATCGATTCCGTTACCGGGGAGATCATCGTGAAAGGCCATGTAGACTTTGAAGAACAAGACAGCTATGACATTGATATACAGGCTTCTGATAAGGGAAGCATTCCATTCAGAACGGATAAAAGCGTTATTATAAAAATTGAAGATATGAACGACAATCCTCCTGAAATCGAAGTGGCATCGTTGACAAATGCTGTTTCTGAGGATTCGAGACCAGGAACCACCGTAGCGCTTATAAGTATTACTGATTTAGACTCCGGATTGAATGGCAAAATAATCAGCCATGTTGCCGAAGATAGCCCTTTTGCTTTAACCCCATCAATACAGGATAACATGTTCGCTGTTGTCACTAAGTCACATCTTGACAGGGAACAGCAAATTATTTATAATATTAGAATAATCGCCAAAGACGCAGGTGAACCAGCCTTGACATCGGAAAAGACCATCAGCGTGTTTGTGTCAGATGTGAATGATAACAGTCCTGAGTTTTCAGTGAGCCCCTACACGTTCTACATTATAGAAAATAACCCCCCGGAGGTGGTTCTTTTTTCTGTTAGAGCGTCTGATGGTGACGAGGGCGATAATGCATTAATTTCCTATCATGTTCTCAGGACGGCAGGCATCGCAAATAAAGTGACACCATTTATTAATATTAATCCTGAAAACGAAAAAGGGATTCACAGTGAGGCTACACGTTTCAATCCACAACGCAAACGGCAGGAAATAATCCCCCTCTTGTTTGTGTTTCAGTGGGCCGGTCATGAAGAACTTCAGAGTGACCTCCACCAACTCGGGGTTTGTCATTGAACTGGACACGCCGGTAAGTGATCTGTAAAGCTCTATGAACTCTTCTCCTTTCTCTTTGCTTGTCATCATGGGTCCCTCATCCGTGTAGGTGATGGTCTCCTCCTTGAATGAGGTGCTAGAATACGTCACTGAAAAGACGGAGTACCGTCTTCACCCCTTCATGACATATCAGCCCTACGACACTTGCATCGGTGAGAGGAGCGCTGCCGTTACACTCTCAGCGGCAGGCGCACAGCTCCTAACAGTGTTTGTGTGTGTTCAATAGATGCGTCACCTGCTCCAAAGTACCTCAGCATAAGCCCACCTGTGGCTAAAACAATACCCAAGGCACAAGTGGCACCGATGCTGCGCCCACAGACGAGAACAGAGCCTCCGCCACCTCCGACTAAACAAGAGGACGAATATCTTCTTCCTGAGGATCAGTATCCTTACGATCACAACCTAAACCTGGATGAGTGTGAGTGGATATCCGCTTTAACGTGAGCCCAACAGCAGTTGTACAAGCGTGCATATGCGCAAGTAAGGTCGGTCTAAATGAGTTCATTTGTGTGTTTTTCTCTCAACTAGTTCAGTTGCATGGAAATCTTCGGGATGTTGGGAAGTTACGCAAGGAAAACGTGTACGCTGATGGTTGGACGATGAAAACCACAACAAAGAAATACTGAAAAGAAGTCAGGCACGGCAGAGAGGACCACAGGGGGCAGCAGAGTGAGGCTGTAAATATCATTCCGTTCATCTCTTAGTTTGCTAAATTAGCCAATCATCATTAAACACACATTTTAGGATAACAGGAATATAAATAGTTTTGCTTATTTTGAGTAAATAATCATTTATTAATAATCAAAATCTTTAAATAACACTAACAAGACAGGGATGACCTTCTGGGGCTCAGACACCTTCCATTTTAATGCACTGTTTCAGGCAAACCATTATAAGAGCCCCCCCTGAAAGAGTCTGTTTTTGACATGAAACGATAATCCAACTGTAAAATTCCAAACTATCCATTCTCATAATGTTGTGTTCACTTATTTCAAAAGCACTTAATACAAATCCAGGATGATCATTATTCTTTATTTTTTCCACACAGGAGTAAGCCAACATAAATGTTTAAAATGTTATATTTTTTATATTTTTATATAGTTATTCCATTAAGATGTTTCTTCCTTGTTTTTCATAATTATCATGAAACACGTTATAGGATTTAAGTTTAAGGGTCATTCGTCACTCAACAAAGACACCAAGACTGTGAAAAATATTTGATAAAAAAGAAAAACAGACTCCAATTTGTCTCTTCCTTTCACGGTAGTGTGTTCACCAAGTCCCTCCTCTTATTCATCTCGATATTCTTATGCCACCTTGCACTTCTTATATTCTGGTACTTTACAATCTATTGTAGCAGCGCTCATTGTAGAAAGACAAATAAAACATCTCATAATTAACTTAACATCTCAGGATTCAAAAAAACTAATAACAGAATAAATTAAGAAGATTGTTCCCCAATGAAGACAGTTCCCCAACAGCTGCTGCTGCTGTTGTTGTTGTTGTTGTTATGACATTACTTCTCGGTGAGTGACAGCTGCAGGATCCTCTCCAGCTCGTCCTCTTCCTCCTTCTGCTTCCTGTGACAGAATAGGAATTAAAGTTGTCAGAGCAACGACTGCACTGTAACTTTCATGCCATTAATGCTGTAACTTTACCCCCACTCAGATAAAAGTTTATTCCAATTCTTTATTTAGTTTTAATAGTAAAAGAACAGGCGTGATAAATATCCTGGTACCTGAAAACAGAACATCATTCAAAATCGTTTGATTGTTTTGTCGAACAGCCGGCAAATTGCATTAAACGGCAATAATCCAAGGGCCGCTGCTCATGTGATGTGGCTCTGCGGGGGTCCTGGCTCCCGCGGGGCAAAGAGATGCAGGTCAGTCGCCGCGTCTGCCGGCGAGCTGCGTCCAGGGTGACGTTGTCCCAGGGTTCGCTGCGCCTGAGATAAGCCGACGCGCGCCGAGCTCCTCCCCAGCGATCCTCTTTGTACCACCGCATCCTCACCTGTGCATCTCCTCCTGCTCCCGGCACGACATCTCCATGGCGATACGCAGCTGCTCGTCGAAGCTCGACGCCGCACCAAAGTGTCCCGGCAACCGCGGGTCGGCCGCCGTGCCGAAGGGGAACGGCGAGTCTGCGGCGGGGTCGGCTCCGGGGTCAGACGGGGGGACGGGTTCGGCCGTGTCCTCTCCCTCTCTGCTGGCCAGTGAGATGGTCAGAGACTCCTGGATTGCCCTGAGGAAAGAAATACAATGATGAAATCAAGGCTGCCGTATACAGCAAAAGAGAGAGACGTCTTATCATGGCAGGATGTCTGGGAGCTGCTGCGCCCCCAAAAGAGGGTGGAAAGAAGAAGCTAATCACAGAACTCTATTTTGAGATGTTTAATTAAATGACTTCACAAGCCAGGGGTTTCCCTTTTATAAAAAGGAATTCTGACTAGACATGAGAAAAAGAAAAAAACAAACACCTGATGGTTGCACAGTAACAACTACAAATGTCCTAATTTAGAACAATCCCTCCAAAGGATTGCCAGGGGTTAATTAATGTTAGAGTTAATGAAGTGGATGAAAGCCTCAAGCTCTTCAATAGCAAGCGAAGAATTAATTAAGAAAATGACAGACATGAAAAAAAACTTAGTGGGGTTTAAGAAAACCATGTGCATAAGAAATGAGCGGTTGACAATGACTTACTACGGCCCTTTTTAGTGAATCATTTGAGGACTCTGTTGAGGAGAGTTCACTGGGAGCATTCACAGCAGTGAACCTGCCTGCAAAGGAAACGCGGGCCTGAAGACAAGCTCACCTCTCAAGCTGAGAGTCGTCCTCGAACGGCGGAGACTGGGGCACCGGGCGGCTGTTGGTCAGGGCCTCCCAGATGGTCACCTAAAAAAATAATATATATATATATAAAGATATTTAACCACCGGCTTTGGATATAAAAAAATAAATTCCCACATCTGCCGTGTAACTGTGAGGCTCATCAAGAGGACCTGGTCACTCTCCGTCCCGGCGTCCAGCAGGCTCTGCTGGATGGCGAACTGCAGCAGGTTGTCGTCCTCGTCCCTCATCGGCTCGCTGCGGCCCGGGCCGAGGGTGGTGTAGTCAGCGGGGGGCTCAAACACCGAGGGGTCTACATCACAATGGATGGGGGGTGGCGCTTGACCTTGGTAAAAGTAAAAAGGTACGTTCTTTTATTCATTTTAATTCTACCTTGCCAGACAGTAATTAAAGCCATCGCGTTGAGTTCATAACGAGTGTATATTTACCAGCTTCTTCTGGGCCCTCTGGTGGGTGAACCGTCACAGAGCTGACCGGCTCGTCGCACCCACACAGGTTACTGAAAGTCACTCTGGCGTTCAACACGTGAAACAGGGGAATCTCTGGGGGAGTACGATTTTTTTTTTTAAATGGCCGATTAGTCCAGTGAAACCAGTGGGCATGAAAACATGGGTGAGCGACCAAAAGAAGCCTGAATAAAACCTGCATCTCCTATTATTTTAGTTCGAACACATCACTTCGTTGAAATACAGCTGAAGAACAGAACTACAATGGTAGAGAATCGATGTTACAAGGTGTAATAAAAGCAAGGCAACAGTCCAGCTGCACACAGGGATCGACCTGCACTCATAACACACCTATCTTGACGGGGAAGCCTGGCGGCAGGCGCAGGGTGATGAAGTCACGCAGCTTGGCGAAGTGGGCGTTGGAGATGGCCATGAGGTCGATGAATAGGCGTCACCTGCTCGGCCAGGGACAGAGGGTGACTCTCACTCAACCACAGTGTCGCCTTAAACCTGGAGGGGGACACCAAGACGGAGAGTTTTGAGCCAACGGGTCGACGGAGAGAGAGAGAGAGAGAGAGCGTCGGGTGGCTGCCGTTTGTTGGCGATGAGCCGCACCACACCTCTGGACTTTGCTGGTGAGCTCGACAGGACGTCCGATGTCCCTGCTGTTCAGGTTGAACTCCGGGTCGAAGTACTCCTGGGCCGTGATGGCCGTGGGGTTGTGAGGGCTGGCACACTGGGACACATTACTCTGAAAGAAGTCAAAAGAGACTGTTCATCAAAGAGAGCTGCGGGTGTCGTACGTGGGTGCAGAGTTAATCTGATCTGAACCGTTACCCCGTTGTGAGCCGTGTGCTGCTCAGCGATCCCCAGGAAGGACTGCTAGAGGAGTCTTTAAGCCTGAGTAGGAATAATGTAGGGAGACCATCAACAACCTGCCCGAGTTCCTTCCCCCACAAAAACTAGAACTATAATGCGTAGATGAGACTATAACTGGTGTCACTTTGTCACGATTGATAGTTTGAATCACATTTTTCACAACTTTTTTTAATTTAGGCTCACGATGTATCTTGAGTGGGTGTAGCTGTGCATGTACGTTTGTGTGTGCGATCACCTTTGCTCCTCGACTTATCCTGGTCTGATAGATGCTCTGTCCTCGACCGAGTCACCAGCTCCACATTAGTGGCACTGTAAACCTGGACACGAATAGTACACTTTGTAAAAAAGAAATATATTTTTAAAAGGGTTGTGGGTTGTGTACGAGCGAAGAGTCCCTCGTGGTCTATCTGGGACAGAGCAAACTGCAGATCTTTTCACAAACTGTTGCTGTCTTTGTCTGTCTTCTAAAAACATTTATTAAAGCATCCTCCAAAAAACATATATATATAAATAAAATAAAAAATATATTATATATATATATAATATAAAAAATGCAAGAAGATCTCCTCTGCTACTATTTTCCCCCCTGGATATGTTTTCTTGTGTAAATCAAACATTTTATTAAAAATGAGAATGAATGATTTGCCACACTGCATTAATTTTTCGTCCCAAAACTGAAATAAACTCACTTCCAAGTGGGCTGATCTTTACGTTTATGGCATAGACCACTTGGTCTTACTTACTTTCGCTTCGTAGCCGCTGACCGCCTCGCTCTTCTCAGAACGCCAGCCCCAGATTCCCGACTTGTTCCTAAACAAGGAAAGAGAAATCGTAAAAGAGCTCTGGGCACATAGGTTATCGGTATCGAGCCACAGCATGCAAGCGCACAGGGAAATAAATAGCGAGCCAGAGGGATCTCGATGAAATGCCTGCGGTTACCGTTCGAAGGCAATGTTGCGCGTGTTGAGGTGCGTGGAGACGACAGGCGACGTGAGTCGCTGCGCTGTGTTCTCCTGCGACGGCTGCATGGCCGCCAGGAGAGAAGGTGCGTCGCGGGGCGACAACACCAGCGGCTCTGTGTACACCACTTGCTTCTCATGGTCTACCTCCATCACCACAGCGCCTTCATCTAAGAGGAGCGCACAGAACATTTAGCAGAGGTGGTTGGAGGCCTCCCATGTGGGCTGAGTCAGGTTTTTATTCAATGGTCAGTCAGTTGTGTAATGCTGTTCAAGGAGCGCACACACACCTCCGCCCTTGAAGATGTAGCTGCGTCGACCTTTCAGCCAGGTCATGTGTTCGAAGCCCAGGAGGGTGGTGTCAACGCGGAGGCACGAGCCACTCTTCCACACCCGGTAGACGTCACTGGGACAAACCTTTGACACCAAAGGCACTGAGACGAGGACAGAGGAAGAAGAGAAGCAGTTCAGAAACGAGACAAAAAAAGATAAGGAGGCAATCAAAGAGGGAACGTTAGGCAAGAACAGTTACCTGGTAGGATGCAATGTTTATGGAATCTAATTCTAAGTTCTTACGTTGTGCTGCAGCTAATAAATATTCTCTTTGGAGATGGAGTTAGTGATTAAATACTAAATAAAAAAAAAGGTCAACAGACAAATGGCTAGCATCATAAATCGGTGTGCAAGTATCCCGTGACAAATGTCAAATAATCGAAAGGCGTTGCAGAGTTTAACATTAAGTTTGAGAATATTTATTTGGTTTATTTGGTATATCTCTGAGTAATTAGACTAATGGTGTCACGTATGAATCAGAAAATGCATGAGCAGTTCAGTGACATCTTCGCAGTCGTGGTATTGATCGATATTGAAATAAAATCCCATGTCGTCTTTGTATTATATTGAGAAGACGGAATTGAGATTGATCTCAAAGTGCTACAATAATAGATAATGACCCAAGTTTTAAGATGTAAAGTATAGGTGTATGTATGGTAATTCTCTTATCTCTGATTAGAGAAGGCAAAGTAATCCAAACACAGGGGAACACAATACATACTTGATTTAGTCCTGTTAAATACAGACAACACCTTAGGAAGGGAGTGGGTAACTTGTAGAGCAGGGGTCCCCAAACTTTCTCTTGTAAGGGGCCACAAAACATATTTCCTCCTCTGATGGGGGCCGGGCAGACGGCCGGGGGCCGTAGTTTGGGGACCCCTTTTGTAGAGGGTTCATGCCCCGTCTTTGGTTTGTACTTGAAACAGAGCCACAGATGGGGCAGGGGGAGCTGTCCATCTACTGTGGTGCTGAAACTGACCTCTGCGAAAACACACTTACCCCAACTAGTGAACTCCCACTTCATCTCCACATAGAAGTCGCGCGCCTGCAAGAGACCAAGAAAACTTTTTCATGTATACGTCATCATACATTTCGTGTCGCCTGTGTTCGGTCAAGCCGGAGACTCGAAGACATGTCGGGTACCTAGTGGCCAAAATATATTTAACAAAAGCTTTAAGGTGTGGCTGATGCGCAACCTTTAAAAAAACGGGTTGAATCTCGGAGGGCTTTCATTCCTATTCAATGAGGCGATTGAC
Source organism: Apeltes quadracus (assembly GCA_021346845.1). Lineage (NCBI taxonomy): Eukaryota > Metazoa > Chordata > Actinopteri > Perciformes > Gasterosteidae > Apeltes > Apeltes quadracus. Next base: position 8,136,859 of record CM037920.1, read on the forward strand.
TGTGAAGAAAATATAAACCTGTCTCAATTTGCTCAGCAGCTCTGGGATGCCGGCCAATCTCTCAGTGGCCCGTTTGAAGTCTCTGTACTGAAGCACCAGCTGGACCAGCTCGGGGTCCCCGGTGCTCACCGCCTCCTGCAAGACTGAAACACACATCCACACGGAATGCCAGTGAGGGCTTCTTCTTCTCCTCCCCTCGGGGCTCGGGAACGAGAGGCACAGCAGGGCACTTACTGGTCCATCCCTGCGCGTTATTGTGCGTCGGGTCTGCAGCGTGCCTGAGCAGCACCCGGGCTGACTCCAAGTGGCCAAGACACACGGCCAGCTCCAGCGGGGTGCGCCCTCTTGGATCCAGGCGCTCCACGTCCTGCTGCAGAACCGTAAACAAGGCATGCGGCATCAGCGCAATGCAGTGCGCAAGCCGGGCGATGCATCTGTTAAAACACGTCAAGCACCGACTCACCTCTTTCTTCTGCAGCTCCAGATCGAGCTCCAGGTACTGATTGTTCCACACCAGATGATGCAGAGGAAAGGCTTCCTCGTCCGCCATGGCTGTCATCCGCTTGACAGTTTGACAATAGCAAAGCTATGTTTGCGATTCGACTTCCGCAGCGAACAGATTGCGGGCACACCGCGGCGGACGGTAGCAACGAGTTAAGCGCTGCTCGGCACTGCCGGTCAACTAGCTAGCTAGCGTAGCTAACGCTAGCTTAGTTAACTGGAGAAAATGAGTTATACGCCCCAAAGTGTTTCACTGGAAAAGCCTGTCACTGGGCAGATGTCTCCCACACGTTGGACAGCCAACAAACTACAGTACCGTGTATTCCTATGGAGTTACTGGGCTGAGCTTGCCGAGCTGACTCAGCCCACTGGTTTGATGTAACGTGAGTTAACGTTAACTAACAGCTAACTAGCTGAGCTAACATCAGCTAACTGGCTAATAACATTGTTTTCTGCTCCTCTTGGTATTTGCGTTCCATTGTTCACGAAGGCAAACAACTATTTCACTCGACTAACAATGCACCTCCAAATTCCGTTAATTTTCTCACACGTTGGGTGCTACTCTAAAATGACAAAGCGCATATTTAGACGCGAGTGAAATCCCCTGCTGATACGGCTGGCTAACGTTAGCTCCGCCGTTAGTATCCAAGCGTTGTTGCGGTGTGTCAAAATAAAAAGAGATCGGCCCTTATTCCAGTTTTACATCCAGGTCACTTGATGGGGGGCATCCGATATGTTGTGAGTGACAGCTGCTGCAGAGTTATTTATTTTAGGGTTCTGGTGAAGAAGCTGGGTGGAGCGCATATTTTGACAAATAGCTATAATGCAAGTTATACTTGCATATCTCCCACTCTCAGTGACAACACGACGTTTAACCAGTTTATTTTTTTTATTTTTCTTGAAAAATAACACATATAACATAAAGTGAAAAATGCTTTTGAAAATAATTACAATGCTACAGAACTCCCGTTTTGATAATCAAAAAGAGGAAGACACATTTACACAAAAGTATATACTTATATGCATTTGAAGGTATATGGCCAGGGGGGCAGTTGAGACCGTTGATACAGAACTACTATACTGGAGGAACAAAGGAATTAGCAACTTTAGTCCCCCAAAAAATTACATCTCTACATTGAATTGAACAAACTTATGGAATTTAGTGAAAAGTATATACTCACATTTGTCCTCCATTAAAAGAAGGTGTATCAAAGAGGGGTGGGGAGTGGTTTAATCTAGAATATTTACATTTTGGCTCTAAATGTTGTCTCTGTACAAAAACAAAGCAATAAGAGTTTGGAAATAATAGCACCTGAAGTCTAACGGTTATTTGAAAATGCACCATTAGCCTGGCACCTGACCCGTGGCTGACACCCAACACTTCATGCAGCCTGCCCTTTGTTCGGGGTGGGGGTTGTTGCCTTGTCGATTGCCTTCTCACAATGTCTTTTAGACTACCGTTGCATCCAAATGCCTTTAAGCTGAACATAACACTGGTAAACACAGGCCATTCCCCTCCATCACTATACAAGTCAGGATGTCAAAGATCTGTCACTTTTAGTCATCTTCAAAAAAATAAATCTCAGCGCAGTTGTTGTGCCTTGTTGTCTCTGGAATCTGACAAAAAAATAACCATCTATTTAGAGCACCCAAACGTTGCTGACATTAAATGAATTTATATGATACATCACAGGATAAATAAGACTTTATGGGGATCAGCCAAACCGAACTTAGTTCCACCACAGAAGATGAAACTCCAAAGTGTTACTCAAAGCAGAAAAGTTTGTGGTGAGAGTGGAGATTGGCGTCACTCCAAAGAGTTGAGCACTTTTGGATAACCAAAGGAAGTGCAGTCCAATACAGAGATTTAATTGTCAATGTTCTCCAACTCCCAGCAAGAACGAAAAAAAAAAAAAAAAAAACCTTTTGCTTTTCCCACTTAACATTAAAACCCCAGAAGTGTAAAAAAAGAATCTTGTTTTACGGAACACGGAAAAATGTACAAAAGAAATTTCAGTTTCAGCTGTGACAACCCCTTTTACCAATGCCGGTTACACCAGCAAGCGCTCCCGCTCTAGACTCCGCCCCTCCTTTCACGCCCACAGTTGCACGCGAACCTCCCGGCCGGCCTGTGTCCGTTGTGTTACACGGATTCACTTCTTCAGTCAGAGGAGGCCAACGCTTAGGAAATCCGCTGGATCAGTTTTTCATCTGACAGGCAGTATAGCGCGTTGACGGACAGCTCGGAGATGAAGGCCTCGCAGGCCTGGCGGGAGACACCTTTACAGCCCCGCAGGTCGAGCAGCGAGATGCACGAGAGGCGCCGGAGATACTTTAGACTCACATCAGTCAGTCTACTGCAACCTAAGAAAGAAGCCAACACACAGACACATCAATATACGATAAATGAGATCATTCTGCCAAAAAAAAAATGAAAAAGAGTTCCGTCTCACCTCCCAGGTTGAGTTCTGTGAGCGTGTTTCGTGTGGACGAGCCCACTGCCGTCAGCAGGTTGATGGAGTGGTCGCTGAGGCTGTTGCAGTGAGAGAGGTCCAGCTTTGTTAAATGGGGCATGTGGCGGATCACCAGGCGTAGAGTGGAGTCACTGATGTCCAGGCCCGCTAGTCGCAAACACTGCATGGTCCGAAACTGACTGCGATTGTCACAACCTGGAGCAGAGGAGTTATTTGGAAGAAGAAAAAAAAAAAAGGCCTTTTGTAAGATTTTGAGAGGGAAAATGGCAAAAGGGGAGCACAATGAAATGGAAGATGGACGGTATAAAGTAGGGAACCATAACATGAAAGACAATAGGAGGCTACTCTCTCCTCACCTGGAGGTGTGACTAGATCCCTGATCTGCGAGTCTTTGACTCCGTCTGCATACCGCAGGTCCAGAGAACGGAGGAGAGGACACCCACAGGAGCAGAGAGCTGAAATAGTTAACCAGGAACAACCGGCCACCATCAGATCCTTCAGCCCTGGAAAATCAAAAATTAGATTTCAATTCAATTCAGTGTTTAAGTAAGTAGCGCACACGGCTTGGTCGAAACATGACTAATTCAGAATTCCTTCCTCAAACTATGGTACGTATTTATAAAACGAAATATGTCAATCTAAACACATTTTACATCAATAGAAAAATGTATATGAACACAAAATGATCTTTATTGTTGCATACTTTTGTTACTTATTGGCTTTATACTTTTGTTTCATATTTAATTACATATAAATTGAATTAATAATAATAATTCTATTTTGTATTGCATAAAGGTAAGTGAGAGTGTATGGGTTTGTGGGTTCGTTTGCGTACCAGGCAGGCGACCAACAAGCCAGTTGAGCTGTTTTTTAGAGATGTTGGTCCAGGACAGATCCAGTGTGACCGGCTGTCTCTTTATGATGCCTGTGAGCGCCTGAGGAGTAACGGTGCGTTTGATGCTCAGGTCGATCCGTGCCCAAAGTCGCTTGTCTAAACACCTGAGAACAAGCACAAACGGGTGAAGCATACATACATAGTTATCTAGGTACAGAGCGATATGAACTCTTGAACCTACAATCATTTACATGGATAAATAATGTTACTATTCAATATATAATATCTCAAAAAACGAGATGTTTGATCATGTTTATGTTTAATTCCAAAACCCTTTGAATCCCTTTCTTAATTGAACATCTGCAAGAAACCAAAGGAAAAAATTCCAAGATATATAAATCAACTTTTGCTAATGGTAAAGGCACAAACAAAAGGGTCAGAACCTGTAATGAGGATGAAAAGCCTCTGACCTGTACTCTGTGTCTGTTTTCCTTTGCTCATAAAAATGAGATCATTTTGCACCAGAGCCCAACAAAAACAGGTATCTGACTGACGAGGAACAACACACCAAACCGTGTATGAAAAACAACTCAAAAAGGCATCTTACCATTTGTACCAGCTCTTGCAGACAGCCATGCAGACGCAGAGATCTGCTCGACTTAAGTAACGGAAGACGGACACCCACACCTCCCTCTCACAGCCCGGTCCGCTGCCGCTGTTCTCCCTGTCGGCCTCGCTCCCTCCTTCCTGCAGGGCGGACAGAGGGACGCGGAGATGGGGAAGCTCAGAGGTCGCCGAAGACGAGGCGCCATTGGTCAGTTTAGCAGGTCTGCTCGGCCACGTTTTTTTGGAGTCCTCCGGCCTCTCCGGGTGGGAGGCGCGAGTGTCTGTACGTTTAGTGCGAGCGTGAGGGGCCATGTGTCTGTTGGGGTGTGGATCGGGACCCGGCCCGGGGTTTCTGATGGGGGGCCTGACGAGGATTCTTGCCTGGTTGTGTGTTGTGGATGTGGCGGTCTGAGGTGCGATGGCTTCCAATTTGGGGACGATGGCTGACGGATCGTGTTTGGCCCTGGTTGGCCTTTGGAGTGTCACTTTAAGAAAGGACCGGTCTTTGCCTCTCGTTTCACTGTCCTGCTCCAGCTCCTCCTCTTTGTCCTCCTCCGCTCCGTTTTGGTTGGCCACCTCACTTGCGTCCTCCTCCTTCTCTTTGGCTGCCCGCACTCCTCGCCTCGACTGGGGCTGATTCTCTTTATCCAAACCTCTCCCAATGTTCTGCCCTTTCTCCTCTTCCTCGTCACTGCTGCTGCTGCTGCTGTTGGAGGTGGTGGTGGTGGAGCTGCTGCTGTTGCTGCTGTCCTCGCTCTCTTCCTCAAACTCTTGATGGCTTCGACCACCTTGCATTCCTCTTCCTGCTCCTCCTCCCCGCAGCCTGACCCCTCTGCCCCGCCCTCTGTGGGACTCTCCCTTGGCCTCATGTTCCAGACCCATGGAAGACTGTTGCTCCTGCCGTTTGTGCTGCTGATGCTGTTGGAGAGACCCAGTCCCTCCCGGGGGGCTGTGGTAAGAGGAGCCACTGACCCAACTGGAGCTCCGGCCTCTGGCCTGATATAGTCTGCTGGTTGGAGAGCGAAGCCGAGACAAAACCCTGGAGCGCAGCAGCTGGGGAGAGCGCTCCAGGGTCGCCTGCTTCTGTTGGGTGGGACAACAAAAAACAGGTTGAAACGCATCTTCGACGGACCAAATTGTTTGGGTGGAACCAAAGACTGGAATGATACTGCATTGTAGTATTTGAATACCATACGGAAAAACACAGGAATGAGTTCCTACCGTTAGGATTTTGCTGCGCTCTAGTTTAATCTGTAAAAAAAAAAAAAACAGAAAAGCATTTAGGGGAGAAGAAATAAAGAAAATACACCCAGCAACTTTCATCATGGCAACACTATAAAAAGTATTGTAGGATCCATGACTGAAATAGATCAAAACAGAAAGAATTAGGGTGCTAATTGTGTGTATTCTTAATACTTGTTGGCCTGCTACATTTTCAGGGCATCAAACTATTTTCTAAAACAAAAAAAAAAAAACGGAAGAGATGTCGACAGTGCCATATGCTTCAAATCAACCCCACAAAGCAGAAATAAATGTCACAACCCGATTTTGATCATTAAAACACAAATAAATCCACTTTACCCTCTTCTTTAGTCTGAGCTCCAGTGCATTTGCTCGTTTGCGGTTCTGTTGATGCTGCAGCAGAAGTTTCTGAGAAGGTGGTGGTGCCGTGGAGCGGGATGCTGCTCTGCTGGCTCTTCCTCGTCTCACCCTCTCCCTTACACCGATGCCTTCCCGGTAGGCAAGTTTTGACGGCGGCAAGGAGGTGGAGCTCTCCGACTCTCCACTGTCCTCATCGCTGGAAGACTGGTGTGTGAAGGTCAATGCGATATAGTTGGTGGGGTCGAAGAAGAGAGGATCTTATTTTAATTTGGCATCAACCACACTGCCACTAGTGGAAGTTAGTGAAAAGAAAGAAGAAGAAAAAAGGTGAGCGGAGACGTACCGTCAAGTCTTTGCCCTGATAACATTTGGGACATTCCCAGCAGCTCGGCAAATCTTCATTGATCTTTGCATCACCAGGATTCTTAGGAAGCAAACAGATGAAAACAAAAATGACCAAATCAAGACCTACTCATGTAGTTTTGTAGGCAGCAAAACAAATTCTGCAGAAATTTGGTAACGCATTGAGATAATAGCTTTTGCTATGTTGGAAGCTGATTACCGTAATGCATTGGTGATGGACAATCTGCGAGCAGACAGAGCACTCCATCAGGGAGTAAGTGCTCGGATTTGATTCATCAAACTCCCCTACTCCACATACGGCACATCGCGCTGTGTTCGGCAAGGCAGGCTGGAGGAACATATAAATGTTATTGACAACATGGGTAATATAAATGGTGACACACATCATTGGAAATAACAATTTGTGAAACCAGTTCCCTGCCCGACACTTCCTCCGCTTGCCCACGCTGGGCTTACACGGGCACGGATGGGCACCATTAGTTTTGATCCACACAGACCATGATGGGTAAGAGGCTCACCGTTAGACACCGTCTCAGCAGGCAGCCCTTCTTCATGCGTCCAGTGCCACCAAACTTCCTCATGTCGTGGCAGAACTGGCAGGTGCCGCACTCCTTCCTGCAGCACGCGGCGCAGCGCTTACACCTCACGCGTCGGCGCCTCAGGGCCGAGATGGAGGAGCGTTTGGTGGGCCTCTGGATCAGAGGCTTGTGGAGGGTGGGGGCCAAGCGAGGACGGTAAAGGACGGGAGGAGGTGGAGTTGGGGGCTGGTACCATGACGGCTGTATAAAAAAATGGCAAGAAAGGCCCGGTTAGAGTTGTGGAAATACATCGATCTATTAAACATATGCAGGGATGCAACATTCAGTTTCTTTTCAAATTCCAAAACTGGCCGATACCAACAAAAAGATGACATGTTTGCATCCTGGTGGATCTTATGTTCATATCTAAGCTTGCTGGACGTGTGTTAAAATGTGTTCTCTACTCACCCTCTCGGGCCACTTCACAATGGGCTCTCCAGTGTAGGAGAACTTGTGGTTATCCTTGGAGTGCTCTTCCAGGAGAGTCTAGACGAGTGGAGTAAATAAAAGGAGTAGTAAGACAAAAATATAGACTTCTACCAAGGGAGAGCCATAAAAGCAGTACAAGCCAGTGTGAGTTTAGTGTGCAGAAGGAACTCAGGCCCACCCTCATGTCTCTGATCAGGGCTGCAGCATTCATGATGCCCACGGGTACACATTTCTTCTGCTCTGGCAGCTCTTCCAGCTTCCCCAACAGGTTCCACAGTCCCTCCAGCTCAAAGGGAGTCAGCATGGGCTGAGGTGGGGCAACTTTGGAGGCCTCTTCTTGTAGGAGCTCTTCCTCCTTGATTATGCTCTCCTTGATTTCCATTTCAGTGTCAACTCCATTACTGCCATTCTTGGTTTGATCATTGGCTTCTTGGTCAGCCTGCGTCAGTCCTGAAAGGAAAGCAAACGTGACGTTCCCATCAGTGGGGGATTAATTTACACATCTGTGTAGAGAAGAGATGCAGTCAAGCAATGTGCTCTTGCTTTCATTGGTCCTCACCAATGCCCAGGGAGTGTTTCTGGAACTCGGGAGTGAGGTGGGAGATGTTGGTCTGACAGTAGAGGTATCTCTCTAGGACGTACCAACACATCTCAAAGTAGAACGGGTAGCGGAACTTTGCAGGCACCTAGAAGAGGACGACAGAAAAGGTAAGGATTGCATTTTTGAAGTTTCATCAAAGGACACATAGAGAATATAAAATATACATAATGTGGCTTTATACAGTCAAACTATTTCTTCATTTTCAAACTGCTTTTCATCCCTGGGAGCAATTTACTCATTGTGCACTGGATGATGTTGGGGGAATTATGATGTGGCTACAGAGGCCAGTGCCAATTCACCTATTTGCTTCCCCCACCAGACAGTTGTCTGGGCAACGACAATGTCTGACAACTAAAGCACCTTTTGAAGCAAAATTCGAAACCAATCTTTGAGCCATCTCCAAAAGGACTGATATTAGCCAAAGAGTGGGATTTTGTGTTGTTGCATAATTGATTTTATCACCATTAATTGTACTCCTCTGGGTGATTAGAGAAAAGAAAACATCTTAACATTAAAGTCGTGGTGTTGATCGTTTTCCCACAGAATAACATAAGAGGTCACACACCAAAACTCAATCAAAAATGTGTGTCAAGTTAAATATAGGTAAATATCGACACGCTCACCCGGGTGCGATCCTCGATGCTGTAGATGTTGAGCTGCATTGGGATGTTAAAGCTGTGAAGGAAATTTCCCCCAAACACCAACGTGTCCTCTGGTGTGTACACGGCATGGATCCACCCTGCAACATACAAGACACAGGATGCTAAAGATATGTAGCAGGCATGTGTTGGTTTTCCAGCGCCGTGTGTCACAGCCTGATCACAGGAACATACCTGATGGGATTATAAAGGTGTTGCCTTGCTTTAGCTCAATCCTCTGACAGTCATAACACTTGTCCCCCAAGAAGATGTCCCCTTGTTTTCCAGATAAAACCCAGTTCTCATACATCTCCAGGTTTGGTGCTGTGGGTGGAATCAGCCAGAACACCTGCGGGGATCACGGGTGAAAGGTCACATGGATGGTCTGAGGTCAACAAATACTTAAAAAATGAATCCACGGCATCAATGTGCATTTGTGGGACATAAAAGAAGAGGTTAGACAGACTGACCTTTCCTCCTCGCAGGATGTGGTACCACACTGAAGTGCCTCCAAAGTCAATGTGGAAATCTGTGAAGCAGCCCTGCACACTCATGAGACAGTACCTACGGGGAGTCAAGGAAGGACATGACGCACAATGCAGATTTTAGGCATTAAATCAGTTTGAATTGATTAATAATATTACTGATGTAGATTGTTAAGTACTGCATCTTATCTATAACAGCATATGTAATTTGTTTCTGCGGTTCTTGGTTTACTCACTTCTGTACTTTGGGATAATGCATCTCTATGATGGCATTAGTGGAGTCTCTCTGTCTCTCCTTAAGGTGGCGGGGCCACATGTTGTCCACCCAGTCAATAAGGTCCACCTGAGAACAGAAAATACAGTCATTCAAAATGTCTGCACCAAACCAGAGTTTCTATAACCTAACCTAACAAATCTTACCGATATGTGTGAATAAGTGTTATAAATTAACATTATGAATCTGGGTTGCTGGACACAGTATGCTGTGTGCATTCTCACCGAAGCCGGACGTTTCACCAGATTCTCCAGCCTTGTGTGGCTGAACTCCAGGCTGATGACGTTGTAAAGTTTTTCTCTTTCAGACGGCGGCGTGTCATAATAGCGTCGCCACTGAGCCATCGACATCTCGATTCCCTTCTGGGTGTTCACGTCCATCACGTCTACAATGCGTCGACTCCCTGTAAGAGAATCGGAAGTGGTTAAACTACAGTTACCAATGTAATTCAATCTTAAATGCCCTAAAATATAAAAATCAACCCATTTTATTTTACACATTTGTGATCAAAAAGGAAACTATAGTCCCATCATACATGTTTTCACAGGAACAAACATTCAACCTGGGTGCAAATCCTTTTATTATGGAGATGCAGATCTTGCGGGACACTTGATAGTTTGGCAGTTCCTTATTTCACATTTCTTGTTACTGATCGACCAGAATATTTAGTCATTTATTTGGAACATGGGTATACGTTTTATAAGACGGCATTTTGTGAACAAAAATAAAGCCATTTAAACGGGAAGGGAATAAAATAAGAACTTACCAACAAACAACTTGACATCACTGACACTGAAATCGGGGTCTGGCATTCTGCAAGAGAGTAAGGTCCATTTAAATGTTTACATTTATTTTTAATCTCAAGACAAAAAACAGGTTTATAGGCATTTGATTGAAAACAAAGCTACAAAATATGTCTCCATATGAGAATGACAAAAAACAAAGAGCAACGGAATGTGACTGACTGTATGCCAAGGCCGTCAGCCGTGTCAAAGATAATGGGGTCTCTGAGTCCTTCCCTCTGAATGTACTCAAATGTGAAATCTGGAAAGAAGACAAGTGAAACAGTTATCAAAGAAACACATACTTGCATTGGGTAGATTTTCCCAAAGTTACATTTTACACAGTAAGCTTTGAGAGAGACTTTTATCCGCTCAACAGTCTTAAGGATTTACATTTCCAAGCAATAAGGTGTGTAAAACGAATACTTAGTTACCGCCTCAGTTTCCTGCATGGCAGAAATATTCAGGTAGAGTTTATTGAACATATTCCAACGATATATAACATTTGTGGAAACCTCTCACCTTTACCATCCATGTGTTTGACCAAGTCAGATTTAAACCGGACACACTCAAGCTTCTCGTCCAGGTCGAACGTCCATTTCCCTTCGATTTCATCATCTGAGATTCCATCGTCCTGGTAGCGGCGGCGCGTCCCTGTACGCTGAGGACAAGACAGAAAGAAACGTTATTTTAACCTCCACGCCCAATCATGAAAAACTATAAAAAAGAAAAAAACGGAAATTACGCAAATTACACCATGAAAAACAATTACCACGTGAATATTTTATTCAAAAAACAAACCATAGCTAACAGAGATGGAAAATACCGAGAAACATTTGCAACATAGCTGAATGTATTGTGTTTGAATATAATTGCCAAGATATGAGTTAACATCCAAGGGAGCTGTCTCTAATATATTGGTCCTGAAAAGGCAATCAAATTAGTGATAAAAAAAAATCCCAGTTTCACCCATCACAATAAATTAATCCGAGCAAATCTGTCAAACGCACATCAAATACCAGAGTTTACACAAGAACAAACCAACACAGCATTACAACAACAGGGGTTAATCTTCCACAACTGCCCCCTCCTTTTCCCCTCCCAGCCCTGCTTGGCTAGACAGATGGATAAACACCCCCCTGCTCTGAGATGTCCCAACCCCCATCAAAAAAAAATGTGCCTTTATGTAAACTCTGATACTCATCCGTTTCCTTTCATAACGGAGCATTGCACGGGAGCCTTTTTACTTTGCAGTTGAAAAGGATGTAATAGCACGAATTCAGCCCACACGGCTGTTCTCATATCTCATATTGTCATAAAGATGACATCGAGGATAAATTAGTCAACACTATCCAACAATTTACTAGGGGACTTTAATAACTTTTATGGGTCTTCCACAACTAGGCCTGGACATGCTTTCTAAAACTAACTGTAAATTAACATTAGCCTTTTTGAATATATATTTAGAAAAGTATATTTTGATCGCATCAACCGCTAGTATTAATATACATCAGAGTACACAACGAGATGTATAAAAACACGGAGTAAATGAAGTCATTTACTCCGTAAACTACTGGGGGATACGACTAATAGGAAATGACACAAGGTTACAGAACAAATGCTGTCAGGTTAGACGGTGAACTTGACCTTCGCTTGAACCCAGAGTATATAAAGACAGCTTCATCGCCTTTTTAAGGGTGACACGCAGGACAGAAAGACAAAAAAGAAGGCCATTTAAACTGACTGAACTAGGATTACCATTTACCGGACTGCTTCACGTATTTTTTATTTTTTTTAAAGAGCCCGACATCCACTACATCTTGTATGAAACACACAGAAATACATCGCAACAGGCGAAACATTCTGACGGTTGGACATAAAACCAAATGCTTCGGGAAGCCGTTGGGTTAAGTTAACGTTACTCACCAGGCGTTTGCTGTACCGTGTATGAGGGTCCTCCATGTTCTCTAGAAGACAAACAAAGTATCGGCGGCACCGTGAAATCACACCGCTTGAAAAGTCATCTACTGTTAAAGTGTACGGGCGTGTTTTAACATCATGTTGGACAGAAACACACACGTCTCTCTTGAGCGGAGCCTAACGCTAGCCATGTAGCCTTGCTAACGTTAGCAAACATTGCTGCCGGAGGTTAGCAACACAACGAAAAACATTTAACGTTAAACTCAAGTCGCTTTATGAAGACACATGCCGACAGAAGGTACTTCATTCAACAAACGATTGTCTCGACCATCGTGTCAATTTTGGGGCGTTATTTAGCGAACTGGACTTGTCAGCTAACGTAAACTAGCTCAGATGGCATCCCTTTCTTAAGTCGTCGGCGAACGTTGACGCTAGTTAGCTAGCTATCTGGCATTAGCCTCTGTGCGGCAGTTGTACGTTTTTTCATCATTACCTCTGCGTTTTAACTCCTTTAGCCGTAGTGGTGAGAGTGATATTTCCCGGCTAGAGCGTCTGAGGTCTCAAAGTAAAGTTTCTTCCCATGTTATGTGATAACAGCGGTGTATATTATTCTCTTTATTATTGTGCTATAAAGTTAGAGCGATTCGACGCTCCGAGCCGCCATTTTCAGCTGGTGAGAAAACACACACACACAACACACGGAGAAAAAAAGACGACCCAGATCCACCCCCTATTTACATTATGGGTAAAATATTTGCATAGTAGCGTTCCCATTGGCCACGACACCAGTCTGTCAAACGAGATTAGAATATGTTAATTTACGAGTGTGCTTGATTTCCCCCCCCCCGGTCTGGCGGTTATGCAAGGAATTGTTCAGTGTACATTCACTTTAAACATAAGTCAATGGAATGCAGAATTTTCGACAAAATATAATTGAAGTATTAAAACAACTCATTACGCAAAACCACCGGTGTTCATTCGATCGTCATTTAGCATGTAAGCGGTTATTTTAAGGTTGAAATAACGTCGCGAAAAATGAAAATAGTATCAGGAATCAGAAAACATAATGTCAGACATACAAGGAATTTGACTTGGCGGTTGGTACATGACAACAGACTGTTCGACAATGGACGACAATGGACAAAGAAAACAAGTATCTGCTAAGTACGATCTTGAAAGCTTAAACGTGTAGAGTAGTTTTAATCTATGTTCCTTTGCTATTCTAATAATACATTTCATTCTTGGGGATGATTAAACTTAAATTTGAACTAATTTTCGTCCCAACAGCAGTTATCCTGCAAACGCAAAGACAGAAAAGGAGCGCATCCTTGTTTAGACCCCGCCCCCGTGTGGTGTCAATGGGCAGGGCCGACCAATGGTTCGCAAGAAGAGCGCGATGGTGACTGAAATGAGGTCAGGGAAGCCGTTCGTACTTGTATGTCAAACTGTGCCTCCCCATACATTTCCCGTAGCTTAATAATCGAAGTAGTAGATCTAAATGTAAAAGGTGTAAGGTTTTAGGAAGCCGCCCACGCACACAGACTAAATCATGTAGAACCCTTTGACACAGGAAGCGAAGCACACCGGTACAATAACGCACAGAAATCGTTTATTACATAACAGGCTTTACAGGGTTGACACGCAGCCAGTGAGCCGGTGGAAGCCGCTGATACAGGAAACACCATCAATGCAAGCATTTCAGCAGCACAGACGCATACAGACAGATCACACCCAACAAAATCACACACAATTTATTCAAATTATAACACGTGTCAGAAAATAACACTTAAAATGATATTTTCGACCTGAGCACAATTGTGTATGAACATTAATAGACTCTGAGCCAACAACATATACAAGAAATTGTTTAATTTGAAAAGGAAATGCATCAATCTTTCGAAATAACTTTCGAAATGAATTCGAAATAAATCCTCTCGAAGCACCACTGGGAGGCGGTCGACTGCAGCCGACCTGAATGGTGCAACACGATTTTATGCCTGATGTTTAGTCATCTGGATGATGACCAGGCAGACTGAGAAAAATGTACACATTTATAACATGTTTTCAAACACTTCATACAGCAATAAAATGATTCAAAAAGATAAACAAAAGGTCAAGCGCACAAGGCAGGTATGTTTCAAATTTCTTTTAAAATACTTTTTCCTTTAAAATAGATTGAAGTAACGGTATAAGGGTAGACACGGGGAAGCACTTCAGGAAACTTTTTCTTGACACTCTTTCCCATAGAAACACTACAATGACAAAAAAAAAAAAAAAAGATTTAACATTCAGCGTGGGGATTAAGGGAATGCATAGTTTTAAAGGCTGACGCAGGCGTTTTACCTGCATAAAACCTTTTTATGAGAAGAAGCTGTAGAGATAGGAGAATCCAACGATTCCAATGATGGCACAGCATAAAGTAATCATCATCTTTTTCTGTTGATTCGATGAATAACAAAAGCCAGTTAGACAGCATCTAACACAATTCAATGAGTCACAGAAATGCGTACACCAATTTGAGGAAATGACCGAATGAAAAGGAGAACAAAGGGTTACAGAGATCAGCGTGTGCGTATCCGTTTGTGTGTAAAGAGAGAGGAAACATGACAAACTTACCGTGAAACGCATTAGCCAGGCTTTAAAAAGTGCACTTTGCAACACATTGTTGATACAGCATGTTAACCAATCTGCTGACAACTACAACCATCCCATTAAAACACACACACACACACACACACACACACACACACCCCTTTTTCATAACATGCACTGCCCAGTCATTTTACCATATCTGTTACTCTTTTTCTTTTGATCACCCACAAAAGGGACCCGCACAACGTTGCAAGTAAACACCAGTCAAGTAATTAAAAAACATAAAATCTTTAATATTAATTACAAATCTGTGGCACCTTAGTTCTGTACAGTGTGGAACTGCTTCAGTTTATCCTTTTCTTGGTGGTGTGCAAAGAAAAAAAAAAAGCTTGAATAGTAAGAAGCATTGAGCCATCGGCGGATGAGGCTCAGCGTGGTCGAAAGGCCGAGCTGCTCAACCAGAACTTAAAAAAAAGGAACCATTCATGCTCTGGTTCCACAGAAACTTCCCTCAGCGACAGCGGCCACCATAATGTGCTGGAAATTCTAAAAGATGACGTCTACAAAACTCCTACATGTCAACGCCCGTCTCTCAAGGATGGGGAGTAACGTTTCTGACCAAGTCTTTGTTTAAACAGCTGGCCTCACCTTTAACTGCCAAACGAAAGCCTCTGGGTGACAACATGTGCACTGTGGTTCCCTCCAACAAGAGTAAAGCGCTTAGTTAAACAATGGTCCCCCAACAGAATTTAAGCCAATTCAACAGAAACACCAAAGCTAATGCAGTCCAATACCACAGACAAGTGAAAAATCCCTTCTGCATTCCGTTTAACAAAACATGTCAAGTCTGTCAGGGGAAGATAAAACCAATAAAAAAAAGGCACATCGGTAAAACTTTACGTTGATTTGACTGTAACGCATTTTAGAAGGCTGCACTGTTGAATTACACAGAGACGTTTTCAGCCAGTAGATCCACAACGTTGACCAGCATTCCTCAACAGCTCTTTAAATAAAAACTGGCCATCGTCATGACGATAGGATTTATTGCAGGGCTGTGGTATTAAAGCATTAGTTTCAGATAGTTGTACCCATGAAACTGGTATCTGAGGTAAACATTTACAGTAAGAATAGAATAAAAATTAAAAACACGCCAGGAATTGCATCTTACATTGTTATTTAGTGTCCCTCCACGCTTCATCTTGTGGGTTCAATTTCCTAACAAAGTCATTAAAAAGTATCATAAATATATTACTATTACCTCCTTATGGGGCTGTTGTGGCACTGAGATTGAAGTGTCTGGTGTTACTACCAGGCTCTGTTTTGGAATCATGTTTTTACAGCATTTTAACAATAGAGTCAAGCGTGCCTGGAAGTGCAGGAGGTTTGTACGCTCGAGGTGGTTCACTTTAGTAACAAGTTAGCAAAGACACAGAACAAATATTTAGGCACGTCTCCAAGACGTTGCGGTATTTAGACAAGCGCTAAAGCAATGGATGCACGTCAATGTACCCGACTCGTTTGCTTTTTATCTTATTGCTTATCTGAGTGCCGCTTGCGTTTTTAAATGAACCACTCAGCTCTACAAAGTGAAGAATCATAAGTGAGCACACCGATCCTCTTCAAGTTAAAAAGGAACTGAGACCTATTCAGGGCTGCGTATCAACACGAAAAATCACAATGCCATTCCCATTTGAACTTAATTTCAGAAATAAGGACATATTTCAAAACGTGAAAGTGCTAAAACTCCCCGAAACCAAACACAATAAAAATACAGTAAATATACAGTAGCTAGCTTTTTAAATCACAGAGTGTGTCGTGGCTCATGAAAAAGGCAAGAATCAGGATACGGGAGGAAACTTCTACAAGGCACCAGGACTTCAAAGTGAATTTCACTCAACACTTCCGTGCTGATTCTTTGGCATCGATTGTTACACAACGAAACGTTAAGTGACCTTATGAAGACCAGTTATTTCTCAAATCGCTCTTCCCTACCGCATTGTCAGCTTCGGTGTCGTTTCCCTTATTTGCAGCAGAGCATCCTCAAACTGTCCGAACAAAGCCCAACACGCTACGCAACGTTTGGACAACATCCCCACTCTGAAAAGCTCTTCTCGTTTTATCCAGCGATCAAATGTAGCACTTTGTTCGTCAGCTTTTCCGTCGCGCAAAACATTTAATCCACGTGGAGTCATCAGAGTTTCTCTTTGGCGAGCGGGCTGACGGAGAATAGGATGGAGTGGGTGAATGATAACTGATGATAAAAGCAGCAGTCCTGTGACGGTGTCGAGGGGGATGATGACGGTGAGGAAGATGAGAACATCCACAGAACAGACAGGTATGATCATGTTCTGCTGAGAGGGAGAGAAAGAGAGAAAAGACAATGGGAGATTAATGACGGGGGGAGGGAGGGGGGGGGGGGGAGAACATCGGGACATTATTTTTAAAAATGACCCCAGGCTGAAATGGTAATTCCCTTCTAGCACTGTTTGTTCAGCAGTAACAGGAGGGGGAAACACAGACACCCAAGAACTTCAAATACACACAAACACACCTCAAGTTAGCCCTGTGGATGCAAACAAAACAAACACACACACACACACACACACACACACACACACAGGAGGAAAAGAGCGTGCTAACGCTTTTTCAAAGCACATCTCATACCCTCATAACCCATTGTGGCTCCACAGAGCTCATTTGCTCCAGAGTTACTCACCCATAGCGCTCCTCTTATTCAAATAGCTCATCAGCTTTACTTCAATCCCACAGACAACCCGATTATGAGCGCTAGTAAGCCCAGCAAGACCACCACAACCACCACTATTATCACCGTTTTCTGTTGGGAACAACCAAGTACATACAGCAGCGTCAGGACGAGCGTCAGTGGGAATCGACAGTAAGAACATTGACTTGTGCAAACATGATCGCGTCTACCACTGTGCCTTGGATTGCACTTTCGCAATTTTTGTACACAGGTATTTGTTCCTTATAAGCCAACAGTGGCTGAATAAAATACCAATTCTACTTGTAGCTCGACAAAACATCAAAACTCGGCGCATCAGTCTTGCTTAAGTGTGATAAGCCAGTAGTGTCTTGGTGCAGCGATGTTGACTTTAGGTTAACTTGTCAGTAACAACCCAAAAAAAAAGAAAACATCGACGCCATGAGCCAACTGTAAAGAAAAGACAAAGTTAGGGTTAAAGCTGAACAGAAACAACAGAGAGAGAGTAGAAGCCGTGTGTGTGTGTGTGTGTGTGTGTGTGTGTGTGTGTGTGTGTGTGTGGTGGCAGGGGGAGGAGCCTCAGCTACAGAGCAGGTAGGAGGGTCACGGGTCATCATCACATGTAAGGATAACGATCAGGGTCTTGATGGTGGGGACGGTCTTCATTCTGGCAGGTTTCCCAAAAGCATCTTCGTGTTAAAAGAGGAATTATTTCTCCATTTCATAAAGTAACTGGGCGGCGAGTTTGAGTAAAGACTTTGAAGCCATTTAAGACGAACAAGAGTTTCACATCTCTTTAAAACACTTTATCAGAAGAATAATCAATGCATCTTTCAGTGTGACGATCACATGGTAAACAGAAGAACGCGTGTTTGATTGCTCTTAACGAATCATGTCACGTTGCGTTGAGTCAACGCCGTTTTTCTGCAGCAGTGCAAAACTCATCAAGGTGTCGGTTAGTTTTTATGCTGATGGCGCTCTGTTGGAACCATTGTTGACCCTTGTATAATCTGGAATAGTGCAGTCTGAGCAATTCACGTTAACTACGGTTGTGTAGCTGAGCAGAGGCATCTTTAGGTGCACGTCCACAGGGGCTCAAGCTCAACATGGATCAAATTACTCCAATTGTCCTGTTTTACTAAATCTAATCCCAATCTCTCTCCTCTCTGTTCAGCTTTGAGAGTAAACAGCGTTCCATTTCTAAACCATGAAATCAAATTATCCCTGCTGCTTTTGGGAAACCGGCCACTCCTCCCGACTGAGGCCACTCACGCGGCGAGCCTCCTGCTGAAACTTTGCAGCTTTCTTAGTGTCTGCTACGGCCCGCTCCACGAAGCCCACTGACTGGTCCATGTTGCTCTCAATCCTCTCAATCATTCCGCCCTGACGTGGGCCCACGGCGTCACAGCGGCGACAAAAAAAGAAAGAAACAGACACAAAACCACGGGAGAGAGCGAGAGAGAGAGAGATGCAGAGAAGGAAAGAGCACAAAAAGCCAAGCACATTTAAGGTAATCAGTCGCGTGTGATTACCGATATGTCTGCAGGCCAAGGGTGTGTGATCTCTATGCAAACTGTGCTTGAATGTGTTTAGATAATAATAATGCTAAGAAGAAAAAAAAAAACACACACGAGGAGGTGGGCAGCAGACCGGAGCAGCCGTCGGCTACGTTACCTTGCGCGCTTTAGCCTGGTGCCTTATGGCTTTTTTGGTCTCTTCCTTGGCCACAATTATATGGTCCAGTGACTTGGATACATTCTGCTCTATGTTGTCAACTATGTCACCCTGTAAAACACAAAAACAATCAGTAAGAAACAGAGAAACACAAAGAACTTTGGTGAATATTGGTTCAAAACTGATTTTCCACATTCTGGCGCTTTTAGTGTCAAAGCATCTCATGTTAATAAAGCGAGGGCTTCAATCATGACTCCATGCGGAGCTTTGTTTGGAACCTGCTAAATCGAAATTGCAAAGAAAACCGAGTATCGAGAGTAAATCACAAAGCACGGACAGCGGGGGTGCGGCCCTTACCTCATACAAGCCTTTCCCTCAGAAAGCATGGTTCAGGCAGCGAGAAACATGTGGTTAAAATCACGGTACTTTTGCACAAACGGTGACTGACGGATAAGCGGTATGCATTGGTTCTAATTCTAAAGGGGAAGCGTGCACTTATGTCTACGATGATCCTCTACACGGGCATTTTTTTGCATTGGTGTCCGTACCATCAATGTTGCGGGATGGGATGGTGGAGGCAGGGACAATGAAGGTGTAACAAGGTGCACGAAAGGCATGGAGCTGGGAAAGAGGAAACGGATGCAGATTGAAAAGTCAGACCCGGAGATGGGGGAGAGGGGGAGGGCAGGAAGAGAAATGAGTTGAATAAAGCCAGGGTCAAACACAAAGCCACGAGGGGCAGTAATGAATGAATGAAAACAATGAGAGGTTCCTGCAGGTGAAGCGGCAGATGGAAGGGAGGAGCGTACCTGGCTCTCCACCAGCATGGCGATGTCTACAAACATATCGTGCAGCTCCTTGATGCTGCTCTCCAGACGCACAATGTCTTTGTGCCTGGCTTCGATCTCGCTCAGAGCTTGTTTAGAGATCCCGGCGTCCACAATCTGCGGAGAGGAGAAGGTTCGGACAGACACGCACGACACAGGGGAGAAAACGTTTCAGCGACACGACGTCTCCGGGTCACATCGTGTAGGATTTGGTTGCAATCCCTCTACTCCTCCCTTAGTTCCTCCTGACAACGTGAACCGGGTTAACCAATACTTCCTCCCCACTGCAGCTTTAAAAGACACTTCATTTATAATAAACAAAAACACTCTTATTCTAGTACGCATTGATGCTGTCCCACCAGTTGAAATTGCGTTGTGCTCCTGTGGGAGTCGGGTCAGTGGAGGCACACTGGTGCTCAATTTCAAGCAGTTTCAAGCAGCTCAAGAGAGGCTTAGTCTTTGCCCATCACCCTTTTGGGGGGGTTGGGGGTGGTTTGCAACACTAAAGGCGTGCAGGAGAGAGCGAACTGACCGAGTCCAACGGGACAAATCCCGAGCACAGCTAATCTTTAACCAGGCGCTACCAGGCTCTTTGAGCTTTACTGACGGGTTTGTCACTTCCACCACAGTATGATCGCTGCCAAGCCTCACTGGACGTTACTCATGGAAATGGTGGAGATTACTGCGCGCACACACACACACACACACACACGCACGCACGCACAAACATACCCCTGCAGTAAACACAGCAGCGTTGCCGCTCTCCAACATCTCATCCAGTTCGTCATCTGTTGTTGCTTTTCCGGCTGAAGAAGGAAGAGACAAAGAAAAAAGGCTTAAGACAAGGAAGATTGTGAGATGATCACCTGACTTTATGGGCGCCACTCACTGATCTCTAGCTGTCTCTTAATACGTCCTTTACTCCTCTCCCTGAAGTCCACCTGGGCTTCATTATACTTTGTCATTACCTCCACAAACTTCCTGGACAGGACTGCATGCTGGGAGACGACAGGGAGAAAAACAACTTAGCGCAGAATTCAATTGATCAAGATAAGAACATTTATAGGACCAATGCAAATCTCTTCACATTGAATAAAAATGAAATCAATATTACAGTAAGACTTAAATTGAGATCTGCTGTAGTGGCTTTAAAAGCGTGTTTAAATAAAAACAATTGCTTTTTTTTCCACCTCCTCCTTTCTTTCCCAACCAAAAGCCCGACCCGTTTGACTTTGAGATATAAATCAGAGAAAACTTTAGCTGGAGTTCATTTACCTGTGATTTACGTATCCGCATGTCAGCTGACACCCTCTCCTGCTCCTCCGACTCCAGATTCCTCTCAATGGCTGCGAAGCGAAGACGCCACTGGTTCATTCGTCGGCTTTAAAATCAACCTCATATCGCATCTTTGTTTAAATCTTCCTCAACATTTCACATTAAAGCCATTCAACATCATTTTATTATATCAACTGACAAGCTGTGTGTGTGTGTGTGTGTGTGTGTGTGTGTGTGTGTGTGTGTGAGAGAGTGTGTGTGAGTTTGTTAGCCAGACAGACTCACTCTTGAGTTTGTTTCTTGCATTGTTAGCCATCTTCTTTATGTCATTGGTGATTGCCTCCAAGTCATCCTGTGTTTCTGGAAAGACAGAATGAGGATAGATGACTACGTTTGCAGAGAAGAGGAAGACGAGCAGGTGCAGAAGGACAAGCTGGGATCTTACTCGGATCTGATGTGGGAGCAGACAGGATGACAGAGAAAAGCTTTTTCACTTCAGACACATTCTCATCAATTTTATCGATACTGTTCCTGATGTCCTCAATCTGAAACAAACGCACAGGTCGAACATCATCAATCAGAGGTGCGCGTGAATGACAACGTTGAAATGTGCGCCCTCCATAAAACACAAGGGAATATTAGGCATTTCTGGCTTTTTTTTCCCCATGTGGTTTTTCGCCACCAACCTGAAGGAAGAATTCGTCCATGAAGGCTGCGTTGTCCACACAAATCTCCACCTCGTCGTCATCTTGATCACAAGTCTAACAGAACAAAAGCAGAGTAAGTAGAGTTTGTTTCACTCCCAAGTGAAGTCTTATTAAAACATGATACAAGTAAGAAAATGTAATCAAAAATGTGGGATATAAAAAAGGTGATAATTATTGGGCTTCAGAGGCGATTGTGTTACCCGTGCACAATCTTAGCTTAGCCAGCTGCTAAGCTAAAATAATCTCTCTACAATATAAAAATAATATCTCTCAATAAAGCGCTCATCTCGAACAACACTGTTGTTGAGGGAATTCTGATGTGATACAAAAAAAAACTGCCAATTTCTTTGTTCTTTGTTCTCAGGGTAGAAAGTCACTGGACGGCATTTAGACCGTCAACAGCCGCGGTAACGAAACTGCTTCCTGGTCAGCAGCTCAGCGTGACGGTGCGTTCCTCATCAGCCTCCACCCGACCGCATCCATCGGGAAGTTTCCCTCTAGTGAAGTCATACAGGTCATAAGGTAGTCGGTAAACACGGGGCTGGTGAATACACGGTCGAGGAGTAGGGCCGGGCTCCAGGAACTCTCCCTTTTTTTCCCTTTTTACCCACCGACTGTAAGAAACCACGGGAAAGGCCGAGTGTAAACAGAGATCACAGGGCCGCCTGCCCGAGTCATAATGAGGGCAAAGAGATACTGCGCTGATACCTCGCTCGCTCCCTTTTATTCACTTCTACATTTTTAGAAACAGTTGGGTTTCACCTGAGCAACCGCAGGGTTTCGAGCCGTCGTGAAACGAGGGACAGAGTCGAGTCGGGACTCTTGACTTTCCCGGGAGAAAGTCAAGACGGGATCAAAGTCAAGGAATGGAAAATACCTGTCGACTAGGCGGCTTCCTCATATCAGCCCTGCCACTAGCCTGCAATAAGCATTATATTCTTTAACTTCCAAAAACAAAGGGTTTTCTTATTGGGTCGGTCAAATAAAACAAATTATTTTATCACGTCGACAAGGATAGATTTTTTTTCTATTTTCAGACCTTTTGAAAACAAAATTAGTAATCAAGAAAATGGCTAAATGGATTAATCAATGATGGAAATAAGAAGCAGTCGCAGCCCTTCGACGTATTTCATTCAACAGCACGTCGTACCTTCCGTCTTTAACCTTCTACCCCTCGTCTACAATTTGAATTGCAAATGCAGCCATTTGGTTCAGGCTGCTGTAACCAACAAAAAGTAGCACAGAGTTCTCTGGACACACACACACACACACACACACACACACACACACACACACACACACACACACACACACACACACACACACACACACACACACACACACACACACACACACACACACACACACTCCTTGTTTTTACAACTCTGTGACTTATTCGGCAAACATACAGCTGTATCCCTCTGGCATAAACAATTTGCTCCCTCGCACGGCATTTCTGCAAAAGAGAGATAAGAACAAGCGCAACTTCCTTCCAGTGTGTCTTATTCAGCAGAAATAAGGTCAACGGGACGGTTGTGTGATACAATATATATATTTTTTTTTTTAAACAGGCAACAGCCAAACAGACACGTTGTTACAGAACAAACGTTCGATCCGGACATACGGGAGAGACTTTTTAATAACGAGCCTCCCTAAACTCACCTAGTCGTACTATGACTCAGCCTTGACAAAAACTTCGTCTTTGTCACTTTCAAAGTGACTAAATTGTTACCCATAATGCATTTACCCTTTACTTTTCGTCCGACAGCTACATGGGGATCTGATGTTGTTGGATGTGCAGTGCGTCTTGACTTTTAAAAAGGCGTGTAAATAGGGGGTAAATACATCAAAATTCACCAGTAACTT
This sequence comes from Apeltes quadracus, assembly GCA_021346845.1. NCBI lineage: Eukaryota > Metazoa > Chordata > Actinopteri > Perciformes > Gasterosteidae > Apeltes > Apeltes quadracus. The sequence goes on from CM037920.1 coordinate 8,160,610, forward strand.
ACAGCATGTTCTGCACTATTGTCTCACGGTAGAAAACAACACATATACATGAATCCTTATTAGAAAATTAATACTTACAATGGGGCCAACTAGATTTAAGGCCACATTGGTGACACTGTGCCAAGATTTGGACTGACAGAGTAAACAAAGAAGCAACAAATTTGATTGAATTCCTTTTCTCCAAAACTGCTGTAATCTCAGGCCTCATGCTGTTACGCGAGGATGAAGCAGAGGTAGTGCACGAGGGACTGATACAAAAACACAATCCAGAATGCCGCACTCCAACCCCCCCTCCTTGGATATTTCCTGTGACTCCTTTTCACCTTACAGAAAAACGGGAGGCGATTTACGGTCAGACTTTGTCTCAGAGGATCGTAAACGACGAATGACGCGGGCTGAAAAACGCAGTCATAGAAGATAAGACCAGAGAGTTGTAGAGCTGTAGCTATTAGTGCACTAATCAATCAAATTGCTCCAAGCAAACAAGTAAGGCTTTAGGACAAACTCTTGTGGTCGCACCGTTTCGCACTCGTGGTAACACATCTAAGTGAAACACCCAACCCCTGACCGCGACAGTTCGTACACCTTTGGGGGTTTTAGACAGTGAAGTACATTACCGCTTGTTTTTGTGTTTTGCGACGCCACCGCGGCGAGGTGAGCAAACTGTGGGCTGTTTCTATTCAATGACCACAATAAAGACTTCTTTGTAGGCGTTTCTTGAAGTGTTCCAACCAATAAACTGAGTAAATGATACAACATTTATTAATAACAAAAGTTAATTCAAACCCACATCACTAGATTTTGCCACGAGAGGATAAAAAAAAAAAAAGGAATTAGCCAGAAACCTAAACAGCTGCTGGACGGGGGATATATGGGGTCGGATTTACATCGCCATTGTGACAGAAGGACAAGACACTCCATCGGGACTTGTGTTAATGCAACGCTAAAATCTGACAAGGGATTTTTTTTTTAAACGGAAACATTTTACCATGAGGGTTGAGGGCCCGAAATACAGAAAAGGGCTGAGTTAATGTCCTGTTACAATGAAACCATATGGGTAAAGATGGCGCCTTCATTTCTAACAGTTTGAGCTTTCACATGTGACCGTCGCCCCGAGTGAAACCACAGCGTTTCTTGTTACTCAACCTTATCAAGCGAATCAGGCGATACGTACGCACCAATGTACAAAGTTACTGCAGACATGTTACACTGAAGGAGGGAAATGAAGGGGGTGGGCGATAGACGTGGATAGGAAGGAATGACAAAAGAGATTGAAGGCCACCAGTACTTGGCGAACTTAGCCTGGTACTTTAGTGACTGGCCCACACTTCACTCGCTGTCTGTAGTCCTTTGCATTAAACGAAATCAGCTGTGAGAGATGACAGAGTCCTGGGGGGGGGGGGATACTGCAAATATTTGGCCGGCAGTGTCAGGTAGCTATGGCAACATATCCCGACTTGGGTTACAAATGCGCCAAGGCCTCAACCCCCCCCATGTCAGTATAAATTCACTCCATTCATTATGAATGGAGGGGTGGGGGGAATAAATACATTTGAAGGGTGCTGCTGTTTAAGACTTGTAACTCAGTTGTGATGGATAAATACAAAAAGCTAAAAAGAGAATTTTGGTTTATCCAAACCAGACTGCAGATTCAAGCATAATTGTGCATTTTTCCGGCAGCAATTGCCACTAGAAACGCAAAGTGGTATTTTCAGTATTGATGATGATTTTATATATATATATATATATATATATATATAAATAAAATTATATTATTCATTCTTTACTGTAAGCATTAAATAATCACTTTCTGAATACTTCATGTAAATTAGATAAATAATACACTTTTTTTTTTTACCAGTCTTTGATTAGTCGATTAAACTGCACGCCGATCAAATTAATCTGGGTGTTTGCACCGCCTATTGCGGTGGAAAGTACCATATGCTACACCCATAAGCATTCCAATTCAGGAATTAACATCAATGACATCTGTGGAGACCGTTCAACTAGTAGCTTTCCCATTTACTCTAATAAACCTTTCAAATCATCTCCACTTGGAGTGTTACTGTTTGCATCCCGAGTTATGTCATCACAACGCGCATAACTAGTTTAGATCATTACTGGGTTGTTTCAGGTAGTTGAGTTACATTTAGAGTAAAAACACTTAATGTGTTTTCATCTCGCCCCGTCATGTCTTTGTACACCATTGAAGTGTAACGGAGGACGAGGAAAAGAGGACAATTGACATTTCCTGAACGTTACATACCGCTTTGAGTTGCTCCAATCGGTCCTTCATGTTTCTCAAGGTTCCTTAAACACCTTTGAAGCCAGAAGAAATGATCACAATTATGTGAAAAACGCCTCAAAAAGAGGGGTCCCAATCTCTGAATTCCTGAAGCGGCTGGCGAAGCGAGCTGTCCGAAGGAAACCCACCGCCAGCAAGAACCGCAATTAAAACTCCGCAAAAAGTCTTCACGGAGGTGTGTGAGAAAACGACGTTTTTTCCATAAAATATGGCTGCTGGTTTTTAAAGCGGGTTTTTTCTTTGCTAAATCTCCTCGCCCAGGGGATTAAAACAACAGTTGTGTAGAGACGTATAATCTGTCCCTCCACTGACCGGCAGTAATCATTCTAAAACGCACTTTTCTGGTTCACGCATGCGCAGACAATCCTCTGAAACAAAGCCACACCCCGAGCCACCTGCACGTGATGCGTTCAGGTTTGGTGGGAACGTTAAATCCCATTATTTATTTTTTATGCTTAAAAGTAAGTTGAATATTGACTATGTGAGGAGAAAACGGATACAAGTGAATTTTAATGTGGTATACTGACATGCTTTCCATTAACCCACTGTCCCGGATCTACTGCTACTGAATCATTGTTTTCACTGTAACTCTTTATGGAAGGCAACAGTGACGCAAAAACGGTCAATTTAATGTCTGATTATAATACTAGCATTTCTTTATAATCACAGCATAGATCGAGAGTGTATTAAGAACAGCTAAATCAGCCATATAAACTTCAACTACCGGAGAAAGCCTGGTCTTCATAAAATTAGGGCAAATTCATGATTCCTAAGAATTTAGTTTTTCCCAAATAGTTGTTTATTAGGTATCTGATGAAATAGAGGGGTTTCTGCCAAAAACGCATGTAATTACAATACAATGAAATCTAAATTAGGAGTTATTGCAGTGTGTAGGGAGCATTCAAACCCTGATACGTGTAGTTGGTCGGGTGGAAGCCACGCGCCATGATGAACGTGCAGCGTTCAATCAGTTACGTAATGCAAGGGAGTTCTTCCGAGAACGTGGCTGACATCTGGCGGTCGCAGCCGGTTACGACAGCAATTTTAAATACAGTACTTCTAAAATGGAAAATTCCCAAAAGCAGTTTTGGCAGTTGCCGTTTTAGAGGGCAGATTGAGTATATAAAAGTATAGAACACAAATCATGCTGCATCGCAATAGGCCATCATAAATTATATTTATCAAATATTGATTTTTTTTCCTTTGACATGTCAAAAGTCTTCACTGAAAAAGGACCACCCATTTTAAACTTGTGTCCCAACACTTTGAGTCTGATCCCGAAAAAAATATATAAATCAACATGTATGTTATATTGAGAATGTTTTTATTCAAAGTTTACTCCCCGTAGTGCTTCCAAAACACCGTACAACAGCATTATGGTAGCTGGGCAAGTGCAGTGGAGGGTGCTCGATGATGAAGAGTAGCATGTTGCCATGCCTACAACAACACTAGGGTGGGTGTGTCTTATACAGTGAAATTAGAACTACAACTTTTCCACCAGATTTTCTTAGTTTTAAAACAAACAAAAGGAATTCAAAAATAAAAAATCTGAAAAGGGATTTTACAGTAAGGGGCAAAACTTCAACAACTTTCGGTCGACATCGGGGGGTGTGAGGGAACATTCAGGTAGCAGGTTAGAGGTCATCTTCTTCATCTGGGAGCGCCGTTTCTGATGCAACCTGGACAGGAGACAAGATGACGTTACAAACTATTTTTTTCCCCTTGAACCGGCAAAAGAAGAAACTGGAATTAACTAGACTACACAGTAACCTAGACAGACACTTCAACCATATGGTCACACTCACTTGAAGCTCTTTCTCGTACTGTGCAGCAAGGGTCGGGTCCATTTGGACTTCTGGGGGAGCGAGGGCAGGCATCGCCACAAACTCCAGGTTGGGGTCTCCAATCAACTTCCTTGCTAGCCACAGGAAGGGCTTCTCAAAGTTGTAGTTACTCTTTGCAGAAATGTCGTAGTACTGAGGAACAGAACAAATACATTTGGAATTTAAAGCCATAAAGTTAACACATGACTGACGAGTTCATTAGAAACTTATAAATGTTCATAATTTTGGGATAATTGTCATTACCTGCAGATTCTTCTTGCGATGAAACACGATGGCCTTGGCTTTGACTTTACGGTCTTTGATGTCCACCTTGTTGCCGCAGAGGACAATGGGAATGTTCTCACAGACACGGACAAGATCGCGATGCCAGTTGGGCACATTCTTATAGGTAACTCGAGAGGTGACGTCGAACATGATGATGGCACACTGAGCTGTGAAGGGAACACGCGACAACGTTATTAAAAGACGGGGTTTTAATTTAAAATAAAAAAATTGGGCAGCCTGTTCAAGATTAAACAACTGCATGTAAAGTCTTGCAATAACCACCTTGAATGTAGTATCCATCTCTCAGGCCTCCAAACTTCTCCTGACCAGCTGTGTCCCAAACATTGTACTTGATAGCTCCTCTATTGGTGTGGAACATCAGCGGGTGTACCTCTACTCCGAGAGTAGCTGGATGACAAAGATGAGATCAATGGGTGCAAGAACGGTAAAAACCATTGAAAACTTTTCCCTTGAGGGTAGTTGCAGTAGCTTTTGGACAAATGAGTATGATTTATTGGAAATTATTCATTAGCATTATATTGGAAGTGAAAATCTACACACGTTGCCTTTCTGTACCGATTTCCTTTGGCAAATAGTGATTCATGAAATGGATTATTAGAATAATAAAGTGCAAAAGCTCAGCACAAATGCATACACAATCCAAGGATTAAAGCATAATTAATTTAACCAGCCACCATTTCATTGTGATGAAAACTGAGCAGAGCCGATATGCATTTCTCATGTCGTTGTGACAAACTTGTTGAACTTGCACAGCATAGAAGGGGCCCGACTACATACATCATGACGGTGAGAGTTCAGTTTAGTTGAATCTTCTGTAACTTACCGACATATTTCTTCTCAAACTCTCCAGTTATGTGCCTCTTCACGAAGGTGGTTTTCCCGGTGCCCCCGTCTCCCACTAAGACGAGCTGGCGGCCAGAAGAGGCGGGTTAGATTAGACTGGTTGTTTCTAGTTCAATACACTGACCGTAAGCTCAGCTAGCTTAAATGCCACATGCATCTTTTACCGCATCCGCACGTACGTGGGAGAGAAAATGATATGCAGAAATCTTACCTTAAACACCGCCACCGGGTTACACTGTGCCATTGAGTCCGCCGTGATTGCGATTTTACCTAAATGGAAGAAAGGGCGGGGTAGTTAGCACGTTCTCCTAACATAGTTGATAAAGCTATGCATCGCAATGTGATGTCATGTCGCACCTTGCTCATTGAGTTATCAGAAGGAATTCTAAGGGCAGCAACTATTGATGCTAATAAACGTTATTTTATTGATAAATCAAATACTTGATTGGTCTGAATATCTGCCACGTGACAAATTCTCATCTCCACTTCATTGTATCATGTGAAACAGATATTTGGATCAATCAATTAGTGGTTTTATCGACCAGCCAAATATATTTACTGTGATATAAAACTGAGAGGCAGCAAAATTCTAACAATTCGTTTCTTTAACGGCCGGTTATCGTAACCCAGTTGCTAACATTAGCGGTGTTAGCAATGACCATAATTAACCTTACGTTTGGGGGAAATGAGTTTAAGAATTGAGTTTGATACAATCGGTCACATGGAAGCGATTTACCACAGTCAACAGCTAACGTTAAACTCCACCCCGGTTAACTTGCGTATTAATACCCAACACAGGTTCATGCTAACGTTTTGACGCGCCAACATGCAACGTGAGCGATATTTTTTAATGGTATAATATCGCTGCGTTTCATAATTAGCGACTCTGGAGGTTGACCGCCATATGAATCTGGAGTAATGCTTTTAACATGCGTTTGAAGGCAAGTCGGCGGCTAACAGGCTAACGTGTAGTGCGACATCTGACGAAGGACCGCACTTTTTCCTTGTTCCAGGGGAACAATCGGAGTTGAAGATTAGCTTACGTGTTCAGTGTTGCAGTTGATGGACACATTAAATAATAAACAAAGTCGAGATACCCTCACGCATTTACTGTTCGTTCTGTAAACTATAGTAAATAAAAGTGACTTGAGTAAAGGAAATATTAACTAAAAAAGTAGTAAAATGACGGAGGGCTGTTCTTGCTAACCTGTTAGCTAACAACGCATGGAAGCCATTCTTTTCACGGAGCTAACGGCTACATTAGCACAAACGATGGCCTAACGCTATTGCTGAAGCCTTGCAGGGGCACGCAAGAGCTCAACGCACCAGACACAAATAGTACCTTCAGGTTTCCCCGTTGCTTCAAGTAACTTTCCCGAAAAACACTTTTGAATACAAGATGGCCTATTCTGAGAGGAGGAAAAACCCACGTAGAGACTCACCCAGCCGGTACCACCAACAAGAGAGAAAAGAGGTAAATGGCTGCGTTCGCGGGAGATTCAGCGTGGACTGCGAGTCAGTTTCCGCCCATATCACGTGATGCCGCAGCGGCAAAACCCTATGAGAAACACGCCTTCCACAGAGCGTGATTCAGCACGTCAGCTAATCTAAACGAGAGACTGATAACCAATCACGCATGTTAAACACGGCGTTAGTTCAACCTGTGTGTAGTTGATAAAGCTATGCATCGCAATTTAATGTCATGTCGCACCTTGCTCATTGAATTATCAGAAGGAATTCTAAGGGCAGCAACTATCGATGCTAATTAACGTTATTTTATTGATAAATCAAATGCTTGATTGGTCTAAATATCTGCCACGTGACAAATTGTCATCTTCACTTCATTTTATCATGTGAAACAAAGATTTGAATCAATCAATTAGTGGTTTTATCGACCAGCCAAATATATTTACTGTGATATAAAACTGAGAGGCAGCAAAATTCTAACAATTCCAAGATGCAGGGATTGTTTGAAATGAATCATCAATTAATCAACTAATTGCTTCAGCACCAGCTTCATGAGAATCAATGGTTTTTAAAACGTAATTTATTTCAGTATCTTAAATTGCATTACATAAATATACTCTTTTAGAAATGTCTTAGCCATCACATCATTTAAAGAAGAAAAAACACATTTTAAAGTGCAGCATTACATTCTCCACCAAAGACTATACAATTACAGCCTAATCTGCCTTATAAAGTCCAACATCATCCATGTTTTCAACACAATAAATATGATTTGTGAAGTTTAGACATATTTTTAGGACCGACAACAGAATTTGAGGCTGCAAAGCTTCGCTGCTCATTCATTATTTACTTGAATATCTTTAACGCAACAAATAATCTCTTTAATGCAATGGAGGAAGATACAATATATACCATTTGAAACATATTTGCACACAGTGTAAACGTCTATCTGTACAAGTAGTCCGCCTGTATGTTGGCTGCTATCTCAGCCTCCCATCCGTCCCCGTTGTTGAGTAGCTTCTCTTTGTTGTACAGTAGCTCCTCGTGGGTCTCTGTGGAGAACTCAAAGTTTGGACCCTGAGTGAGAGATTGAGAAGAAAAAAAATACATATTTAACGCCAGTAGGTTTGAAGTCACAGAGATTAGTTTAATTTTCTACATCCGGGGTTTGGGGGAGGGTTGACTTCTAAACGAACCCATTCATTGAAGGTAGGAATTGACTTTAGATAAGCAATCTGCACCATGCTACGTAACCCTACGAAACACTTGTTGGAAGCACGGAGTATTGTATACTTACTGTTAGAATAAATACAAATAATACATGTGAAACTGATACAAATCTTCCAAAAATATCCACTGACACATGAAATATGTATTTAATAAAAACAATTTTAAGTGGCACAAATACAGTTTTGTCAGCCGACAGCCATCTTGGTTCAGCTCGGCTTGGTTCATAGAATCTTCTTATTCTCACCTGCACGATGGCATCGACAGGACAGGCTTCCTGGCAGAAGCCACAGTAGATACATTTGGTCATGTCAATATCATAGCGTGTGGTTCTTCTGCTTCCATCGGCTCGAGTCTCAGCTTCAATTGTGATGGCCTGAACTTCCACAGAGGGAGAAAATAGACAAGACGAAGTCACGTTTCAGCATTGAGGTGATCAGGGCCTAATAAGCAGGTATCACGAAATTATTTGAGTATGGAAGATGGTGATATATTTATTAGTCTGTAGAAATCACATCAGGGCACTGAGAGAACAGAAGACACCTTTCTATCCACCTTTCTAATAGGGTGAAGCATTCAAGAATTAGCGGCAATATTAGCGGCAATATAAATTAAGCCACATGGTCTTATCTTTGGGGTACGGTTTTTGGTGTTTTTGTGTGTTTGAGAGAATTTACTGTATAGGCTATCAGCTATAACAACGTTGTTAAGAATCTGGGACTCTACTGCTCAATATAAAATACATGTTTTCATTAGAAAAAGTGCAAAGAAACAAACTGGAAGGCAGAATAAAAAAGGTGAAGGGGTGGTAACGGTAAGGCTCTGGGTTTATGGTGCTTTCTTTACAGATTTTCAATCAAAATAATACCCAGATGTTTTAAGAGGCACAGATTGGTTTAACATTTTGTTTTTATCCAAGCATGCTTCCTCAAAGCATCCCATATTTGTGTGTGTTCACCTGAGCGGGGCAGATGGCCTCGCACAGCTTGCAGGCGATGCAGCGCTCCTCTCCATTAGGGTAGCGGCGGAGGGCGTGCTCTCCTCTGAAGCGGGGGGACAGGGGCCCCTTCTCAAACGGGTAGTTGATGGTGGCTGGTTCACGGAACAGGTAACTCATAGTCATCGCCAGACCTGCAGGTAGGGATTCAAAGACTTGTGAACTGCTTTACTGTTTATTTCATCATCATTAGATTCCATTTGAGGACCAAAACCCTGAACTTTTGGAACATTCTGGATTGCCTCCCGTCTGTGGCTTATTAGTTCATCTAGAAAATATTGTTTCATGTCATTTCCTTATCCTTATCTGAATATCCCTCAAATTGGACTTGTAAATAGGGAATCATTTGTAGATTTTTTATTAATTTTAGGATATTAATCGTATTGGCGTGTTGGTAATGTGCTACCATTTAATAACTGGGACTCTTGCACCTTTACTCTCTGTACATTAATTATTATACATTCGGTGCGCTACTGAGCATTCACATTCACAGAAACAGAAGGTTGGGGCACGTGGAATTGACTCGCAATAAAAATGGCTGTTTGTTATAGTTTGACCCATTTGTTCCTTTCAAATACTTTTTGAGCTCTACAGGCCTTATCAGGCTTGGACAGCCAATAGTAAAATAGCACTCAGTCTGACAAATCAAGAGTTGGTTCTCAAAAATAAAGAACACCAGGCTTGACACCCTTTGCACAGTATGGGTGACCTCTAAAGAGTTCTGTCCACAGGAGGGTTGTTGCAGCCCGGTCGGTGATGGACCTCAGGTCTGTCGGCAGCTCCCGAGCATTCACATACTCTACGAGGAGAACAAAGGGAGTGCTTACATGTGCTTACATCATTGCATACAACGGTGTGGTTTGTTCATTCCATGGTGAATGCCGTAGATGCATAGCTTTAGTTGGTAGTACTTACTGTAGCCCTCTCTCTGGACGTTGAGACTGAATGGGCGACAAAGACCACATCCTAATGTGCCTGGAGACACAAACAAATTTAATTGGGTCATGATGAATGTAAAACATTTAGCTATTGGTGTTACAACGACTGCTGCTCCAGTAGTAGCCTACCTTGCTTTGAATAGCAGTGGAGAAGACGCAGACTCACTGTGGCAGACATCTGAGCAGCGAAGTAAAGTATACAAAAAAACCTTTATATTAATAGGGGGAACTAAACATGTAAAAAGTAGATTGAGGGAACCTCCAATAGAGCCATCCATGTAAATATCCACACTGAAAAACAAAACAGGACTGAAGAGAGGGAGGGAAGAGGCCGTGCAAGTTGCGCACATACTGCCCCTGCACCCTCTAATCCTGCGCTGCGTCAGCGGTGTGCTACGTTTACGGCCCTCTGACAGAGTGGGAAGTACGGAGACGCACCCCATCTGTACTGTTTAGGAGCATTTAGGGATTATTAATTATGATTGTTGCACAGCAACCACGCCATAGAAACGGAAATCAACATAAACATAAGACAGTGACAAAATTAGATGGTGTTTTAGGAAGTGAAAGGATATGTAAACAATTGTAGCATTTATAATTTACAATTAGCTGATTTATCCCACGATAGTTTCTCTCAACATTTTGAAATCGGCTTGCAGGCCCATGGGCAATCCTTTCCGATGAGAAGTCAATCCAGCAAATCGCATTAATGGTGTGGTATGAGATTACCCCCCATTACTAACAAACTAGCAAAGTGTGGCTTTAGGTAGCTTAACGTTTCCCGGTGACGCAGTTTCCCTAAACCACGTTTGTTCGGTTGATTAATCAAATTTGTTCAAACGTTTCGCAACACTCACCTGGGACTCCTGTCTGACCAAAAACTGTCGACACGTCACTCAACAAGTCCCCCCTTATGATAACATGAAGTGCGTACATCATTTATTTAACGGTATATGACTAGCTAAAAGTATTTTTACATGGTTTATATTACAGAAGCATGTAATAAAAATGACTTAGACCTACCTCTGTGTCACAAGTTATCGATTAGCTGCAAACAACGGTCCCTGAGCTGCTGTTTATGGTGCATTCAGGTGCTCCTCGTTCATTTTATTTTAAGATATTTCACATTGTTTAAACTGTGTTTCAAACACATATATAAACGAAGTGTCCCATTGAAAGCAAAAGCAGTATACATCGTTCGGGAAAAAAAGCACTTTAAACGTAATCATCGGAGACTATTACACATGTATCACTCCCTGTGACAATATGATTGATTTAAGCAGGGTGCGATTTGTGGGGGGGGATCCCCCCTCTGCTAAATTATTTTTATCTCGAGTGGGGGTGGGGGGGGGCAAGGATTTCCCCCCCTTAATAGCGATGAATGCAACTTAACTGCTCGACTACTTAAACTGTTGAAATCTAACGATCTTCAGTGTGAATACATCCGGGTAGCTGTTCAGCAGCCTTCTGGCAGACGGCGCATATTTCTGAACGTCGTCCAACACAAACACATTGTAACATTCTAGTGCGGGAACTTTGCAGGGGTGCGCGTGCGCTCCTGACGCGGATCGGGTTCCCCTCTTTGTGCTCGGCGCTTCTGCTTCCTCCTCGCAGCCAAACCGTCCGTGCGCGTAAAAGTGAGTTCCGTAGCAGAGAATAGGAACCAGCTTTTTAATAATAAGAGCAGCGCGGAGCTGCATTACTGTGAGTGATGGCCTATTACTTTTGTATTGGTTTTGCGTATAACATGCTTTAGACATATTGTATTTGTTATTTATACTAGTAGCCTACAGTGATGATTTTCCACGTCCCAGATTTTTTGGTGCCCCCCACAGGCGGTTCCCTACGCGCAGTGCGTGATGTGCGTGTGCGGAGCGCCGGCACTGAGCATATCGTCTTATTTTACAAGACCCAATAATAAAACAACTAAATTAACTAATTGAGTTTTGCCGTGTTGTGATGGGGGGGGAAAAAAAAAACATCCCCCCTTTTTTTGTCAAATCGCACCCTGGATTTAAGGGACATTATTCAATAGTCAGCATCTATCGTTCGCCGTCAGCTAAATGACATGTAGGCTATGTAATGAGAGAGAGAGAGAGAGAGAGAGAGAGAGAGAGAGAGAGAGAGAGAGAGAGAGAGAGAGAGAGAGAGAGAGAGAGAGAGAGAGAGAGGAAGTGTGTCTTCCTCATTATGGGAGGATCTGACACTTTAGCTCTACAACAACCAAGTGATCCATCATGACGGACATGTAAAAGGTAATTCCGTTTAAATGACTTTTTAAAAGGATTTAAAGATATTCTCTGGTTTGTATTTTTGTGTATGGTTTCAGCTAAGATAGTTTAGTTTAACAAAAAGAAAAAGCGAGCCAGATGTCCTAAGCACTGCTTACATGTGAGGAAGCATGTTCTCTTAACACGTTACAAAAAGTAGCACAACATTTTCAACAATACAAACCTAAACGTACTCCACTCAGAGCAGTGTGTTTTAACAGGTGTAACATTCTTCTTCCCACATATAGCAGGCAATGTAAAGCCTTAAATGATCATGATGGTAGAGTACGGCTTCATGCTGAATAATGAGAGCCTCCTCTCCTCTGACAGGAAGATGTTAAGTCCAACAAGTGCAGCCCAGAAGAACCTGAGTGAGGAGGACAGCTCTGGATCTGATGCCGAGTCAGAGTTCAGTCAGGAACCTGAGACCGACCGCTTCGGCTTCATTCTGACCAATGGATCCGCTGCCGGGTGAGCACCAACACATTTGCCCCTATGTGCTGTTACTGTACTGTTGTTAAGCCTCTCTTACAGTCTCTCTGGTATTTAAATACTGAATTGAGTTGAAAGAGGCCGTGCGATGTAAAATGAAGATTTTCACACAAATTCAAATTCAAGACCTCATATTTATAAAGAGACTATTTATCTGAAGACTCAACGCTCTTATTAGACAGAGCAGGATCCACATCCAAAAGACACAGAGGCAAGTGGGCAAATGAAACACTGCTACGATTAAGAAAATGTATTCAGAACTCGACTTAAGAAAAAGCTGACCAACCAATTTATTTGAAAATAAATGTAACAAGAGCAACATCTTTCTAATAAAAAGAGTGATTCTCAAAGTAAAGTTTGAACTTAAGTTGGAGACAGACACTTGATACGTCAATAAAACCTCTAAAACTATAAAATAACAGTTAACCAACCTGTTAAGGGACAGTTCACCCCAAAGTGGTGTATTTTTGCATTTTCACATTGTGGCAAGAGCTACTTTAATTGCTCACATGGTCTGCATTTTCTTGATTAACTGGGTAACTTCAGGATGAAACCGGCTAAACGGCCTGCTACCTACCGTCCCCACAGTTAGCCCAGTGGCAACATCCTGACCTGTTGCCACGGAGACATCATACCGCTACCGTGTGGTTTTCCTGTTTCCTGTCGCGTTGTTCACAGCGCTGTCTTTCTGTAATGACAGCACACAAACGTGCAAAAACTCTGCACACAGACTTTAAAGAGCCTTTAATGCTGCCGGTCCACAGATGCAGAACAAGTCTCTCATTCTCTGAATGTTTAATGTTCAAAACAATTGCCTGCATTCTGTTTTGTGTCAGGAGTGTGGGCCCACCACCCGAGCTGGTCAGGCACAGGGAGACCAAATGGATAAATATCATTAGCCAATGGGATCGCCTCTTGCTGAAGAAGACCAGTAAGGTGTGTCCCGTCTCTGAGAACAAAGTCATTTAATGTAGTGAAGATTAACTCTATTAACCATTAAAAATGTTTTGTTCCTGCAGAAAACAACAGTTAACAGTAAATTAGGTTTTAGTTTCCTTGTGCCAGTGTCCTGTCTTACTGGGACACTTGTAGAATAGAACAAAGCCCCTATTCAATGTTATAATACACCTGTGCTTTTCCTGTTATGAGTCATATCTGCATTCACACAAACAACAATGAAACGTAGTCAGCCGGTGTCTGTCTGACTGAGCTGATCCCTGCAGGTCAAAGCGCAGTGTCAGAAAGGCATCCCGGCCTCTCTGCGGGCCAAGTGTTGGCCTCTGCTGTGTGGAGCTACTGACAAGATGAAACTAAACGAAAACCTCTACCAGGCAAGAAAGAAACACACCGGTGCAAATGCTTTTAAATCAGCAGTAACTGCTGTCTCCATTAAGAACTCAATTGTGTAATGACACAAAAAAGAATCATTGTTCTGTTTCTGACACTTTAAACGTAACTTTCTTTTTTATTCGTTATATCAGTAAACCAATATCTCTTCTTGGTGACAAAACAATCTGTTAAAATGATGTATAGAGTCATTTCTGCAACCTAAAAACCAGGTGGTCCATTGTTGGTAAATGGATGATTCCACCTTTGTCTTTTGTCACCGTGTCAGTCTTTGGACTCGCAGCCCGCTCTGCAGAGCTGGGTGGACGTGATCAAGAGAGACCTGGACCGACAGTTCCCTTTTCATGAAATGTTCCTTTCAAAGGATGGACATGGGTAGGAGACATTTCTACTATCATTGGTTTCTGTTTTTCCAGCTGCCGTCGCTCCGTCTTCACAGTCCTGCCAACGTTGTGTCTCTCGTGTTGAAAAACACAGGGTACATGTCTCAACAGAATCATGTGCGTGTGGTTTGTGTGACTGTTTCCTGTGGCGTGTCTGTGTGCAGGCAGCAGGGCTTGTTCCAGGTGCTTAAAGCCTTCACTCAGTACCAACCGGAGGAGGGTTACTGCCAGGCACAGGGGCCCGTGGCTGCAGTGCTGCTGATGAACATGCCTGCTGAGGTGAGCGGTCCGATCGCTACGTTCAATAAACAAGCTGCGCACGCGTCTCAAAAACATTCCATTAGCCTGGATTTCAGTGGAGGACAAAAGACTGAACAGTCAGACTTTGAAAGTACAATTTGGCCCACAATGATTACACAATTACTGTCCCACAAACACAATAAAATCCAGTATATTGATAATTGGGACAAACATAAAAGGGGCTATTGCATCATGCTGACTTATTGCCATTTTATTTGCCATCCTGTGTCTTTGTCAGGAGGCCTTCTGGTGTCTGGTGGTGATTAGTGAGCAGTACCTGCCTGGATACTACAGCCCTCTGCTGGTGAGGACCTCCACACATGCACACAAGTTCACTAATGCACCGCAATTAAGATTACAAAGTCTAATTTACCCAACAATCAATACCCGATTACCGTACTTCTGAAATATATCTCCTAAGCGGTCTAAGCATGCACCCCCCCCCCCCGTAGGAAGGAGTCCTGTTCGATGCGGCCGTGTTGAACTGGGTCTTGAAGAGGACGTGTCCAGCTGCACACAAACACCTGCAGCACCACGGAGTGGAGCCCCTCATGTTCGCCACCGACTGGCTGATGTGCCTCTACACGCGCCACCTGCCCTTCAACACGCTGCTGCGAGTCTGGGACCTCTTCTTCTGCTACGGTACGTCCCCCATCGCGAAAGACTAACGTGTCTTCTGAAAAGGAGGCAAAATGAATGGAATAAATCTCTGTCATGTTGTATTTCACCTGAATATAATGATAACAGATCTGTCAGCCTAAAGGACTCAGTAAGTCACAGACACGCAAGCATTGCGGCCTCAGTAGAAGAGCACATCCCCCACCCACTCAATTTCCACCACAGACTCTGCACTGCGGGTGCAGATACACAGCGAGTTACGTCGCCTGCCATAAATACTTCCGCGTTAGATCGCTCAATGTGTTGCGACTTATTTTAGCAAATCATTCCTGTAAAGAAGACACAACTTTACACAAAACACGAGGAACTCAACTATCACATACCGAGTGTCTTGTACGTCTCCTTAGCCACCTCTTACCTCTGCTGTGGTCTTCTCAGGCGTGCGGGTGCTGCTGCAGGTGGCGGCGGTGCTGGTGCGTCGGGTGCTGGGCCGGGCCGAGCTGAGGAAACAGTGTCAGGGCCAGATGGAGACTCTGGAGAGGCTGAGAGGCGTCAGGGAGGAGGTGCAGGAGGAAGACGACGCTTTCATTGCCGAGGTTAGATGGAAACACGTGGCGGTGTTGAGGGGAGACGAGGAGACGGGGAGCTTTTTTTTTTTTACTTACGTTACTGCTGTTTTTAAAGAGTTTAAACAAACCCAACTCAAGGTTCACCTAGTTGTATTGTTGAAGCTGTTAAACTGAACCATATAGAAATGCAATAAAACATAGTGAATGTGGATACTTCCACACAGCTGGAATACATTTTCCTGGTATTTTACTGGCCAACTTGGAGAGAGGAATCATTGCAAATCTATATGATAGTTATTGTCCGTCACCTTCATCCTATCTTGAAACTAATCCTAGTACCAGTACTTCTGGGATAACTAAACATAGGATGTCCCTGAGTGGTTGCCACGGTGTGAATCACATATTATGGCCTTTGCAGCAACCTGATTTCCACCAAACTGAACACTTGTGGAGAATTTAGTGTTAGGCCGATGTGCTCAAATCAAGAAATTATCCTAAATTTGGGGAAAATGAAATGTAAAGTGACACTGGCGTCTTTTTTTTTTTTTTTCTTCCTTTCTCAGGTGTGCTCGGTGCAGCTGTCAGCGAGAGATCTGCAGAAGCAGACGGAGAAGGAGTTAGAAAGGTGGAGGAAAGACAGACCCTCGTCGACATTCGACCCCAGAGGTCGCTGCTATGGATACCGGATGGCGTGGGCGAGGGAGCGGCAGCAGAGAGAGAGACAGGAGGGAAACCAGTCCGTCCCTCTGGCTCGCTCTGCCTCCACCCTCTCGCTGTCTCCGTCCCTCCTCCACAAGCTGGCGAGGAAAGCGGGAAAGGCGAACGCGCGCGAATGGGAATGCGGCGGCGGCGGCCGAGTCGTGAGGCATTTCTCGATGGGAGCGAAGGAGGACCGGAGGAGCTGCACCGAGTTCAATTTCAAGAAGGTGCCGCGCGTTCAAGAGGAGGACGACGACGCCCTATTAGAGGGCCATGAAGAACAGAGGGAGCTGAAACTGACGGAAGAAGGGGAACAGAAAGAACTTTTAGAAGCACCTGAAATGATTGAAATCCCCAACGAGCCGACCGAGCACGTAGAAGCGATTATCGCAGAACAACGGATCGGACCAGAGGAATCAAGCATCACCGGGAAAGAGGACCAACTCATCCGGACTGAGGAGAGTAAAGGGATTTCAGAGGAGGAGGAAGAAACAAATGTGGAGACGCAAAAAAGTGAAGGTCCGACCAAAGATCTGACCGCCGAACGCAAACAGGGAGACGCGCTGCACTCCAACAGCCGGACACACGTCCCGGAGCAGCAGGGGATCCAAATCCAGCACCCAGAAATTCATGGGAAAGACTCAGACCAAGAGACGGAAAACCAACTGACAGGAGGCGGATGTGCAAAAGCTGAGTTTGAAACTCCGGCAGAGATAAAGGAAGATGCTGATGCAGATAAAAACACGGAGGTGGAGGCGGAGGAAGCTGCCAAGTGAGGAACAGATGATTCAGGTTGACGGGGAACCAGTAGAGAGCACAGAAACTGAAAATGTGCAAAAGACCCAGACGGACACAGGTGCAACCGAGAGAAGCCCAGGCTCAGAGATGGACAGTCAAGTAACCGTCACAGATCCTACAGGAGAGACGGAGACGCAACAGGGAGAAGTAGTCGCAGAGACAGACACAAGATCACAGAGAGACACATTGGAACACAATTACTACGGCGGCGAGTCATCGACAGAAACAGACACGACCGTAGAGCCTTACACCCAAACAGAAACTATTGAACTGGCACAGACTCAAGACGAGCTAAAGGGAAATCCAGCCACACAGGAACCGGAGACTGAAACGGTACAAATGGTTTCAGAACAACACGTGGCCTCAAAGACAGAGGCAGAAACATTAATGCTTTGTTCACCGCGATACATTCAAACAGAAGACTGCACGGACCTGGCAGCTGATACAGAGACTGAGGTAGAAACTACAAACCACATGGTGACGGGGTCAACGGGGGCTTTTGACAAAGAGTGCGATGCAGAAGCTTCTGAACCTTCACAGGACGAAGAAGGTAGACGTTTGGGTGGACACTCCGAGGCACAGGCTGGTCCAACACAAGCAGAGGAAAAGGAGAATACTAACTTGACAGCACCTCCACAGGGGGAGGAGGAAGAGGAGGAAGTGACACAGGCAGCAGCAGGGCCGCTCACAGCCGCCGGGCCTGATGGGAAGGCCAGTTCAGTAGAAACCAGCAGCTCAGAGGAACCTGCACCTGAACAACCATCCATCAACCAGGCCACTGACGCTGGCGCGGAGGAGAAAAGCCCAGAAACTCCTCAAGAAAACACCGTAGGAGACGAGAAAGTCTGCATCTCCACCGAACCAACAGAGCCACCAAATGCTGACAGAACCCACGAGGTCCAGGACAAAGATTGCCAGCTTGTGAGGGACCAGGCTGAGCCGGTTCACGGAGGCCAAACACCAGCCGCTGGGCATCGAAGCAGCAGGTCTTCTGGGGACTTCTGCGTCCGCAAGCCGCCCAACTCCAGCGGGTCCAGATTAGCGCGTCGGCTCTCTGAAGATCTCTTCATCGTGCCAGAGATAAACCGGCCAATCACAATCAAATCCTGATCAGCAAGTTAAACCTGGCCAATTACAGCCCCACTCCGGAGCGGTAAACCCAACCCAAAGTCCTGCCGACGCACCTTTGGAAGTCTCGCCTGTCTTTGCCTGCAAAAGTGACTCCAGCGGTGCAGCCTGAGCCCCCGAAACGCTTCGGTCTCTTCCGCAGGCTGAGGGGAGCACAGGACAAGAAGGCAGCCAAAATCCAAATCCCCCAAATCTTGATTCAGGACTTCAGTGATGTAACCGGCACGGGGACACCGGCCGAGGGAGAAGAGAAGCTGAGCTCCAGGGAGAGGAGGCGGCGGCGCAGGGAACGAGAGAGAAAGGAGAAGGAGGAGGAGAGGCTGAAGAAGAAGAGAGAGAAGGAGCTGGGGAAGGAGAAAGAACGAGAGAGGAGGAAACCACAGACCAGGGGGAAGAGTTTCCAGGTGCAGAGAGAGAAAGGGAGCAGTGATGCCACTCGACCTGCACAGACGGGATCACCGAAGCTTAGGCATTCTTCTTATGCTGAATCGTACTTTTGACAAAAAACTAAAAAAAGGAATGTTTTACTCATACGGATGTCCCTCATCATACATTTTTTTGTCATATTTGTCCCTTTCGACATGTAAATAAATCATAAATAATGTTTACATAATTTGAAAAATATGCATCTTTTATTTAGTGCTTTTTTGTCGCACCTAGATCACAAACCAAAAAAACTTGAAGTGCTTCATGTCTAGGTTCACATAATCCCATATTTTAAACATTATAGTCCAATAAAACATTGTAACATCCTTTTATGTACTGTCTGTGCATATCTTAAAACACTCCCGTTAGAACAGTTGTACAGGCGGAAAATGAGGTTCAGGGTGTCGATTTCCTCTCCAGTGCTGCAGTTTGTGTAAACAACAAAGGTTGCTTCATTGCACATCCTCCTCACTGTCACTGGCCAACACTTGCTGACTTGTCCCTGGTCGAGTGGTCATCTCAGAGGACGGGGAAAGCACAGATCCAAAGAACAAGGAACAGAACTGCGAGAGGTAAAATAAAGAAGAAAACCATCAGAGTGTGTTCTTTAAAGTTAGTTGTGGACGTTACATTCAGCCAACTGCTACCTAAAACTAGTCCTGACGTGGCTTGGAAGAATATGGCTAACTAGAATATTCTTTTCAACGTGCACACATGGTTTTAGATTAGTTGTATACTTTGTGAACTTACATGTCAAACTGGCAAGAAAAAAGAGCATAATCCAATCAAATTGACTACCAATCCATCATTTTCAGCATTTTAATCAGGTAATTCAGGAATGTGGACGCTAAACTGTACCTTCTTATTAGGTGGTCTGCCTGAATCAGCAGTTTCATCTTCTTCCTCCTCCTCCTCCTCTTGACCGTGCGGTCTCGTCTTGTGATTGGCTACAGCACTTCGTTTTGAACATAAAGAATCCGATAATGGGGGTGTGGGCGGACCTGCAGCCGAGGGACCTGGCGCAATACTGGTATCCATGGCGATGAGGTAGCAGTCTATGTCGTCATTCATGAAGTCATCCGGAGGGGGCAGCGGCGGCGGGGGCGTGCATGCTCTGAAGAGATCAGACAGGAAGGAGTGAACTTCACTGACAGTGAAACTTGCATGTAAGTTTATGGTAGTTCTGAACAGAGAGCTGAGTATATCTGCTAGTATCATCGAGATGAAGATTTCCATGCTCATGCGTTTATTTCTTACTTAACAAGCCGTCCTCCCTCCACCCATCCCCCCTCTCCCCACACACACACACATCATTTTATGCATCTAGTTTTGTTTGAGCTTTACCGCTTGGAGTTGATTTTACGATGGTTGGGGTCATCAGAAAGCGTGGCCAGCACGAAGTTCCCCTCCAGTACACTGTCCGTTAGCGAAAGCACTACAGGGCTGACGAACACACCAAACAAGCACACACACGCACACACAATGTTAACGTCAGTACAATGTTAACCATGTGGATAACTAACATATGTATGCAAGTATGTTTACCTGCCCGGTTCATCGAAGTACATAGAAATAGGGAGACCAGTAGACTCTGCAAACACTAGCAAACCCTGGAGGAGAGATGACAATGATGAGTAAACTGATTCAAAAAGTCTTTCTTTTGTTGCTTTTCTTTTTATCTACTATGACCCCCCCCCCCCTCCCACTCTCCTTCCTTTTTCCTGGCCTCTTACCCGTAACTCCTTCAGACAAAAGGTGACCTTGTTGTGGGCTTTGACAGCAAAATGGTCAAACTCCTCAGAGGCCAGACACAGCTCCGTCAGCATGGCCTTCGACTGGTCTGGGAGGGAAACAGTGGAGCGAGAGAAGCACAAGGAAAAGTAGGAGTGAAAGGATGACAAAAAATGATGTATTGTTAAAATTATTTCTATTTGTTTATTTTGTTATATTCTATTTCTGTGAGCTAGCAGAGTGGGGAAGCCGACTTCTATTGGCCAATGACAACGAAGACGACGCAGTGCAAACCTGCTGTACTGCTTTTCTACCACACAATGGCAGCACTGGCTTCAAATTCAGTACGTCCATGTCACTAACATAATCATTGACTTAACATTATTTGTTTTCTCAAGATAAAAGCTAGTAATAAAAAAAAATGAAATGAAAGAGATTCATTTTTTTTCTTTTATGGAAAGTTTTTGAAAATACCTGGTTTAATGCTGCGACTTAATATGTGTGTTATGACTTTTTACAACACAACTCATAGAAAAAATGAGTCACCTGCATCCTCCTCCACATGGTTCCTGAACCACATCCGTTCATCACTCACTGACACCGTCACTTCTTCTAGAGACGGAGGGAAGTGGACCACTGTGTCCACTAGCAGCCTGAGGTCAAGGGGAGACAAGAGGTTATATTGAGTGAGTGAGTAACTACAAAATAAAGTGAACAGCTACTTTAATTTCCTTCCTTTGGAAATATAATTTATTGATTTAATAAACGGTAGTCTAATACTGTCTGTATCAGTTTCCAAACACCAGGTACAAAGCAATAGCAAAAAACAAAGAGTTCAAGTCAGAAAGACAAAGAAAGATGGGATATCTATCATTTTTGTAAGAAACACACCTGGGATTGCATCTGAATACATTGGCATAGCTGTCTTTATCAAACACGGCCTGTAAGCTTTCACTGTCCTGGAAAGACAGGTTATGTGTCTTCATGAGGCCTGCATAGAAAATGAAAAAAGAAAACACTTAAGAGTACACAAGAGCAAGTGAAGGACATAATTCAATGACTCATACAGATATTATGTGACCGAATAATGTGAGCAGAAAGTGAAGGACAGATACCGTGTTTGCAGTGCAGCGTGAAAGTGAGGCGGTTCTTTTGCTCGTCCAGCTCGATATGACACTTTTCCACCGTCTTCTCCAGAGTTGCTAGGGACCTGAATACGGCCTGTACACTCTGACTTACACACAGGGGGAGAAAACGTATAGAAAACACCATGACTTTGTAGCCACGAAAACATTTCAATCACACTTAGAGACTTTTATGCACTTTACTTTATTCTCTAAAACGGTACGCTTTGGTTTACTCTTGCAGCACATTCTTTAGATGTGACAATATAACTGTGACACATGCCATGTACAAATGTTAACAAAAGAATGCACCCCGGTCAAAACAATAATTACAAGGTTTTACTGCTGTAGCAACATGACAAAATGATTGTCTCTTTAAATGTGTAATATGTTATAGATTAACTGTATAAGGGCGTGAATTAAAACTCCACCCTTTCTCTCACCACACCTTTATTGCAATCTTGCAGCGGAAGGTGTGTCCACTTGGGATGGTGTACCTGCACAAAAAACGGGAGGGAGAGTTGGCTAAAAGCTCCCATTAACAATGACACACCAGTATGTGATGTTTAGTGACTCACTCTCTGAAAACACATGCACACAAAGACACATCACAGTGCAGTTTAAACGCAGGCACACAGTCTGCACCTGCTAAAGAAGAGTGGTGCAAACAGGAAGCAAGCATATGCCGACCGAGAGGAGTTGACAGACCGCAGGGCCAGCTACAAGAGAGAGAGAGAGAGAGAGAGAGAGAGAGAAGAAAAAACGCTTATCAGCACCACTCATTGACGCAAAGTGTGAACCTACAGGAAGAAACAATATGTATGGCAGGAGGAAGTGGTGTATATGACGGTTTATAGCAGCTCACCCCCTCTTCCTGAGGCTCCACATAGAGCTCATCTCCGATCCTGGACAGAGAATTGATGGCTTTGGCCAACACTGGACGGTACACCCACACACACACACACACACACACACACACACACACACACACACACACACACGCGCGCACACACATGCACACACACATATATATATATATACGACGAGATTAAGAACGAACGTAACGGTTTTTTGTATACTGATTGTGTTACGTTAGTTGAAGACAGGTTCAAGTTGTATAAGTTGGAATGTTTGCTACCTTTCACGTTTCCTCCCGTCACGACGCAATCCATCTCGATTAACTAACGGTCGTTTACGTTACTTTTCCTTTAAGTTAGCAAAGTGGGCTAAACGTTAGCCGGAACTAGCGGCTAAAAACAACCACAAACTGAATGATGGGGTTTTTAATAGTGAGCACAGCGAGCAGGAACCTTCTTTGTATCAAATGCATATTCCGTTTAGTTAGGTCTACTCTTACGTTTTATTTTTAGCAGCGGTTCGCCTAAACAGCATCTCACACCGAAATTGGCGTTGTTTACGCCGCCATTACCCGCTGCCTCACTGACGACCAATGAGAGTGGCTGAAAGCAAAGGGGGCGTGGTTTAAGGAAGCGCATGCGCACTGTGTCTAAATTAAACATGTGGTTTATCCGCTAAATTCTAAATGCATGATATGGGATTATTCTGTAAATAAATAAAATATTGTAAATTATTGTATAAAATGAAACAGAAAAATTAGCTAACTTGTTTAAATGTATCGAGACTCCTTGACTTGTGTATTTTGAGTATATCCATTTTATGCCACTTTAATCTTGTACTCCTTTGTTTTAGGGAGATACTGCAACATTGAAAAACCTCTTTCACATTAATTAAATAAACAAATGATAATCCAATAATATCATTTTTGTATATAATAATATGCATTATGCATAAGCGCTTGAAATTTTAAGTATATTTTAAAGGAGAATACCCAAATGCTGAATTTTTACTTTTATGAATGCAAGACTTCTATTTATTCTTACATTGTTATATTACTATTCTTACTTACGCACAGGATCTGAGTAACTCTTCCACCATCACTTAACACATAAACCTGTGTAAAGTCAACCCATAGTTAATATATTACTTTGCAGGGACTAATAACTGTACTGATTGAATAACATTTTAAAATATGTTTTCTACTTTCCAGTCTCCAGTAGTATAGTCCACTAAACATATTTTATATATATTTTATTATTATATTTATTTCTAAATTTAGGTAAAGACCCGTTTTTTTTCCAATCAATATTAGCAAGGTTTTGTGGGAAACAGTATTATTACTTGATATGAAATAAAAGCTCCAGGGTCGTGGTGGGAAGAGGGTGTGTGCCCATGTACGAGTGAGTCAGGTAGAGAAATGGGAAGAAGTAGAGCAGCGAGAGAGAGAGAGAGAGAACGCGATACTGAGACTGTCAAAATGATCTCACCTCACTGGTCTTTCTCGTTGGCCTGCTTTAGAGTTTGAGGAACGCTGCCACGCACCGTCGCTCCTCCCATCCCCGTTGATATAAAGAGGTGAAGCGGTGGGACTAAAACAGCATTTGTGTACTGAAACCATGGACGTTTTGTGAAACGGAAACTTATGCCGGGGATAGCTTTGACAACCGGTTAAAAAAACAAAACGGGACAAATGCCTGCTGAAACTTTTGTGGATAATGGACGATTGGAGCATGAAAGCAAAACATCCATGAGGAGATTTACCATTCAAGCGGAGGAATTCCAACTGTAACAGATTAGAATACGAAAAAAAATGGAAACCACCATCACAGGAGTCTTAAGGGCTGACGTATTAAGTATGACTGTGTGGAATCCATCTCTGTTCGTTGTGCGTACACTCATTGTTGACATACCTTTCTGTGAATCCTGGATTTGATACGCAGCAGTTCTGTTCCTATGTCTCAGCCAAATGATCCAAAAGACAGCCAGTCTCTGCTGCAGTCCATGCTGCAGAGACTGAACCTCCAGGCCCAGGAATACCGGCACACACCTGCACCCACCGCAGCTTCTTGTCGACAAAACGGAGAAAAAAGAGCCTCCATCATCCATCGTGACTTTGAGCTTGGCCCCAATGGGGTCCTGCCGAGGGTGTTTGGGTTCTCTGCTGCGGAGAGTACCTTTGGCCTCAGAAGTAGGGAAGTACAAGCACCGGCTCAATGCTGTGAGGTGGACAAGGGTCTTATTTCCTCCCCCACCCAGAAGGACAACATTGAGGCTGACACGGGTGAGGAAAGGGTGCTGGGACACGCCACTCAGCCTGGTATCATCCCGGCAGGAACACGGCAGTTGTTTCCCGCTGAATCACTCAAGGATGCTGATATCACTTCCTTTGAGAGGGCCGGTGGGGCGAGGGGGAGTTCGGCAGGGACAAGACATGTCCCGAGCAACAACAGTGACGTCGCGGGAATGGGACAGAGACTTGGAGATTTGACAAAAAGTAAGGAATTTCAGATTGTTGCGACGAACAGTGGTTCAGGAAGAAAACAGCCATCGTCCGAGAATAAAACAAAGAGATGGACGCAGAAGATCAAGGAGAGATGGAGGCGCAGACCAGGGAGTTTCAGCAACACAAGGGGAAAAAATGGAATAACATTAGACTTGGAAAATGAGCAAGAACCTGAAGTGAGTAGTGGATGTTTTTATTTACTTGGTTTGTTATTCAAAATACAAAAGAATATGAATGAACCTTTTTTATTTCTTAAATGTCCTCTCAAAAGCAGCTGTTCACAGCAGCAGGTGTCGTCAAGACAGCAAATACGTTGGAAGAAAGGAGCCTTCCTTCCCTCGACAGCAGTAGCCTGACTCCCACTCGCACGGAAAGCAACAGCAACGAAAGATCTACGGGGTACGAAACGCAAACGTTACAACCGTAGAAGAAGACACTCAATCCAGTTGCAAAGACACAGCGGGGAGGTTTTGTTGATCCTCCTCTCAGCCTTAGCAACAGGTGGAAGATATGTCAGGTATTTCTAAGGACGTGTCCAAGAATGTCTTTAATATTAGTTTTGGCTCATTCGTGTGGCGCAATGTGTCAAACACACCCCTGTCAGAGCGTGTGTCATCAGCCGTCGGCAGTCACACACAATAATATCATCGGTATCGCCACGAAAAAAATACATGCCAAATAATTTTCCTACACACAACACACAAAATATGTAATCGAAACCGAAAAATACAGGTTGTATCCAACATAAAGCAAGGAAAATACCAATGGATTGACACATATTCAGTGCTTTACACAGTACTTACGTACATACAGCCTGAAGACATATGTTGGATTAATTCAAATTGAATAAGATTGACCTGCCTTGAATGTAATTAGTCGTTCTTTCTTTAGGCTACGGCCATTTCTGGACTGTTCTAAAAGAATCTCTTGTCTTTTTCCAGATCGACCTGCGACTTTCAGTTTGGGCTGGGCTCCTTCAGCTTGCTGGAGGAGATTGTCACGGGTCAAAAGTGGGCCAGGTTCCTAAATCCGGACCAATCGGCCGCCTCGGCAAATCAGAGACTTCCAGGACTCAAAGTCCCATCCAGTCTTAGTGATACGGGTCAAACGTCTCTGATCTTTAACGAGCAGGGAGGTGTGTACAACCAGCGGGACTTCAAAGGCTCTGAGGCGTCCCCAGATTCAGGTTTCATCAGCGCGCAAACATCGCCCCATGCTTACCAACCCGTCGGCAGGGATGTTTTTGAAGCAAAGCAAGATGCAGTACGACACGTCCACAGTGAGGCCGACCAACCAGAACCAATGGAGGAGGGACTCACCTGCAGGCCTCCTTTGTGTGCACAGGTTGGATCTAAACTGCAATGCATATATTTATATCTGGTTCTTTTAAAAATAGAACTGAAAATGAAAAACAAGCACATTTCCACAACACCATGTTAACCTCCTTTTTTTGTTGCAGCCTGAAGATTTTCTGGGATCCTTTGGGTTGAAGAAAAGAGTTCAACGCAGCAGGAAGAGGCCGTTTCACGGAGACGAGACGCTTCCCATGGAGGGAATAAGCAATGGAAAGGACGCTCACACAGGTCGGAACAACTCGATGCTATTCACATGTTTCAGGAGCAGAGAGTTCGAGGAGGTGACGTTCGATTGTAAATTCTCTTGTCCCTCGTCTCTCAGAGGGGATCATATCTCCACTACGGCTTACAGGCAACCACGTGATGGAGGAGACCGGAGAGGAACAGCGCAGCGACCCCGTGCCTTTATGCACCCTGAACTCTGCGTCTACTCCTCTCGCCCCTGCACCCCGGGGTGTCCTCAAGCACTCCATATCCCAGGACTCGCACTCGTCCATGGAAATTGTGATAAAAAGGGTAAGCTGAGTTTTTGTAAAGATACATTTCACATGCTAATTTTAAGGAGGTTTGGATGTGCACTGGGATGTCACACTGATAATATATTTCTTAAAGTAAGACTATTGGCAGCACTAGTTTTTAAATACGTCCGAGAAGTTTCTTGAAAATAATGATGTATTTTTAACTAGAAGAAAAAAAGAACAATGTTCTTATTAAGTCCAATATGAATACGAATTCCTTATTTTTTTTAGTTTTATTGTAAACTTCTCATATGTTAGTTATTAGGCACTCTATGCTCAGCAGAATACAATTGAAAAGACTTTCTAAAAATCTAAATATTATTAAAAAAAACATGCAAATGTCTTTATATATAACTTTAGAATGGTAAAAGAGTATCATCTCTGTTAATCCTTCCTTTCTCTCGTTCCTTTCATCCGACTCGGACCAGAGGCGAGTTGAGGAGAACCGGCGGGTTCGTTTTTCAGAAGAGGTGGTTGCCATAGCGCCCCCGGGGCTGGACTCGTATGAAGACGAGGAGGACTCGGAGAGTGAGGAGCAGCAGGCGGCCGCAGAGGAGGTGGCCGCCCCATCACGCCGGGCTGCTCTGCCCGCCTGGATACAGGCTCTGAAGAGGAGGAACATGAGGGGGAAGCACAGATAGACTCCACAGACTCAAAACTCTTCCTCCTTCTGGACAATTAAAGCACCTCTGTGTCTAATCGCTCCTCATCCGCTGCCGAGAACATTCCTGCTCCAAATGTTAATTGATCAAGTGTTAGAAGGATCAAGAAGGACCATCATCCCGCCGCTCTCGTCCCTGTCCGTCAATCCGGACTCTAAATCTCAATGTGGAAAACACAAGTAGGATAAAGTTGATTAGTTCACTGGAGTGAATACTCTCCCACTTGAGCTTATTGATAACATTGTCATGTATGAATGTATGAGATTGTGTATGTTTGACGGGGCTCAGTGCCGGCAGCTAGTCTGGGTCATAAACCCTGTGAAGCCTCATAGGACACCTGCGTCCCTCAGTCCTTGTGAAAAGCAAATAGCTTCATGTTTACTGTACTGATTGTTACATGGTGTTAAAACCAAGCTGCAGATTTACCAGACGCAGCATTCAGTACTTCACAGTAACGCATGTCATATTCTGTCATTTCCTTTATATATATCGTATTGATTTGTCTAATTAAATTAGTCCATTCAACTTTGTGGCTAACTGCTGTCAATTCCTCTAAGCCCCCCCACAGCTATCTTCTCCCGTAAATCACTGTCTGAGCCATTAAGAGGCCCTTAAGCTGATCTATTAGTGCCCTGATGTCTCTGTTTACTGTGGAGCGCAGAGAAGAAACGGGGAACGAAAAAGTACTGTATCTATAGAAAAAAATACAGAAAATCACTTAGACCAGAAGAAAAACTAGAGGAAGAGAATCATAGTGACATTTTGGAATAAAGGAAAGAAGAAGGATTTTAGGGAGTAGATATTAGGCAGCAACGTAGTGCATCATTTCAAAGAAGTGGAAGACTAATGGTCCATTTGTGAACCTCAAACCACACACGCATTAATCCTTCTGCAGACCCCTCTCCTAACACACACACACACACACTCGTACCATGTCTTTACACTATTTGGAAACTATTTAGCGCTTTTATTGCGCTAGGAGGGAGAAGAATGGTGGTGAACAGTGTGAACATGACACAACAAAACCAGAACGGTAGTCAAATACTTTATTCTCAGGGCTGTTATTGTTATTTAATACTGAACGTTTTTTATTCTGGTTCATTCGAGCAAAGCTAAGGGGAAACAAACATGGGGTCGTCGTTTATTGTAGGCGTAAAATGAAAGTGGTGACATTAAAATGACATTATAATACCGTATAATGCCCTACAAGAAACCAAGCTTGCTATAAATGGGGAGGAGAATGCCATTCCTCGAAACTCAAATTATTTGTACCAGCCATACATCAGGCGATTATTCTTTCCTTCTGACTCAAACCTCCTCCGCGAAATTGCAAAGATGACACATTTGACCTAAATTCCACAAGCTCGCCAAACTAAAACTGACTGCACTAGCCGGACGACCAGTATCTCTCGTAATCAGGCAGCGAAGGAAAGAGGAAGAGAAGTCCATTCTTCGCATTGTTGATGTTGTCAGTCAGACCGGTTCGTCGGAGGCATCGAGGGAAATGGCTCCGGAGTCGTAGGCGCTCTTGATGCCTGGTTTGAGGGACAGCTGGCTGTCCGGGCTTCGACCAAGGGACGCCTCCACCTGAGCCTCCGACACCTGCGTCGAAACAAAACAATGAAGAGTGTCTGTCCGTGCTCTGGCCGACGCTCTCTCTTCCGCGCAAACAAACAAATTACCTCTTCAAACTTCTTAGCTTTGTACTGGTCTGCCCCTTTCAAGAAGTTAAGCAGGATGATGTCACAGAGGACCGTACCCTGCCGACGCAGACACAAAAGAATTACAATCAAGGCCGACGGCGGACACTGAAACTTCAGGCTGAAACCGTCTTCAGCCTGATGGGATTTTCCTACCAGTCCAACGGAGGTGAAGGCAGCCACCAAGTTGATGAGCGTGGGGATTGTGTCAAACTTTCCTGCCTGGAGGAGAGATGGGGACAGTTTGGGTGACGTAATGTACAAACAGCACCCAACAGGACCGCTTTCTCCATAATAAATAGTATTCTGTAATATTGAATACATTAAATTATCCGCGTGTTTCACTTGGAATGGAGCTTTAGTTAAAGAACCAAGCCACCAGCAGCAACAGGATGGCTTCGCTTTGCTTAATCCTGTTGGACTTTTATTCCTAATAAAACCAAATTCTAAACATACACAGCTGTTTTGAATCCCACTGCTCTGCATGGCGAGACCCTCCCCGCCGAGCTGGTTGAGGCAGAGGCGATTTGATAACCCATCATTGGCTAACACTACCTCGAGGGCCAATGTCACGCAACTCACTTTGCCGGTGACCATGACATCAAAGCGGATGGCATGTGCTTTGTGAAGTGTCCGAAATTCAGTCCCATTCTCCGTCTTGAAATATTTGGCAAATCTGAATTCAAAGAGAAGGAAAAGAAAGTGACCAAAGAATGAAAAAGAAGAAAGTCATTTGACCACGAAGAGGGAAAAGTACCTGAAGTTGTATCCGCCGGAGACGGCGTTCTTGGCAAACGGCGCATCCAGTCGCGTGAATCTGTACTTGGGTAGACAATGTTCAACGCCCAGATCCAAGTTACACTTCCACTCAATATTTATTCCTATTTCTCCACCCTGAAGGAGAAGGTTGAGGAAAAGACAGATTGAGGCTTTTGTACATTTTGTACAATCAAATAGCCAAGGCTGCAACGGAGGCTTTTAAACTAAAGAACGAGGTGCAACTTTGCTGAACTACTTTCTCTGAGCGTCTAATAACGAAGCGTACAGGTGAACACTGTAGTTACTTAAAAACCTCGGGCGTCTCATGCATGCTAAGAGGGGGCCTGTACGTTGGTATCAGGCGCTGGCAAGGCATCGGTATACGTTGCCGCGTCTCTGTGTACAGTTTTTCAGCACAGTTTCAACATCTTAGCCTTAAACGACGACGCGTTGAAGGAATTTGAGGAGAAATAGGAAAAAAGGAGGAGACATAAGACGGATATGACCTTATTTGCGAGGGCCTCCACGCTCTGATTAGTGTAACGCAGCACGTCCTCCACGCGAAAGATGGGGCAGTAGGGGTTCTTCTCCGGATGGTAAGAGCATTTCTTGATTTCACTGGACGTCATTGTGGAGAGAAAGTTCCCTCTGAGAGAAAAATATTTCATGTCATTGACAAGAAATAATCACAAAGGAGCAGGTGCCAAGTTATGTGTCATTATTGCGCATTTTCTACACAGTTGTTTCAGCCGCTTAAATTTGAGAGCGAGTGTCCGCGTGTTTCCGACCTGGTGACTTCGAACATCGGAAAACGAACGCTGTTTTTGATGAAGATGGTGAAGTTGCGCACAGCCAGCATCGGTTCGCTGGCAGGATGTTGACAGAGAAGGACGTGTGAGAATGACAACCAAGTCTTTTAATGAGATTGGTGCACATGCATATTTTTGTGTGGTGTGTGTGTGTGTGTGTGTGGGAGAATCTTACATTTGAACTGTGTCGTCCTCGAATGGACACCATCCAGAACTCTCGCAACGAGCCTGGGTTCCATCGGAGGAGTTGGAGCAAACACCTGTTATCACCCCTGAGACAGAGAGAGAGAGAGCCGGATCGTCAGTAAAATGGGACACAATCTGACTTAAACAAAGGCAGCGTCAAAAGAGTTACGAGTCTATCGGGCATCACTCGCGGAGAATGACAGTGGGAAAAGATGCTTACATCTTTTTCTTTTCTGCATTTACGTCACTTTTTCACTCGACTGACACCCCACATTCACCAGAGCTGCTCGGCAAAACTAACGAGTGTCGCTCACAAGAATTAACAATGATTCACATGACGCAGCAGACAATCTTAGGGTTGGAAAATGTGGCCAGAAATGGTACCAGGTGTAAATTGGCGAAGTAGGCGTAACAATAAACTGAACCCAAACTGAAGGACATGCAAACAGTGTTCTCGCTCAACACTGGACCAGCTACTGGTATTGACTAGCAGTATTGACCAGCATTGACTCGTTGGGATGTATGTTGAAAGGTACCATTTGAAATAGTCGACAGTGACTGGCAGTGCCGGCCCGAGCCTCTTGGGGGCCCTAAGCAGAATTTTATTTGGGGGGCCCCCTCCCACCACGCACAGTCACCTGTGCTAGAAGATTATTGGCACAAATGTCACGCTATACTGTTATAGCGAAAATTATAAACAAATACAGTGAGGTTATAATACAAAACTAGGGCTGCTTGCAGCAGAAGCGAACTAAGCGGCTGCTTGGGGCCCCCTAGCTAGGGGGCCCCAAGCAGCCGCTTAGTTCGCTTATGCCTTGGGCCGGCCCTGGTGACTGGAAAGTTAGGACTCACCGTTGGCGAGGATGGTGCCCTTGTGCTTTTCGCAGTCTTCGTCTATAGTACAATTATACTTTCCTTCCACCTGAAACACACACAAAAAAAAGAAAACGCAAAAGCGATGAGCGTATGTAGATACCCCGCTTCACAGACGCTTCCCTGCGTCACGGCGCCGGGCCCCCGGGCGCTTCCCGATGCTGCGGAGTGGGACGGTTTGAATGGGCCCTCACCTCTGAACATTTTCCTTGAAACTGATTCTCCGTGACGACGACTTTGGTCATGATGCAGAAGATCCCGGCGCCCTGAAACACAGCCCGAGCACGTGCACATTGATGAGATGCAGTCTGAAAGAGCCGCCACGCGTGGCAAAGTGGATCAGCTCCTCCACGGCACCGATATCAACAACGGGCCCCCTTCGTCTCTGCGGTCCACCTCGCGTGTGGTCGCGCCGTCACGCACCTGTTGGGGGAAGACGTAGTCGGCAACGTCCATCACGCGGCCGTTATGGTAACCGAAGCCTTTCACTTTGGTCATCACAGAGGACTCGATGCCGGTGTCGAACGCCTGGTACGCTTTCTCGTGGATGAAGACCCAACTGCAGGACAGCAGGTCAAGAGACAACGTGAAGCCTCCGGACATACTTTGCAGTGTTTTATTTTAAATGCAGCTTTTTGATTCAAAATTGTTAAAAAATGTATACTTAAAATTTGCAGCGGATGGACTACTTATTTCATCCACATGGAAGAACAAAGGAAATTGAAGGAGTCTTGAAATATGTTCAAAACAGGAGTAGGTGTTGTTAAACAACCTTAGAGCCCACATCCTTTATTCGTCTTTTAATTAAATCACATGCTTAACTCTCAAATGTAATAAAAATAGATGAGAGGGGCTCAAAGTAAATCTGATCACTCAGGTATTACACAGAAAAGTATTCCATAACTCAAAATGTTTTCCCCAAGTTGGAAAACAATTAAAAAAAAACATCTCACAGTATTACCTGCATCGTACTTTAAATGATAGTCTTTTATCACATACATTTTTTTTTAATTAGTAAAATTATACACTTTTTATTAAAATACAGCTACTAGTTACTATTAAGATTAAAATACCCTAAAGCATATAAAGGGTTTTCTTTTATAAAGTACTTTGATTGTACATCACTGACAACACGTCTTTTACATCATCCAAGTTTAGAATGGAAGACTTGGATTCATTTCACGTTGCTGTTGTTACTTAACTAAAAGATCTTAATGGCTGTTCTGCTGTTTGACACTTTCCTACAGGGGAGGTTTGGATATAAAATGAAGGTAAAAATTGAAATGTTTTCACACTTAAAGCTAGTGGTGTCGAGCCATTTGGAAACTGTACATGAACATTTTCACAGGAATGATTTCTTTTGAAAGTAGCCCCAAGTAACAGGATGAGAGGAGGAAATCTTATAAAGAAAACCAAAAACCATCCACGTGGCTGCAAGTACTTTTGTAAATAAGGGACAGGATCAATCAACGTGCCCCCGAAACACCCCAAACGGCCACTCACCCGACGAAATATGAAATGATGAGCAGCTGCACGACCCGGTTGATGATGCCCACAGTCCAACTCTTGACCACCACAGATTTGGTGGTCTCATAGGTGAAGAAATCAGTGACGAAGCCCCACATGAAGGAACCCATGGCTGCTCGTCAGTAAAGAAAAAAAGTTCAACAACTGTCCAAAAGGGTCACAAAAGGCGCCTTAAAAGAAGGCCCGCGGTGAAAGTGAGAGGGAGCGATCGCTGGTCCTGTGTGTCGCTCCCTCGTTCATCTGCTTTATTGTGTACTTGATGGTTGGAACGCCGTCTCTCTCTTGCCCTTCGTTTATAACACAAACTGGACCTCCCACTTCCTTCACTCGAATGAGCGAGCGGGGACTGTGAAAGTGCTCCAGTGTCCCTCCCTCTTGCTGTCTTCACCACAAATCCCCATGTCCCACGCATCTCTCTCTCTCACAATAAGCCAGAGGTGCACACACACACACACACACACACACACACACACACACACACACACACACACACACACACACACACACACACACACACACACAGACTATTATTCAGGGACATAAATCAATAACCCTTCCATCCACTTTCAATTGCTCCAGACACACTTCTGTTCTGTTTTTTTCTGGGGTTCTTTGATGCTTTTATCCGAAGTAAACTACGGCCACTTAATTCACTCTTCAGTGGGTACGAGAGACTCTCAGGAATCCAAACCCCAAAACCTGAACACGCCACTCGCAGAAGAGATGATACAACATCGGTCGCTGTTTAAAGCCAAACGCATCAATGTTGTTTTTTTTAGATGGCAACGCTCTCAAAGCCTTTACGTCAACTCGGAAAGTTTGTGGAAAAAGGAGATCGGGCTGTTTTTTTTTTCTGTTACTCATTTCAAAAAAATAAAAGTGTTTTACTTTCAACATGTTGTTTGCCTTAATTGGCAAATATCTTCAAGCAATATCCCCCTTCCTATGTTTTAGGAAAATCACTTTATTTTAGTCAGCTCTACAATCAGGTAGATGAGTTGAACTGTTAACATTTTAAAATGCCAGAAATTTCGGATTACAGCTCGACAGATAAATCAGCTCACTGATTTGGTTGCTCTTGGCTCATTCAATATATATATATACTAAAATAAAGTGATTTTCCAAAACATAGGAAGGGGGATATTGCTTGAAGATATTTGCCAATTAAGGCAAACAACATGTTGAAAGTAAAACACTTTTATTTGTAAATTATGAGTCTATATATATATATATATATATATATATATATATATATATATATATAGACTCATAATTTACATGAAAACAACGAGTCTATATATATATATATATAGACTCATAATTTACATGAAAACAACAAATCGAAATACTTAATATTATCGAAAATTATTGGCCAAAAAAGGTGTTGAACAATTTAGATGAGGAAACGTTTCTGACTGTGTCTTCATGTCTATTCTGGATATCCTTTGCTTATGGAAAAGGACCATATTTTACTTATAAACGAAGATAGAAATGTTTCTACTTTTATCTGCAAACTTGTTTCACCCGTTCATCTGATTTCTTGAAAGTGGCCGTGAAAACTTGTGAAAGTGACACAACTTTAAATGTGAACCCGCTTGTTTTGTACGACGGGATCCTGAATCTGATTCTATACTTACAGGCTCCAATAGAGGCTCGTTAATACGTTAAAAAATGTTTTATTGACAACTGTGCAATTATTGCAACATAGGATACGACCACTTCTCAATACACTCACGAGCACAAGCAGCATTATTGGCTTTTACATCCTGGAGATAATGTAATGATGCAATGACAGTGTGTGTGTGAGTGAGTGTGTGTGAGCCCAGAGACTTTGTCATTTCTTAAGTGGGCCCATTATGTTTGTGGTCAATTACTGGTAACGCAATCGAAGACAGGAAACACACGTGCACAAGCTTTCAGGCCGCATGCGACTGACTCCAACACTGAATCCCGAGAGCGGATTCTTTGCATTCCTCCAATGGCCAATCACGGCGTGCGACGCGTCCATCCCTCAAATGTGAGACCCCATTAGTCCGGTTTTGGATGAGGACACGCGCGATGGAGTGAGTGCGGGAATGTCGGATGGATTTAACCCCTGTGAAAGGGATCATCACCGAGCAGTTGGGTGCGCCTCGGGACGCAAACAGCCAGGCGTCGCGTCATCACTCAGTCACACACGAACTGACTTACATTTGGCTCTCGGTCGGTCCAAGCAAGTCTGACAGGTTCATGTCCCCCAGCGGATGAATCCTGCAGATGTTGATGACTTTGATGCAGATGGGGAACAGGGCAAACATCACGCGCTAGACACCGGTTGTTCTTAACGCTTCGAAATGGAACCAACAAAAAGACGGTTTGATGTTAACACAGGGAAAAGTGAGGAAGAAGCCTGGAGGATTAATGTACTGAAATGAGTGTGTCAAAGCGACTCGTCAAAATGAGTCAGACGATTAACACGGGGAACCTTCTTGGGTAGTTCTGAAGACATTTAGCAGAAAGAGGATCTCATCAAGGAAGGAAACCACACACTGGGAGGGTTTGGCTCTTATAAACCACCATGTTCAAACCAAATAATCCAGCCCTTTCACAAACCGCCGCGTACTCAGAACTTCGGCCCCCCCGTTCGAAACGTTCACCGGCGCCGCTTCCTGTGACGACGCACCGGCCCAAACCCACCCTGCCTGGTTAAGAGGGCCTAATGCACAACGCCACGGTGGACGCAAATCCTGTGGGAGTTTTAAAGAGATTATCTCCCTGACGTGCAGCGCCACGTAGACGCTTTGCACTGGTGCAAGAAAAACCTGGTTAAAAGTTATGAACGAATAACAGAACAAATCCCCCGAAAAGGTAATTTCAACAACCGATCTGGACTTTTTGATCATATGCTGCGATACTCCTCAGCAGGTGGCGTTTGGCAGATGTCAAGCACAAAAGTCCATCTAATTGCATTTTTATATTTTAGGTAAACCTCCCGACATCTACAGTCAATATAAGTGAGTAATGCAGGTGAACTTTGGTTTTGGGGGCCCTTTAAATGAAGGGAAGGGAAATTTGAACAGTGACAAGCTATAAAAAAAAAAAAAAATAGAACCTAAAGATGCTAGTTTGGATTTTCACTCAGTGGCCTGAGATTAAATGTCACGTACCACAAATGAACAATTCAGTCCGGCTTTATTAAAAATGAATCATTTATTTATTCAAGCCTGAAAAGGTAACATGGCAAAACACAAACTAACACTCGACTGCAGTTTTAAATGCTCCACACAGGAAGAACAAAAAAGCTTCACATCTGCTCCTCTTTGTGTTACTGACATTGAAACGACTAATAACTCCCACAATCCTCTGTGCTCTCAAACAACCCTTAAGGAATTCATCCCCTTTAAAGCTTGTCCGGAGGAAAACAAGTTAACTACATCAAATATTACATGAGCTTTAAGAGTCACAAAGTGTGTCTGTACTCAAAGGAAAACTTGTAGAAAAAAAAAAGAAAAAAAAATCTAAATAAAGTACAGTTCAAGTCTGTTGATTTGTCCGTCAGATCATTTGTGAGATCCTCATGGAGCGTTTAACTGCTTGGTCCTTGGTCTGTGTGCAGGATGGATGAAGGATAAATGGTGTTGATGTTTAGTCAGACTCTTCCTCTGAGCTGGCAGGTGTGGAAACGGCCTCTTCCTCCATTTCATCATCCGATTCCTGGTTCCAAGACAGAAAGAACAGGGGTCAGGTGTGCATGTGTCCCGAGTAAAATACTTTATTTAACAATAAAGACCACGAGAAGAAGAAGTACGCTTCATGAGGCCCCATGAGGAGATTGCCAGATGATTAGGGAAGTGCAAGTTGAATAAAAAATAAAAATAAAAAAAACCCATTTAGAATGACACTTGAATCATATTAAGGGAAGTGGATTTACTATCCAGCAACTAAAAACTATTGGGAAACCTGCTTGTCAATCAAGACCAAGATGTTTCAGTGGTAGAACTCAAGTCTGAACGTTGTGGTGAACAGACGAGCAGACGGAGGCGGAATCCGATAATGAATCTGGTCGTGGCGTTTTATCATCATTCCTGGCCGCACCTTCTTCCTCTTGGACTTGCTCTTGCGGTCGGTGTCCGACGAACTCTCCTCGCTCGTCTCGATGAACTCTCGACTCTTAAAGCTGTCGTTGGCTGCCGCCCGCTCCTTCTCCTTGTCCCCGCCAGCGGACTTCCTCTTCTTCTCCTCCTTCGCGCCGCCAGATTTTTTACTCTCCCTAATGGTTGAAAGGGGGTCGGAAAAAATAAATAAGTTACAAATATTTGCGAAGAATTGTAGTTTTTCCTGTTGTGAGCCTCACTTCTTGGAGCTGGATGTTGCTGCGGCGGCAGCAGCTTCTCCCGCGCCGCTCTCTTTGTACTCCTGCTTCGCTTTGTCGTACTGCCGCTTCGCCTCCGCCGCCTTGATATCCCACTCCTGCAGGAAGGTGAGGAGAGCGTTGTAGAAAATGATCAAGGCTGGGTTTGTTAAAACCTTTCTCTGAAGCTCGCATCTGGCTGTCATCATTCTTTCGATACCTTACAAAGGCGTTTAGACAAATGAACGTAGGTACACACTTTTAACCTAAGGAACGTAGCCGATTTTCCTCTTTAAAAACACAATGTGAGAATATTTGACCTTGATGACACAGACAGACATGGATTGGAGGGGGGGAAAAAAAATGACTTCCACGTTCCCAGCTCTAACTCAATGGTCCCGTTACTGTTGAACTCACTCGGAGCCCCGTAGAAAACACAACCGGAAACCCCGAGCGAGCGAAGCCTCTCGTTCTCCCGCCTCACCTCCTTGTCGTCTTTGCCCAGCTGTCGCCACATCTCTCCGGCCTTCTTGGAAATCTCCGTGATGGAGATGCCCGGGTTCTCCGACTTGATGCGCTCGCGGCTCGAGTTGAGCCACAGCATGTAGGCGCTCATCGGCCTCTTGGGGCCGCCCTTATCCTTCTGCTTTTTCTGCTCGGACAGAAGAAAGGAAGGGACTTTAAAAAGCTTATCGAGTGAAATGATTCAGGTTTATGCAAGTAAAAGTCTTAAACTCAACAAGCAATCTACATAACTGCCGATTAGAACACAGAATTGTTTTGGTAACTCGTTTTCTCTCCGTCTCAGGTCGCCCACCTCTCTGCGTGGTTTCCTCTCCTTTTTCTCCTTCACCACTTTGACTTTTGGGGCCTTTTTCTTTGAGCTGCTGTCGTCGTCGTCGTCCCCGTCGTCGCTGCTGTCGCTGGCCGACGCGTTGCTGTCGTACCTGATGGAGGAGGGAACGGAAGCGGGAGGTCAGCTGGGTGCAAGAAGCCACGGCGGCAGACGCAAATGAAACAATCCAACAGAAAGAGGCGCTTACTCTTCTGCAATGTCGTCGTCTTCTTCGCCAGGGTTAAACGACTCATCTGAAGAGCGAGGAGACACGGGAATTCAGACCTACTTGCCTCTTCTGGACACGACGCGCGCCGCTTACCGCGGCCCGACATGAACTCACCGCTTTCGCCGTCAGACTCCTCGCTGTCGTTGCCCTCCTCCCGGATCTTTCCCTCGGCCTTCATCCTCTCCAGGTAGGCGTCGTGCTGGTCCTCGTCAGAGTCGCTGTACTCGTCAATCTTACCCTTCATGCCCTGCAAGTAAACTGCACCGTCAGCGACGCAGCAGGAAGTACACACAGTGCGTGGCCGTCGGGAAGCTTTCAGGGCTGCAATTAAGCATCACTTTCAAAAGCGATTTGTCGTTCAGTCAATGAAATGGGCAGTTACGGAAGAATGCCAATCAAAATTTCAATAAGGACAACATGATTTTGTCCAACAATCAAAAAAAAAAAAAAAAAAACTAGATATTTACACATTTTTTATTTTTGTCCGTATTCATTTCACTTCATTTCATTGACCAAAGGGTTGATATACAAATCAGTAACATCACCATTATTAATGAATTTGAAAAACATTCAATGACCATTCTCACATTCCTAATCTACAGTCTTACTGTCTTCCGTGACGCTCGATCATGATGCTGCTCCGAGTCAGATGCAGTAAACTCTTAGCAGCCTTGTGGCAAATTACCAATAGCGGCCTGATTAAAGACCTCTGATGTCAATGAGCACAGGAGGTTCGTTCATTGGCGTTACAGGTGGGAACGGTGTTCTCTGCCTGGAACCACCGGCTGAAACCCCTGAGCGAGCGAAGCTGGAAGCAATCGGCTGATTGGTGGATAAAAGGCAGGAAGAAGAAGGCCCGCACCTTACAGTGTGTGTGTGTGTGTGTGTTTGCCAATGTGGCATGTTTCTACTGTAAGTTTAGAGTTTGTACATGATCCGAAATATTTTCTTTAACATCAACCGTTTTCTTTAACTTTGCACAAAGAATTTAAAAATAATCGTTATCTCGGACTAAACCGCTTTCTTCTCCTCCCACGCCGTCTGTCCCATCTTCATCCAGCAAGCAGCCTACAATTAAACCGCCAACAGGACATGGAGAGCCGGCGCCCATTTATTCTCATTGACCCCCCCCCTCCTCTACCCGGTAACGCTGTCACCGCGGCAACAGATTGCCTCGTCGCCAGAGGAACAGACCAGGACCGTCTATAGATCAGCTGACCGGCATTAACGCAAACGCCACTGCCTACGCTAAGCAGTGGTGGTGCTGTGTTGAGTCTTAAAGCACACCAAAACCACCCCAGGGGCACATATTAGTCAGCACAATAACAACGCGCACACACACACACACACACACACACACACACACACACATTTAGTTAATAGAGCCCCACACTCCTTAACTCCCACGATTAGTCATAAATCATCCAGCATTCATCACTCAACAATCACGTCGGTAATCTGCAACCAAGACCCAAGATTTCAGGAAAAGATCCTCGGCGACACACGCACGCGCCATGCAAGCAGAAATCACACCGATAAAAAGTGTTGAGTTCACACATGACGCCCGAGACCATACCCACCTTCTTCTACAGGGGTACAAGGACACACACAGAGGAGAAGGGCAACAGGCATCAATATCCGGGATGGAAGTAGGACACAAGTCACGGTAATGTCTTTCATCGCATACTGGGAGACGCTGAAGGGACAAACGAGTTACCTCTTTGAAGCCTCTGTTCTTGATGTTGAGTTTCTTGGCGTTCACAAAGTCAAACAGTTTGCCGTACTCTTCTCTGGAGGGGAGGAGAAAAGACGCGTGTCACCTGGGCTGAAACTCAAACCGACACAGGGCTCGAGGGTGTTATGCAAAGCGCTACATCACGATAAGTGCTCCCAGCGATCTCAACGACAACAACGGATGAAACTTTAGAACCGGAGTCAGGTCGCTCCACCGCGTTCCCTGGAGCGAACCCGGGCCGCCTGCAACAACTGCCCTGCGTGTTATCATCGTAAAGTGCACCGGCAGAAAAGGAACGTGGCGACGCGTCTCCGGTGACTCACTTTGCGCAGATTCACGTCAGCGTGGTTAAAGGTCAGACGGGACGACTGACTGGACTCCTCACCTCTCGATGCTGCTGAAGGTGAACTGATTTCCCTGCTTG
Organism: Apeltes quadracus; assembly: GCA_021346845.1. Lineage (NCBI taxonomy): Eukaryota > Metazoa > Chordata > Actinopteri > Perciformes > Gasterosteidae > Apeltes > Apeltes quadracus. The sequence goes on from CM037920.1 coordinate 8,201,704, forward strand.
GTCTCGACCTCAAAGTCAAAGGACCGCGTGGTGGTGGTGCCTCGGGCGAAGTTGACGCAGGAGATCTCCTCGAAGCGCAGGTGCACGGGGGGCTTGTGGACGTAGATGAAGCCCCTCTCCAGGGGATAGAGGAGGCCCGAGGACGCCTTGTAGGAGCAGGTGATGCACTGAGCCCCCGAGTGACTGAGGAAGGAACGAGGCAAGTTGAGGCTGGATGTGCTCGAGTGTGCGAGGAGAGGGGGTTCAGGCTGCATCCATCGCGTTGCTTACCCCTGGAAGTTTCCGGGCACGGTGATCTTGCGGTTGACGAGGGCCTTCATCACCCTGCTGACCATCTCGTACAGAGAGCCTGACATGTTTTTACTGAGTTTTCCCTCAAAGCGGCGCTCCACGTCATCCCTGAGAGACACGTAAAAAGGTTCACCAACGTGGAATGAACATTGTTCTAGTGTTTGAAAAAACAAAACAATGCACAAGGACACAAAAGTCACTAAATGGACGGAAGCCGCTTCATCGGCTCCCCCTAGTGGACACATCGAAAACGTCACACACACACACTCACTCGCTCATGTTGAGGGTTAGGCTCAGGTCCTCTTCCTTGGAGAAAAGCAGGATAAGAAAGTGATACCGCGTCTGACCCTGCTTGATGGGAGGATCCAGACTGATCTGATGGAAAAAGAGCAGGACAAAAAACTTCAGAAGGATGGAGGGAAAAAAAAACTTTGCTAGAGCGTGCAAAACAAAAAAGGGTCCGACAGAAGAGGCACAGAAGTGCTTACCACAAAGAACATCTGCCTCTGATCCTTGTGTGGCAGCAGGAAGAGACGGAGCACCGTGGTGTAGGGAATCTTGTAGTCAAAGGTTTTACCGTGGAGGTGAAGGAAGGTCGGGTAGATCCGGATGTCGTACCTGAGTGGGGCGCGTGAGAGGCGAGTGGTGTAAACGGTGAAGGCCTAACCGTCTAATGATCCAACTACCACTGCAAACGGCAATTACTTGGATAACATGAATGAGGGAAATGTGTGAGTGTTGCTGATCTTCTACCTTCCTCTGGGTGTAAGACACTGCAGCTCTTTGAAGATGCACACAGCGTCCCCTGTGGCCTGGATCACGTCGGCCTTAGACAACACATTCTCAGCAAACGCCTGCAGGAAACACACACACACACACACACACACACAAAGCTTTATAATAGAAGCTGATGTCATTTGTTGATTCAAAATTCAATTCAGCCCATTCAGTCTCACCTCCACGGGGTCCTGCCGCTCGTCGGCCTGGCTGGGTGGGACGTAGAAGCGGACCTCCATGAGGGAGACCTCGGTGTCGTCGTTCTGGTGAAACTCCAGAGTGACTTCGTTCTTCCCCGTCGCACACTGGGACACGTTGGCCAGCGGGACCTCGAATGCTGTGCTTTCATTTACTTCAAATGATAACAGCGGCCCTGCAGTGTGCATAGAGCATTTTAGTGTAAAAAAAAAAAAATAAGCATCAGGGTTCTCAGGACAAGGAAAAAAAGCATTTTTAGAATGTTCTTGATGCTCTTGACAGATGAGAATACACGTTGGATTATCTAAAATAAACTGAACTCAACACCTTCAGTAGCCAACGTTTTGTCAGTCCTTAAACAGTTGTTTTTTTTTACCCGAGAACTTGGCTGTTCCCCAGTTCCATCCCTTCACACACATGTCCTTCTCCGACAGCTCCACCTTGTAGTTGGCCTTGAAGTACTCAGAGATCTTCTCAAAGTCCTGATGGACAGAAGGCAGAGAAGGAGGAGGGGGGGGGGGGGTGGAGGAGGGTAGAGATGGAAAAGACAAACTCCTTTGTGTTAGTCAGGCGGTAAAACACCCTCCAAAAAACAGAAAATGACAGAAGGTTCATTAATCATGGAGCAATTAGAACCACGCCTGCCGCTGAGGCCTCTTGGGAACACTGGAGGTGAAAGTAATCCATCTGCCCTCCGAGTCCTCCTCCCCTCCGCTGACAATCAGCCTGTTTATTTATCCTGCAGGCTCGCTTACAACTGGACGGACACACACACACACACACACACATACGCGTTTTTACTACACCGTGGGATCCACTGACAGTAAGCAGCCTGGTGGGATCCACCGTTTCTGAATGGTGTAGAGACATGGTTGTAACTGCTAAAATCATTATAATTTTTTGTTAACACAAAAATCACTTATAGCATCAAATACTCTCAAGAAAAAATTACACCTGAATTTGTGACCCCCCTGGGGACACAAACCTGAATTTGTGACCCCTCTGGGGACCAGTCCCCAGAGGGGTCACAAATTCAGGTACTTCTATTGGAACACAGCCAACACCACTGATAGGCACCTCCCATTTCATGACAAGCATTTAAATCAACGTATAATGGATGAAACCTTGTTCTGATATAACATTAACACTGAATCTATTGCCAAGGACCTGATTTCTTTCAAAAACAGATCATATTCTGATTTAAAATATAAGTGTTGAGCAAAACGTATTACCTGATGGATAATTTACCTGGGTGTTTTAACAGGCAAAACATGGTGTTTCACCTGAATGATTCAACATTAAATGTCTCTCTGCAAACTGTTACCCTTTATACAATGAAGTCTTCAAACTTCATCTGCTAGGAAAACACTTAGACCAGCTGTACAAAAGAGGAGACACTAATTGAGGTCAAAATAAAAATAAGCTTTAATTAAAAGCTCTTGTTTTAAACAGTGTCGTTTACAAAAAATTATATTTATGAATAATGAAAGACAACTGTCTCAAGTCACCTAAAGGTTGACTTTGGGTGACTTGAGACAGTTGTCTGTATTATAAAACAATATGAAATTTATATATATATATAAAAATTTCATATTGTTTTATAATAGACAGTTGTCTTCAGGTGCCAAAAGACAACTGTCTCAAGTCACCTAGAGACAGGTCTCAAGTAAACTGTCTAAAGACAACTGTCAATTATAAAACATTATGAACATTCATGAAGAGCATAATAGCCATAAACATTGGAATTTAACAACAAAAGGCACTAGTTGCCAAAGACAACTTTCTTTCATGAATATAATGCCTCTGATTTTTGCCTTTTTGTAAATGACAGGTGTCTCAAGTCACCTAAAGATACATCTTTAGGTGACTTGAGACAGTCTTCTTTAATGACCAAAAGAAGACTGTCTCAAGTCACCTAGAGACCTGTCTTTACGTCATTTACAAAAAGACAAAAATCAGAGGCATTATATTCATGAAAGAAAGGCACAAGGAGCCACAAAGGCGCAAAGACAACTATCTCAGGCACTAAGAACTGGCTTAGTTGAAGTCCCTTCTTCTAGTTCTCTTTGCACTTTCCCGCTGGATGGCAGTGATACGGTTTTTAACGTAGGACTTCACTCCGGTCCAGCTTCTGTTCTTAAGGGCTTCTGGGGAAGCTTCAATACACTTAATGCAGTCACCCTTTCCCGGTACCTTCCCACATTGTATGAAGCTCATCAGCGGTGACCAAATCTTCCTCTTTGAGGGTTCTACAAAAAACAAAAGACACAGAAAGAAAGTCAGTGGTGTTTTATTTTCAGTATCAGATGTATTGACCCTAACCTGATATGTATTTATTCCTACTCTATATACAAAAGAAGAAATAACCATGGAATGTTAAGGATTAAAATCTAATCTGAAATCAAACTCACTTTACAACAGAAAACAAACAATTTACTATATTTACATGATGCCATTTCTCTTACTGAAAACAATCATGTTACCTGCAGTTGAAAATCAGATTTATTGGCCAGAGCAGATGATATAAGAAATTAAGAAGTCTCAGTTAGGGATAATAATGAGTCTGTACCCTCATTGTCTAAATGTAGTGATTGATTGAGACCTTTTTAATCAGGCTAGAATGCACAAGCCTTCATCACATGAGGTGAGTGAGAGAATAAACAGGGATGTGATAAAGAATAATAAGAAAGTAGAGTATTAAAACGGCATTATTCTTTTAATTTCACCTTCCTTACCCTAGTATAGTTTTGCTACTGCAACAAACATGGGAACCTATGGGAATGAATAAAGTATATATTGATCTTTTTGAGAAATTAAGTAACAAAAGGTAAAATACCTGTTTTAGGGTCACCTCTGTCAGACTCAGTGCGGCGTTTTTTCTTTGATTTTAATCCTGTAAAAAAACAAATGGTGAGTATATCAATACCAACGGTTGGTATCAATTTACTTATTCAGGTCTTTGGTTACATTATATGTATTCATTGGTCTATGAAAACATAACACACAGAATTAAGTTCAACTAATGCAATATCCTTAAAAACATCTAATCATATAAATATTACAGATCATACTTTATTAACATTTGCATATCTGGAGGTTCAATTTACACATTTATGACCAGAAAAAATCTATATATATACACATATATATATATACATATATATATATATATATATATATATATATATATATATATATATATATACATATATATATATATATATACACATATATATATATATATATATATATATATACACATATATATATATATATATATATATATATATATATATACACACATATACATATATATACATATATATACACATATATATATATATATATATGTATACACACACACACATCATTAGATACACTGTATAATCTGTCATCCATAATCCTTGATTTTGTTAGGATTGGTAAAGAATAATCAATAAATTCGTATTAACCATGTACAGAGAGGGTGTCTTTTTTAGATAGTAAGAGTGATACTTGCTTTAATCTTCCTCTTTGAAACAAAAATGTGCTGGTTTAATGGTGCCTGTTTAGCTGTTCTGTCAGAAAAGGGCTACGGGAATGCAGACACAAAGTGCCACGGCCTAAATCTGTGGGGTACCTGTGACAGCAGGATGAACGCTATCTGAATCATCAGAGGTCGGCTGTTCACTGATCAGTCTTAGGGGTTCTATTAGAAGAAAAAATAATGAAAATTATGTAAGGTGAAGCAAATCTGGAAAAAAGATCTCTTCTGAATTCTGAGAGAGCTCGAGGATCCTTTTACAAAAAAGGACAATAAATGTTTATCTCAGTACTAAGCAAACAGCAATGCCTCTCTTGCTGGAAGGTGAAAACAGTCACCTGATTGTGACGCAGAGCGGAAAGATGAGCTTTTCTTTTTTGCAGCTTCATGACTGACACATTTGCAAGGTTTTGGTCAAAAGTTTTGAAAGAGAAAGTACTGGGTAATGTCTTACTGTAAGTCCTCGGAGACTTCTTCTTCTTCTTCTTTTTCTTCTTCTTGCTCATTTCATCAGAAGATCCTTCTGAACTGGTTTTATTGGTTGGGTCTTTAGATGGACTGTATTCATAGCCACTGCTTCCACCGCAGATCATAGAGGCTTCTGATTCATTCGGCTTGGAGATTGATGGAAGGCATTCTTGGGTGAGCTGGAATTTAAATATACAAGATCATTATAGCTAAATCATTTGCAGTAATTGGGCGTGAACATATTCATATTCTCATTAAGATTCCCTTAAAACCGAACATTCAAACCACTGTGCAGGACCAGTAAAAGGTTACAAGCACCACTGTCACGGTAGTTTTTGGACATTAGAAATTGATTATTTTCAATGCACTCACAATTATTAGTAGATCAGTTAATTGTTGGTTTGTGAGCATACGTATAATTTGAAAAAATAAAAATGACCCTAAATTTTTAGTTTTCATAATGGAAACTTACAAATATGCTGTCAGTTCTGGTCAGAGGTGGAATATCTGGGTCATCAGCAAAACTAGAGGAAGGACCTTCAGGTGTTAATCTCTCTGTGTTGCTGTCAGCATCCAGGCCTGTTTCCTATAAGGGGAAAAGAGAAAACAATATCAAGCACTGGCAGAAGTAGTTACTGTAACAAATATAGTGGAATCTCATTTTAGCTTCACACTCTACAGCTATGTAATATTTGTATTTGTTTGTCATCTGCTTGTGTCGGAGGTGTCAAAAGTATTCACATTCATTACTCAAGAAGTATAGATACTTGGGTTTAAAAAAAGTATCAACTCAAGCTTTTTACTTAAGTAAAAGTATGTAAGTACTGGTTTCAAAACCACTTCAAGTATAAATGTAATGTAAGGGAAAAAAATATCCCTGACAAACTCATAATGTGTAACCTCACAGATCATGTCAGTCCGTTATAATATGATGGGAAGGTGGCTTCGGATTATGTGACCTGTCGTTCAGATGATGGAAACATGGCGACATTCAGAGAGGCGACGCAAAAACAACAGAGGGACACATGTATGAAAGCGCAAGCAATATGACGTAGACAAATAAAACCCATTTTCCAGCGACGGCTAAATGACACGAGTTGGAGGACGTACACACGTTGTTCAAATTGATTAGGTAGACTGCAGTGTCTCCCCGTGGTTTACTACTTCATGGGGACGGTGGGGGGGGGGTTGTGTTAATTTGCATGAAGTAGAGAGCAAGTATGTAGAATTTTGTGGAAGATTTATATATAAATCAAATATACCAACCGTGAAGGCCAGGTTAAAGTCACCTTTGAGGAGGCCGTCACATGGGAACATGAAAACCTAAACTTATTTCTTGTTTTTCACTTACCAAACACTTGGATGCCTCCAGTAGCAGTAGTAGTGGTGATGAGGTCTCCCTCTCTGGGTTTGGGCTTCCTGAGGACTAAACACGAGAGACATCATGTTACCATTTCTCCAAAACATGAGGTTCACAAAGAGTTGAAGGCACTAAAACATAACTAAAACATAATGTGCAAAAAAAAAAAACATTGAAAAAACTTAAGAGACCCACCATCATTACCTGCATTTGGTGTTTTTCATATTCCATGTGCCTGGATAAGCATGAATTGTGATGCTTCCTCAGGCGTCGTAAGCGTGCGCTGAGCCTAGTTGACTGTGCACTCTGTCTGCAGGTGGATGAACACAGGGCAGCTGGTAAACATCTGTTTACCAAAGAAAATGATGATCTGTCTGGTTTCTGAAGGCAGGGTAGTGGATTTCAGAGACCACTAAATGTAATGTTAAACGCATTTCTAACCTGTTTCATACATGTGAGCGCGTTCAGAACACACAGAATCCTGTTGTAAAAGTAAGTGCTCTACTGGCCGCTCAAGATGAAAGCAGAGATCCAATGTTTCCTCTATTATAAGAAAAGCCCCCCTATAATGTAATTATAGTAATACATCACTAACTACAACTTGCGTGCAGCTTTATAAGGTTTAAAAAACTTGAGGACTATTAGTTAATTAAGAACCAGTAACTTGAGCTTCTTAATATTGAAAGTTAATTATAAATATAACTACTGATAGCATAAAGTAGTAAGTGAATATTGAAGTGATTATTTATACATTTTATTGGCAGTCCATGATCAGAAAAATACCAAAGAAATAGTCCAACATTTTCACCTGATTAACGTTAGCAATGTTACATTAGCATAACCACCCTATGCTAATACAAAATGGAGTGAGACTTTAGCTGCAAACATGTGCTCAGTAAGTTGAGCTTCTTAAAATCAAAAGTTAATAACTACTGGTAGCATGAAGTAGTAGAGGGAAAAACTATTAACTTACTAATTCATCTATTTATATATTTCACTGGCAGGCCATGATCAGAAAATACTGAAGAAATAGTCCAACACCTGATTAACGTTAGCAATGTTACATTAGCATAACCACCCTATGCTAATACCAAATGGAGTGAGATTTTAGCTGCTAACATATGCTTAGCATAAAATAACAGATAATACAGCTAAGTTTAGTTTTATGTAATGTTACTTACTTTTTTTTCCTTTGTTTCCCCATCCTTGGCCATGTAGTGTGTTTGTCTGTGCTGCCTCGTCCGTGTAGCCTGCTGGTGCTGCCTCGTGTAGCCTGCTCGTGCTGCCTCGTGCTCTTTCTGACGTTCATCAGGAAAGTGATACTTTTGACCGCGAGTGGGGGATGGGCATAGGTAAACCGGGGACCGCAAATCTCAGGAAAAGTGTGTTCCTCACCTCGAGTAGGTACAGAAATTGCTTAACTTGTTCCGAACCATATAAAAAAACACATAGGTAGTTGGTTATCATACTATATTGTATTAATGGTTGTGACACATTTGTATTATTACCATTGTATAAAGTTGTAGTTATTACTGCAAGATATAGGCAGTAGTCTACAGATTTAAAGTCTTTTCTTAGATTTTTTAAAACTAAAACTTTGTTTCCTTTGTTTCCCCATCCTTGGCCATGTAGTGTGTTTGTCTGTGCTGCCTCGTCCGTGTAGCCTGCTGGTGCTGCCTCGTGCTGCTTCTGACGTTCATCAGGAAAGTGATACTTTTGACCGCGAGTGGGGGATGGGCATAGGTAAACCGGGGACCGCAAATCTCAGGAAAAGTGTGTTCCTCACTTTGAGTAGGTACAGAAATTGCTTAACTTGTGTTCCGAACCATATAAAAAAAACATGGGTAGTTGGTTATCATACTATATTGTATTAATGGTTGTGATACATTTGTATTATTACCATTGTATAAAGTTGTAGTTATTACTACAAGATATAGGCATAGGTAAACCGGGGACCGCAAATCTCAGGAAAAGTGTGTTCCTCACTTCGAGTAGGTACAGAAATTGCTTAACTTGTGTTCCGAACCATATAAAAAAAACATAGGTAGTTGATTATCATACTATATTGTATTAATGGTTGTGATACATTTGTATTATTACCATTGTATAAAGTTGTAGTTATTACTACAATATATAGGCAGTCTACAGATTTAAAGTATTTTCTTCAGACAGAAAAGATATACGGCTCAATCAATTTTATTTTTATTTCTTTGTGGTTCGTGTTTAGCAACATGTTAAGCAATGTCAAACAACCACTTTACAGAACACTGACTTCTGCATCCGATTCATAGCTTGCTCATTTGGCCCTCTGTATTAAGCTGATTAATCCATGCGTCTGTAAAAACAAAACATAAAATGTAAACCTTGAAACACCCATCAACTGCAGTCGCAACCAATTGTATTTTACCCAAATTGAGGATTGGCTGTTAAGCACAATGTGGCAGTAACTTATGAAGAGGGAAAAAACCTCACTTACTGCACTCTGTCTAACGTTAGCCAACGTTAGCTAGCAAGCAAGTGAACCATTTTCCGTTGGTCAATGGGTGCTTGTTTTTTTTATTTTGAACCGGAGATGGTGACAGAGTCTGGATTTGTTCTCCCCGCACTCACATGTCTCTTACTCACACTCACAGGTGTTTTAAATAAACGTTTGATTTTTCTCGCACACGCAATATCTGTCAAGGCGAGATTCGAAAACATTCTATGACAACTGAACCAGGTCATTAAGGCTAAAATGTTTATGACAAGTTAACTAAGTTATCATTATTATTAGACAAAATAATCTGGGAATTTTTTGCCCCTCTTCTAGTGATTTCAGGGTCAAAATTATATTTCTTAGGGGCAATTTTGCCCTTTGCCCTTTTGTATTTCCGACACTGTATAAGGGTTGGATGATATGGTAACACACTCAATCAGCAACACTGTCAGCACCAGCAACCTGCCCCAGACTCCTCCCCAAGCCCAACCGAGTCTCACGCCTCTATATCCCCCTCCCGAGACGTTAGCCGGCTTTTTAAAAGACAAAACCCTCGTAAAGCATCTGGCCCGGACTCCATCTCCCCCCACACACTGAAAGATTGGGCTGACCAGCTGTCTCATGGTGTTCACTGCCATCTTCAACACCTCCTTGGAGACATGCCACGTTTCAGCCTGCTTCAAAGCCTCCACCATCATCCCTGTTCCCAAGAAGCCCAGGACTCAATGACTACAGGCCCGTCGCCTTGACCTCTGTAGTCATGAAGTCCTTTGAACGCCTAGTCCTGTCCCACCTGAAGACCCTCACCAACCCCCTCCTGGACCCCCTGCAGTTCGCCTACAGAGCCAACCGGTCTGTAGACGATGCTGTCAACATGGCCCTCCACTTAATCTTCCAGCATCTGGACCCCCCAGGAACCTATGCCAGGATCCTGTTTGTGGACAGCGGCACGTGAAGCTGGGGAAACACGTCTCAGTCTCTCTGACCATCAGCACCGGTTCCCCCCAAGGCTGCGTTCTTTCCCCTCTGCTCTTCTCCCTGTAAATGAACAGCTGCACCTCCAGCCACCACTCCGTCAAGCTCCTGAGGTTTGTGGATGACAACACCCTCATTGGACTGATCTCTGGTGGGGACGAGTCTGCCTACAGGTGCGAGTCTGACAATCTGGTGACGTGGTGCAGCCAGCACATCCTGGAGCTCAACTCTATGAAGACAGTGGAGATGGTTGTGTATTTCAGGAAGAATGCAGTCCATCTTCCCACATCACCCTATGTGACTCCCCCGTCACCACTGTGGACTCCTTCTGCTTCCTGCGCTCCATCATCACCCAGGACCTCAAATGGAGCTGAACATGAGCTCCATCACCAAGAAGGCTCAGCAGCGGATGTTCTTCCTGAGGCAGCTGAAGAAACTCAACCTGCCAAAGACGATGATGGTGCACTTTTACACGGCCATCATCGAGTCCATCCACTGCTCCTCCATCACGGTCTGGTTCCCTGCAGCCACAGCCAAGGACCAGGGCCGGCTGCAGCGCGTCATCCGCTCTGCAAAGAGGGTCATCGGCAGCAATCTGCCGTCTCTCCAGGACCTGTTCGATTCTAGGACCCTGAAGCGAGCTAGAAAGATTGTTGCCGACCCCTCTCCCCCTGGACATTACCTTTTTGTGCCCCTTCCATCTGGCACAAGGCTGAGGTCCATCAGGACCATGACCTCCCGCCACACAAACAGTTTCCTCATCAACAGATGTCCCCCACTGACTGACTCTGTCATCCCACCGTCGTCACTTTTTATTCACACTCCACCTGCACGAACACTCATTTGTCACTTTGTTTGCTGGTGCACTTTAGTTTAACTTTTTTTAAACTAAATTACTAACTCATAGTATATTTTATTCCTTGCACTATGTTGTCTTGTTCATATATATATATATATATATATATATATATATATATATATATATATATATATATATATATATATATGAACAAGACAACATAGTGCAAGGAATATAATATATATATAAAAATAAAACGCATATATTTGAATATCTAGTCCAGACTGAAAGACACGCGCGCATTCGCAAAGCCGCCTCTGATTCTGCAGCGTCCTTCCTCGTTGAGGAATTCCATAGGTTGCGCATTAGGCACCTCAATTAAAGGACAAATTAATACAACAAGACATAACTACTTCTCATCACTCACGCCCTCTGTGCATAGCAGTTTAAATAAACAACAATAAACAAATACTGAGTCCTGATACTGTGCAAGCAATTTAGGGTCGCAATTCCCAAATATGGCAAGCTTCATTCAGTGATTGAAACATACTATTAACATTAATTGAAGTTTATAGAAAATAGAACCGACATTGAACTCTCCAAGCGAGCTGTGCTGTGATAAACATTGAACTTTTCCTTAGCATGGAATGGCAAATAATCAAACCAGCTTTTGTAGCCTATCTAGTCTATTTTATTCATGCAATATGAAGTCTGTTCAGTAGTGCCGCTGTTGCGTCTTTCATTTCTTTACAAATGAAATATTAATTTTCACATTTGAATATCTGTTTTAACTATTAGCATATAAGAATATAAAATATTTGTTGACAGCCTTAGTATATATACGCATTATAGTATTTATATTCTTTAAACTTTTTTTAAAGAATGAAAGCGTTTAAAAAGGAGGTTTACTGGTAAATGGGTTTGGTCATTGATGTTATTATCACCTTATTAAAGTTTGATTACATTAAAGTCAACAAATGACGATACACACTGCAGTACCCCCTCTCACCACTACGCCACACACGTTCACACATCTTACACACTTTACACACTAAGTATGGAAACGGTCCCCACAGTGCCGACGATACACACTGCAGTACCCCCTCTCACCACTAGGTCACACACACACACACATAAAGTAGGAAAAAAATTCTCCGTGGGGTCCATTTTTTTTTTGAAAAAAAAGGCACCAGCCTATCAGCAGGCTGTTTTCTATCGTTGCAATGCTTGTGCCTGTGGGGACCGGGTGTCGGGTCCCCACGGGGAAAATTGGTCCTCATGGGTGAGTGAAATGTCAGGAGGTGGACCCCACCGGGATATAAAACGCACACCACACACACACACACACATCACACACACACAGCGATAGCAGTCCTCCTATAGTAATAATTTGTTCATGTCAGTGTAACCGGCACACACACACACACACACACACACACACACACACACAATCACACAATCACACAATCACTTCCACGTGTGTATGTGTGTGTGTGTGAGTGAACGGGCCGGGGAAGGAACTCTGTGGGAAACAGAGTTTACGCACCTGGATATCTGCCTGTCCATAAGGTTATTACAGCCAATTAGAGAGCAGGGTCTGTGTGTGTGCATTCATCAGTTTGTTTGTAAGCCTGGATTGGGCTTGGGGGGGGGGGGGGGGGTTTGTGCAGAAGTTGCCTGTTGTTGTCGGTGTGCGTTTTCATTCCCAGTGTCCTCATCAGGCCTGCTGTTGAGTGTTTCTCCTCATTACAGTTTTGGCACATTTGTTCTTGCTCAGCACTTTGAATCATAATAAACAGACCCCCCACCACCTACTGCAGACACAGGCCTGCTCAACACAACAGTCTGTCTTCCATTACAACATCTCCAACCACGCTCTCCTAACAACCTCCAACCTCTCGCAGCTTCGCACCAACAGAGCCGGCCAACTTCCTGTTGCCTCCTCAAACACACAAATAGCAAAATAATTATTTCATGATACGGCTCGACAAGACTTTTCTTTGGAACCCAATAGATTACATTATTCTATCCGCATGTCAGTGAGGATCGGTGTAATTAGTATTTTATTGATTTTAGCACAATTATCTACATCGTTCAAGGGTTCTTTGATAAATTTGTTTGATAAAAAGGCAATTTACGAAATAAACATGGATTTCTAAAAACATAAATAAATAGAAGTTTCAGCATTCATTCACACTCAACAATCAGACTCACTGTGTGTGGCATTGCTGACGTTACCTGCAGTAAATAAGGACCGACGGCTGACGGCAGAAAAGTAGAAAATTATGCATTATTGTAGATTCATGTGACACTTGTTTAAATGTTTTGATAAATTGTTGGTATTGCACGTCTTGAACTTGCATGTTCCTTTTGTGAAAGACATTACAGGTCATTTAGCTGATGCTTTTTCCTAAGCCACTTACATTGCATTTTTAACCCATGTTTTTTTTTTTTTTTTTTTACATTTTTACCTGGGGAGCATTTAGGGGTTGGGTGTCTTGCTCAGGGACACTTCAACATGGCACACGAAGCAGCTGGGATTTGAACCACCGACCTTGCGGCTCCCAGCGCAGCAAACTGCTCCACACGCCACCGTCGACAGTGTGAATGTCTTCACATTATGCACCTGTTACGGCTCTTGAAACTAACAGTTTTACCATATTACGGGCACATAACGCATCTTTGATGAGATAAAACAGCAGATGCACTGCTGGAGAAGCAGAACTGGTCATTATGTGGACTTTTGTCACAGTGAGCTACTTGAAAAGTCACTTTTGGACAAAAGAACATTCATCACTTTCGGTTGCTAAAAAATACTTTTCAACACCCAGATGCGAACATTCAACCATGACGTCTCGGGCCACTGAACAGGAGACACGGACGAGCCTCTGTGGACGCCTGCAGGCCGGCTGCACTGGAGCAGCCTCTCACTTCAGAAGGATGCATCAGCTAAACCCTCCCGCCAACTCCCGATTACCGACACTGGCTGTGGGATAATAAACAATGACATCACGGCATGTGCTCCGGGACGAGATGATCCATCTACCCCCTCCGCCCCCCAAAAAACTACGCTGATTAACCCCCGGAGACGCCACCGCTCCAGGTTATACCCATTCCTCCATCCTCATTTTATACTCGCGAGCTGACATTGCCCATACGCTCAGAGCAGCGGGGGGAGAGGTGGTAAAAAAAAAAAAACTACAACTACAACCGCAATTTTTTTTCCTTTTCTTCGTTGGTCTCGGCCAAATTGTTTCAGTGGATTGATGTAAACACTGACTCGCATGAGCCGATGATTACACTGTTTATGGAACACACATGCTCTCGCTGGTTTCCCTCATTAATCCCATTAGGAGCTTTGGAGAGAAGACTCCACTCTTTCACATACTTTTAATAACAGCCCACAGGATTTTTTGCGAGATGGCAGCGTTTTTTTTTTGGAAGTTGTTTATCGCCGATCCCCCTTCTTGTGTTACCTCGCTCCTCATAAGCACAGCGCTGAACGAACCAGCGGTGTTTCTGCGTTTGTCAGTCTGTAATGTTCCAGTCTAGTATGGTAACAATTGCATCACCAAAAAAATAGAAAAGAAAAATACCGGGATGAAAGATTTAGAGTCTTTTTGAGGATCTCACACGAAAAATGACCGAATCGTTTGAGAGCCTGAACTTTTAAACTTAAAAAGAACATTAAAGAACTTTATTAAAAGCAAACCTACCGTGTCCCTGAAGCCGTCATATTTGTAGATGTGTCCCGAGTTGGTGCCCAGTTTGATGCCGTGACCTAAACACACTCGCCTCCATTGGGCCAGGTGGAGATCGCTCGTGGGGATGCTGTCCACCTTCCCAGTCTTGCTGCTCTTATAAACCACACTTTGTTTGCCGAAACGCAGCCGCCCATCATTCTGCAGCAGCAAAGGAAGAGGCACAAACGGGCATAGGACTCGTTTAAAAAACGTTGGGACTTTGAAGCATCAAATAAGAGGTGTGTTCGTTGTAAATCAGGAAAAAAAAAGATGCATTAGTCAACTGACAAAAACTGAAACTGCTCATTTTGATGATTAATTGTTTAAGATGTGTTTTTTTTCCCATTCAAAAAATGGTAGGAATTCACCGTTGGTGAATGCGATGATTAGCAAATACTCATTACATGATAGTTCTTATGGATAACTCCTTTAAAACAATGATGGTTCAGGTCATCCCCATTGGCAATACAAATTCAACTGGAAACTTAAATAAAACTTTGAAAACCATGAAAAATGAACAGGACCACGTGACACTTTGAAATGACATGCAAATGTAATGACCTCCACACTGCTACATTCAAAGACACAACCTTAAGTAGACAAACATTTGGAGTAGGCATAGATCAGTGTGTGTGTGCGTGGTTCTGCGCCGCACATCTGGACAGGTGTTTGATGAGGATACTGACCCAGGAGCCTTTGACCTCCTGGTAAATGTCGCTGAACTCCAGCGTGTCTCCCATCTCAGCTGCAGGCGACGACTGGTCCTCTACAGACAGAAGAGGAATTACATCACTTCCCCACGTGTCTTTTTAACAGCTATTTGTAATTGTTTCCACTGTGAACTGAAAACAACATGGACAGACACTTGATGCGATTGTTAATACCACGCACTGCATGGTGCGCCTTTGTTAACTTTTTGTTTGTGTTGTATATTTTTAGCATGACCGACTGATGCTCGTCACCGTTACTGTGCACTCAATGAAATTGCGAGCTCATTTGAGCCAACAGGGACATCCACCCACTGCACATCCGCATTGTTATTTTATTCTTATATTAAATCAATGAATAGCCGATAGAACCCATTGACCGGTCCAACAGTTGTTGAATAAAAGCGACAACTAACGTCCACGATGTGCTACTAACAATAGCTAGGCTAACTCGAACTGCTCACGGTGCGCTTATTTTCCACTACGTTGCAGCACGGAGTGAGGCCGACTCCTCAAGCAGATTAACAAGCAAAACTGACCGCAAGCACCGCCCGTATAGAGGCGCAGTGTGCATCATTTCAAGCGCTCCAGTTGGAGTAGGCCGGTGAAAAGAAATCAACAGAGATTCGGAGGTCATTTTGAAAGCTAAACAGCTCCACGTAACGCACGCCGTCGAAACAGCGTCCTTGTCAGATACAAACACATACAAATGAGTTACTAAACAAGCGAAAGAGTAGAATTTAAAACTTCATGTCTTACAGTCAACGTGATGAGAAGCTCCCCCTGTTTCCCGCGTGTTGCATCGGGAGCTAGCGCGACGTCACCGGAAGAAACCAGCAACTGATGGTATTTACTTCCGGTTTGACAAATAATTATTTTCTCTTTTCTCGTTAAAGCTTCACGCTTGAAAACATCCGCTCAGAAAAATGTGTTTTCGACTGAGCCTTTTGTCTCTTGTGGAAGATCAACGACTGAGCTGCTTGTAACAACCGCTGTTTGAAGATACACGTACAGTAGTCCGCGCCACACGCAGCCGACTGCAGTGACCCGTCATCACCATTAGGTGGCACACAACCCTTCTCATGTTAGTAGGTGACGTTAGTAGTGTATTAATGTAAACGGTTTTATATGTTCTATATATGTTCTTCATTTTATATGAAGAACAGTACCGGGGTTTCCATCCTCTAATTGTGTACCAATTAATGAGAGTGAAAAAAGGATATGACTTAATTTACTTCACACAGTATAAATGGGATTTTGGAACAGCGATATAGAGCAAACCTTCTGTGAATGCGGGGAGGCCCTGGATTAAATACTAATCAAAGGATATTCTACTCACGTGCAGATACATTACTAGAGGTTTTTGAGAGAGATAATCTATTAATTCACTTGAACCCACTCATTAAAGTCTATACAGATTGTAGGCCGCACATGTTTTTAACTTAAAAAAAATAACACATTAATTTAAAAAATGTGACATACAATTAAATCATTCAACTGAAATAAAAGCTTTACAACAGGGCCTCGGTATATTCAATTAGGAAGTAAAATGTAAATCAGAGGCCCAAACAGAATTTAAATGAAATCAAACCAAACCAGTTTAAGGAAAATATTTAAATTGGAACCAGGTCAAATCGTCATCATCGGTTAGGCTTCTACTTGAATTTCCAACCTCGGGTCACGTACGTGCTGCGCAGTGGCAGCCGACGGTGAGAGAAGAAGATCTCCGCGTAATCCAATAAAAAAAACTAAAAGCCAAGGAATGAGGGGAGAAGAAAGAAGCGCCCTGCAGCAGCCAAACCCGTGTCCTCATACACCCCCTTTCTCAAAAACAGGCTGAAATAAAACAGACGGAATATTTACTAATGGGTGTAACGTGTGTGCCATGCTCTATTGATAACTGTTTTTTCGTAATACAGATTATGAGAGGCCTCTAAATTTAATAGGCCCTAGCGTGCTTGTAATATCCCTGTCGACAGCTATTCACATATGAAATCTTCCCTGAACTTCATTCGGTTATTCCACGATATATTGTTGTTTTTCATATTTAAAATTATGCTCGGCCTTCTTTTGCCTAAACATATGGGGGGGGGGGATAATCACTCTGAGTTTTTTTGTTGTTGGTGTGGTTTTTGTTGTTTTTAGTGTTTAGAGAAAGTCTCCGAGTGGCCTAAATAAGTAGGCCGCTGATGGGAAAAGAATAGTCGCCCATAAAAAAGGGCGAGAAACGGCCCGATAAATAAGAGAGAAAAGCCGAAAATGGAATGTAACTATTTCCAGGATGGTTTGAGAGTCACTCAAATCATCCGCCGGCGTCTCCGTGAACTCGCGCACCTGATTAGAAGGGAAGCGGATTACAGATCAAACGGCCGCCGTCCTCATCGCGCTCGGGAGGATGAAGAGCGGAGACAGACGCGCACGTGATTTGTGACGTGTCCCGTGGGGCGCCGGGACCCGTCCGCGGATGCGTCAACCCGGTGAATCACAACGAAATAAGGAGAGACGGGGATGGGGGAGGAGGGAAGGAGGGGGGAGAGAGAGAGAGGCAGAGAGGGAGAGAGAGGGAGAGGAGAGGAGGTAGGGCGGAGGTACATAAAGGCTGCTCCGTCCTTCAGTCCGTCACACGGACCACACACGTCAAGCCGGCGCAGCATCAAACCAAGTCAAGGTTTCTAGAAAGCAAACCTGATCCACAAAAGGAAAGAATACGTTATTATCGGTTTATTTCAGCTATTGAAATTCAGTGGACCAAGTTGCGAGAGCGGACTGAACGGAATAAAAGGATTGGGATAAAAAGAAAATGCTTTGCGGAGGTAAGTGCTTAATTCAAATAGCCTTTTCGTGGGAGTTAAAAAAACTGAAATAAAAAACACCTATGTGATGTCACGATCATCTTAACGATTTACGATATATATTGTATTATTTAGGCATATATTTATGGCGTTCATTGGTATTTAAATGTTTTCCTTAGCAAATCCAATTTGTCTTGTAAATGATGGAAATATATGCCACGTGTTCGCTGTTTAGTTTTCGCACGATGCAATTTTATCCCATCTTGTGGTTTGTGCATTTTGCAGGCAATATTTAAGTATCTAATTGTGCACGGTCATGTATTACAATTCAATTGTTTTGGTTATCCTGTGAACAAAAAGAAAACTAAAATAATTGTATTTGTAACGTTTTTAAAATTCCATTTTAGTTACATATACAGAAATCCTTTCTTTGGCAAAGAAACACACGGGTTTGGTAGATCATCACCGCAGCTCAGAGTTTTCCAAAGAAATACAAAGAAATTAAGTGCACATCACGCAGACTTGTTCAACACAAAATCAAACTTTTGTTATTTTTAGAGATGTATTATCATCGAAAAAATGTAAACAGGATTGTGAGATGAACAGACAGCAAAGTGGGGTGGCGGGTTATAGAGAGAGAAGAGAGAGAGAGAGAGAGAGAGAGGGGGGGGGAGTACTGAAAGAAAGTGTGTGTGTTACAGAGAGAAGGGGAGGTGTTCTCATTCACAGTAAAAAATGGCATGGGTTGAGGAGGTCAGAGGCAGCTAAAGCCTCTGTCTAGTTAGCTGTCACTGATATGAAAAAGTAGATGATTCAAGTTAGTCAGGGTGTGAGCTCGCGCGCGCGCACACACACACACACACACACACACACACACACACACACACACGCACACACACGCACACGTTTCTTCTTCTGTTGCGGTGCGGCTGCTGCTCTGCGTCTATTGAAGGAAGGAAAGGGAGGTGAAAGAAAGTTGTGCAGAGCTGATAAAAGATGCGCTGAAGTTTGTCTTTTCCTCTTTCTCTCCCCCTCTCCGTCCACTACAGCTCACCATCTTTCCCTCCCCCCCTCGCTCCCTCGCTCTCCTCTAGGTGGTCACACCAGAGGCCAAATATCCTATATAAAACTGCTGCTCCCTCTGATACGCAAAGCAAATAAATACACGCAGAGCTCAGCTGTCGTGGAACACAAACAACACAAACACACACAAACAAACGCACTTCACCAGGTAGGCACACAAAACGGCACGTGCTCACACACATAATTGCCCGTGTTTTTCCTCTTTCTCTCTCTTACACACACACACACACACACACACACACACACACACACACACACACACACACACACACACACACACACACACACACTGTGACAAGGTCTGTTATTTCTGGCCGGGTTGAATTAGTGTCGGTGTGTTTCAGATAAAAGATTTAGTGTGTGTTGGACCTGCGAGCTGAAGCACAGCAGCCAAAAGGAGGAAACAAAGGAAGAGTGAAAGGAGAGAGAGAGAGAGAGAGAGGGGGGGGGACCCTTTCACATCTTTTGACTGGCTTACCACTGTCCTCAATTCTTCACGGTATATATATATATATATATGTGGATATCAGGAAGATTTTTTTTGGGGGGGGGTAAAGAGAGGTAGAGGGACAGATAAAAGTATAGATATAATAGAGGGAGAGAGAAGCAGAGAGGAGCTGGCGGAAGAAGGGTTAATGCAGTGCAGATTCCCGATTGACAGAAGTTAGCAGCACCGAGGGAAAGAGAGAGCAGGGAGTAGGGGGGAATGATATAAAATGAGTCGGTCACGCTTTGAACAGTTACACATGCTGTTTACATTTTTCCCAAATTAACATGGCCCCTCGCTTCAGAGTACTCTCCCTCGCTCCCTCCTCTCCACCAACTTCTTTTCCTATGCCTCCTTCCTCTCAAATCCCCTCTTCCCTCTCCTTCCCTCCTCTGGCCGGATCCCTCCAGACCCCAACACACCTCTCCTCCCTCTCCTGATCCAGATCCGTACCACCTCGGTGTGGAATAGTCTCAAGTCCCTCATTCATTCATGTTGTGTCGTCATCTAAATTGATGAGCTGGTAACATTTTCCTTTGTAATCTCCAGAGGGGAAACAAATAACAAGAAATACACAAGAAGACTTCTTTACTAACAATGGTTAAGCAGGACATATGGGCAGCTTATGCATGAAGTAAAAGATAAATTATTGATACGGTAAATAAATAAACATATACTGAGGCACCAAATGCATCAGTAAAAAAAGGGGGATCAAACAGTTTATATATGAGTTTCAAAATAAAACAAGTGAGGTAACAAATCTGTTCAACACTGCAGATAGTTTTGTCCATCAGAAGATAGAAACTCAATTTGACATTTTCATTTAGATATTTTAACATTTCTTCATCAAAAACTCCCAAACTCCTTTATATTCAGCATGAGCGGGCTATCAAACTAGACAAATAATTCAATATTCTTATTAGACACGATTTAACTGGCTTAAATTATGAATCCACTAACAGATTATAGTCGTCATTTAATTTCCTGTCAACTAACAACAATAATTTGACTTATTTGTACTAATCTTTTGATTCTACCGTGCAGTACGTTTTAGTTTTTTCAAGTTTTTCATAAACCTGGTGACGGGTTTAAGCGGTATATTAAAGACCGAAGGTCTTAGGTGGAGGGAGAGAGTGGAGCCAATTAGTGAAAGGAAGAGCGGGGAGCGGTAACCACGGACAGAAAGGAAGGAGCCTTTAAAAAAGAAGGTTGGATGTTTCAGTAAGATTCAGGGGGAAAAGGGAGACATATGAAGGGACGGCGAAATTGAAACCAAACATGGCGACAACGCTCGGCCCCATCGGAATCCACAGATTTAAAAGACCCAAATGCATGGATGGATTTGTTTATAAGGTGAATAGGGGAGACAGACATCGGGCTACGAAAGGGAAGCACACACATGACATTGAGTTTATGACCAGTGACACGTAGTTTCACAAAGAGATTCTGGGCATAAACCACACTTTTATTGGCTCTTTTAATTGTTTTCTTTCATCTTTGTTTTTTTTTTGCATTACTGATGCCGTTTGGCTGCCCGTGCCAGTGCCAGGAGGATCAATTCTAAATTCAGCATGAACAAACCACAGATGAGGGAATTTCTTGGAACAAGAGATGGGAAAAATGTCTTTTTTTATATGTATTTATTCAGGATAAGGTTGTGCAAATATGGATCTCTAGTGCACAATCTGGATGCATGTGTGTGTGTGTGTGTGTGTGTGTGTGTGTGTGTGCGTTGAGTTAGTGAAGGAATGCACATTTGATTGAGTGCAGACTGCACATAAATCTGGCATTTAACTGTACACAGACACAACACCGACCCTGACCCCCGACTGTCAATGTTACGAACTGAACTGAACAGAAATGCAACCCAAGTGAAGAATTATTTCTTCATGGCAGATTTCTTTCAGTCTGCAGTGGAAAAACGCACATTTGAAAATATTACTGTATATTATGTATGTATGTATTATGATTAAAAGTCATTAACGAGTCCTTCAATTCCGATGGCACTCTGAGTGACGCGTCTCCTGACAGAAGCACGAAACATGGCTGAATACATCATTTAGCTGTCTGATGGGGGTCTCATTTGGTCCTCTGGTGAAGAAGAGGAGTACTGAGTACAACTCTTAAGCGTGAGGAGGGAGGGGACGCAGTGAGCAGCATGTTGTTTGGCTTCTGGGAAACACTCTGCGGTTCCAACGTTTTGTTTCAAAATCGGGCTGCGTTGCCTTATGAATGTTAAACCATGTCAGTTTGCCCGCGTCGCCCTATAGGCATCGTTGCGCTGGACCATGTAACAATTAAACTCCTAAGTTGAGCTGATTTCTCACATCTTCGACTTGATGCTGATGTTTTCTTGCTGTTTTAAGACTTCTTTTGTGCTTAATGCGATGAAGGGCAACCCCTTTTGGCTGTGGAGCCGTTTTTTCCCCTTCGACCAGACTGGAAAGATTACCTTGCACATGGATTTTCTTACATTACCAAATTCTGTTTTTAGTACTTTGTTTTAAAAAACCTCTGGCGGTGGTGCATGTTGGAAAAGATGGGATAGTCCTCTTGGATGACGGCAGTACAACACTCTGGTTTACCAAAACACAGTGTGAAACTACCCTGAACGCGACCTCGCACCCTCTGAACCCTCTGAACCCTCTGAACCCCGACCCTGCACGATCTTCAGTTTTGACCTTTTTCGCAGCTCAGAAGCTGCGATGGCCGAAGCTCACGTCGAGCTCTGCAATTGCAGATGGCGGCCAGACTTCCAGAGTGACGGATCTGACTTTAGAACCGGCGAGCAAAACCGTTCTGATCTGTTGCGAATAACGGAGCTTCCCTCTACGCACGTAACATGCAGAACCCCTGATTTCACACAGGCACGCACACACACAGACGCCAGTGCACATCGTGGCTGGCGGCGGTAGGGAACCCCTGTGTTGCTGTAACGCAATCCTCCCACGGAGAATGTCCTGGTTTCAAACCTGCCCTGCGGAGTGCGCCTCCGCTGCCAGGTACACGGGCTGCAGGGCTCGGGCTGCAGGGCTCGGCCTACGCGCCGCCTGCAAGGTGTATTGCTCAATGCGAGGTTACGTAACGACAAACCCCCGGGTTCCTGGGTTACAGTTGTCCCGAGTTTTCTGCTCCGAAAGAGCGGTTGTTTCAAGCCGGAGCGGAGGATGCTTTAAGACATGTCAGCGCTCAATAGCAACAAGAAGAAGAAGAGGCTTTCACGTCTGGCAATCATCTCCCAACATGTGGCCGCAGACAAAGTTTGGAACCGTTTGGGTTGATTTTTGCCAAGTTAGCAACTTTCTTTTTGTATCCCGGGCTCCTTTTTTTTGGGGGGTACCTGTTTATTCCTTCTGAATGCCACCCTTGTTGCCTGTGTGTGTGTGTGTGTCCCCTTCCTTCAGGCCTGTTTACTCGGAGACGTCGTGTTGATTTAGGGGTGTTTTGATGCTAATGGAGGAGGAACCGGTGCTTGATGAGCTCCAAATGTTCAGCCGCCGTTGAAAGATGCTTATTGCTTCCGACAGGTGATGGGGATTTTGAGGGCGAGGAGATGGGAGAGGGCTTGGCTGACGCAGGTTGCGGCATAGTCGACTGATTTCTGATTGAAGGTGTGTGTGGGAGCATTTGGGAGTTGCCCAAAGTCCAACCTTTTTTTTTTTTTAGAAGATCTTCTGGGGAAAAGCTTTGATGAAGCCGACAACTCAGGGTCGACAGGTAGTGGGAGAGCTACCGGGCACGCACTAATCCCGTTTTAATTTCAAACTGCCGGTTTTTCTAAAACTGTCAATCAATCCGTCGAGCCAAATTCGACGTGCAACTTCGGCGAGCTTCAGCTTGTTGCCATGTTGTCGTTTCAATTCGTAAAACACAACCAAAAGCGGTGAAGTCATTTCATTCTGGTGATTTTTTTTTTCTTCCTGACCACTTTACATTTTTGGGTAAGGGACAAAAAGACCCAAACCTATGTAAAAAACCCCCACATTTTTTAAATGGTCGAACACATTTTTGTGCGTGAGTAATATGGAGGACGTGACATCATTAGGTTTCGACCCAACCCGTGCGTACCCATGCGTCAAATGCAAGCGGTTGAGTCAGAAGGAAAAGGTGTCGACATTTTAAAGTCAGAACTTGTTTTTCCTAAAAAAAAAAACCCTGAATGCGCGTGGAGTGTTTAAACTTTTAACACTTGATTTTCTTCCCGTGGGGCCCATGACGGATGGATGAAAGAAAAAAGAGGCAACAGAGAGAGAGCAGGGGAGCTAATCGGGGTTAATTGTCTGCAGTCATTTTCCCCGGAGGCATAAGAGGGATGAAAGTGAGGGGAGGAGGGGGGGGGGGGGACAGAAAATGGGCAGTGACTAGTTCCAGAGGCGAAAGGGATTAAATTGATGAGGCAACGAGAGACCCGATTGAGTCAGAGAGAGAGAGAGAGAGGAAGTTGACACACATTGTGCAACACATATTTCATACCTGTTGTACAGCAGCACGTTCTGCCTACAATTACAAGCATGACGCACTGGCGTCTGGGTGTCAGGAGGAGGGGGCAGAGCAGAGAGGACGGAAAAGGATGACAGAGACCAGAGAGCGCGCGTCGAAAGAGAGAGACGGTCAGAAGGGGAAGAGGGGAGCTGAGAACCACCTTCCAGCTCCAGTTTTGAAATCAGAGAAAAGGAGACTTAAAGTTTTCTAGTGTTAAATTATTCCCCCCCCCCCTAAAAAACACACACACACTCAAAACCATCGTATACATTCGCAGCCATGTGAATTTCATCCACATATATAAAATAACGGCTACAAACGTCTTCACAAACACTCACACAGTAACATAAAACACCTACACAAACACTCTGAAAACTAAACAAGTCCCCAGCAAACATGATACAACTGATGCAAACACATTCATGTTTGTGATTGTGATGAGAGCCTCATGTCTGGGATGTGTACATGTGTGTATTTATGCGTGTTAAAGCAACAGGCCGGTGCATTGAGCACAGGAGTCATTTGTCTGACTCTCTGAAGCTCTTAAGTGAGGTTTTATTTGAAGCCAGACTAAACGTCCGACAGCCAGAAACCTCTAAAATTAGATTGGAAACGGAAAAAGCTTTATTGGCAGTGTCAGATGACTCCGACCTGGCCGTATGTAAACAGACGAGGCCATCGCCATAGAGACAAAGAAATAAGCCAGAATATTGTAAAAAAAAAAAAAAAAAAAGAGAAATGCTGTGAACAATGTGATGGTGCAGCGACCAGACGGACGCTTGGCAAGAGCAGCTGAGGTGATTTTTGTCCGTTGAGTTCTCGGATCATCATGTTAATTAAAAACCAAGCATTCGAGTTAAAATAATCACCAAACGCCTGAGAAAATAATGGCTGAGAATAATTCACCCGTCTTGTTATGGTTACGAATCCCGCTTCAGTGTGTGTTGATTATCACCTAGACCCCCCGTGACGCCGGTGTCCTTATAGAAACATCCCGGACCGCTTTAATCATTTTTTGATTTCTCCACAGTGCATCAGCGCCGCCTAGTCTTGCTATTGGCCGCTGCCATGGCGACGGCCCTGGACACTTCGCCCAACCTGGCCAGCGAGAGGAGTTCGATAGAAAGCACGTACGAGCTGACCAAATACCTGGAGTACCAGCTCAAGGAAATCAAAGACATATATGTGAGCCGGGGTTTAGATCTCTTTTTCCCTTCCAGCGGTTCAATGTATTTTCAACCCCACAGAGGACAGAATCCACTGCTCCTCTCAGGCTTCATCGGCACTTAAAGCTCTCATTGGGGCGTTTTCAGCCCAGTGAGAAACCCCTCAAAAGCCAGAGTAGCTGCTGCTCTCTGAACAGACAGGCCGATGCGCTCAGTGACCTGCTGGGGAACATAAGGGGGCATTAAGCAGCTAAAAGGGGAAAGATATTTCCCACAGGAGTTGTGAGAGATGAAAAACAGAGCTGAAAGACAGTTGACATTGGAGGAATTCGGATGAGAACATGGAGCCAAAGTAAAAATCCATCACATATCAGAAATCGACTTCCTGGCTCAACTTTGATCAGCTGTATTTGAGCTACCGCAGTTTATGTATTATTACAGACGTGACAGTTTAACTTCCTAATGAAGTTGTTTAGATGATCTTGCTAAACTGATCTCACGTTTCCAGTTTCTCGGCGAACTTAGCGCTGAAGCTCCAGAAAGTGTGTTGAAAGCCCGAACGTGGCCAGAATGATCCTTAACCTTCTCCCCCCTTCTGTCCCCCTTGTGTGCATCTCCTCCAGCTGACCTACCTGGGCCCTCCCTTCAACGAGAAGGACTTCTCCCCTCCTCGGCCCAACAGCACCGCCCTGTCCCTGCCCAGCGCCGCCACCCGCCTGGAGCTGTGGCACGGCCTGGAGAACCAAGCTCGGCTCGCCCAGAACCAGAGGGCCTACTCAGTCCTGCTGGCGGCGGTCAGGGAGTTGGCCCGCTCCACCCTCTGCCCCTCCCTCAAGACCTCCCTGCTGCACTTTTGCACAGGCTTGGACGGGCTGCTGGGCTCCATATCTGCACTGATGAGCACCCTCGGGTACGCGCTTCCTCCCCCCTCTGCCAACGTGGGGAGCGACGCCGGCGAGCTGCAGTACCCCCTGAGGGGGCCGGGGGGCGACCGACCCGCTCCGCTGATGACCCAGAGCCTCTACAGGTCGAGGGCCGGGACGAGGACGGCGTCCGGTCAGCGCAGCAGCCAGAAGCGTGGCGGAAAGACGCCGGCCCGAGGGGAGAGGAAGGAGGACGTCGTCGGCGTAGAAATGGCGGGGAGGAGAAGAGGGAGGGAGGGGAGGAGAGCGGACACGGGAGGGAGCGGCGGGACGAGGGAGAAGGGAAGAGGAGAGAGAGGGAGGAGGGGGAAGAGGGAAGAGCCGCAGAGCGGGAAACGGTCCGCCGGCGAAGAAGAGAGAGAAGAGGAGCAGGAGGATGAGCAGCTGCAGCGAGAGGCAGGCGAGGAGGGATGGAGGGGGAGCAGGAGGCTGTTGAGCGTTGACGAGGACGGAGAGGAGACGCAGCCTGACCCGTGGGCGGAGGGGTCGTACCCGGGTACGGGCGGCTCCACCTTCCTTGAACTGCCGCGCATCCCCACCGACAACCACCAATGCAGCTACAACCTGAACTCTCGTCACACGGACACCCTGAGAGAAGAAGACGGGCTTATTGTGGAGGGACGCGGTCGCTCGAGGGGGGAGGAGGAGGAGGAGGCGGAGGAGGAGAAGCAAACAGAGGCCCCTTACTCCACTTTCCATCACCACCGTCGGCCTCCTCGCTCGGCCCTCGCTCCCACCCTGCAGCCCCCTCTGTCCACGCTGTCCTTGCTCTACCAGTTCGGGGCCGGCGAGGAGCACACCCTCCTCTCCCGCCCGGTGCCCCTGTCCTTACAGAGGGGAACCTCCTTCCTCTCGCCTCCTCTGCCGCCACTCCTGTCCTCCGCCCCCTCCTCGCTGCTGTCGGTGCGGCCGACGATGAACGACTTTGCCAGGAAGGTGGAGGGCTTTTGGATATTGAGGGAGCTGCAGACGTGGCTGTGGCGCTCGGCGAAGGACTTCAACCGCCTCAAGAAGAGGCTGAGGGGCTGAGAGACGCGGAGACGCGCCGGTGCAGTTTGTCAGAGAATCTGTTGTTTGCACGAAATAAGAGTGAACTAAACGAGAGCCGGTCAGACATTGAAAGCATTCACGCGTGACGCATTCATTCATGCCGTACTGGAACACGTGAATGGAGAACGATTTTGGCCGAACAGAGCAGGAGAGGTAATGGAATATAAAGGTAACACATTACCAGCAGTCACACAGCAGCTCATTGAGCGAGACACACCGAGTGAGCGGCCTGAGTGACCGGACATCACGGCTCATAGATCAACAGAAATACCACCGTAGGTGGTCACACTCACACACACACACACACACACACACACACACACACACACACACACATACTGCAGAGGGGTAGGCCCAGTGACAGTGCAGACAAACAGTGCAGCCATTGAGTTGAAGCCGATTCAGTGAACTCCAGATGTGTGAATCAGCAAACGTTCATTTTCTCGGAACAAAACTTCTGGACGGGCGGAAGACAAAAGGAGAGGAGGAAATTGCCCGAAAGGGATGAAGAGGAGGAGAGGAAGAGGAGGACGGGAGGGGGCGTGAGTCAGGGGGATGAGCAGTGCTTTGCTGAGTAATCAGAAGTCTGCTGGTCAGTTACAGTAACCCTACAACGGCGCTACACATACTGTGCAGACACACACACACACACACACACACACTTATTGAGGCATTTGGCGCCACAACCGTTCGCTTCTTCTTTGCTGCTTTTGTTTCAGCGATCACGCATTTGTGCCAATTTCTTATTGATTTCACCTTTAAACTAATCAACAAGTAAAAGGTTGTTTGTTTAATCCAGACCGAAAACCAAAGGATAAAATTGGCACGTTGCCGTTTCAGAACCACACTGTTTTGGTAAAGAAACAATCCGGCATATAAACAATAAAAAAAACACATTTTGTGTAACTTGTTTTGGACAGATTGTGGCATTTAAGGTCCCTGTCACGTTGTTTTGTGTATGTTTATTTATAACATTTTACATTCATTTCCAAAGGGCAGATATGAGAGTATATGAAAATACATTTTCCAACTAATCCATTTAGTAACTTCACACCCCTAAACAGAAAACATTTGACACATTTATGTGAATCTTTTGTGCCTTGTGACACATGAAATGAGACACTTTTGCCTTTGACTTGATTTATTTTTCAGAGTAAATCCATTGTTATGTCTCCTCAATGTGCCTCGGCTGACATGGCTAAAGGTCATGGATCATGTCTCTGTAATATTTATTGAACGAGATGTTATTTTTCTCTGCGGTGTGAATATACTGTAATGTAACTCAAGAGAGAATAAATACAAGCTTTTGTACAGAGCGCAGTGTTATTGGTCTTTCGGGAGCATTTTGGGAGGGGAGGCAAAAAAAAAAAAAAAATTGCTTAAGGGATTTTTGTTTGCTATGGTTTCAGTTTTATAGGGATGGTTTCGGGTGATTGGCACAAGGGGAGAGGAGTTTGGGGTCGGCGAAACAAAGGCCGGCTCACATTCATCACAAGAAAGTAGAGCGAGAGAGGCGGGAAACGAGAGACTATTTATTCTGTCTGTCCCGGTGAAAATTTACGATCTCTCATTTTTTTTTTCTTTCATGACTCTCTTTTCCCACCTCCCACTTTGCTTTCTCATCACACTATCTCACGAAGCTCCTCTTCCCTGCCCCCCCAAAAAAACATCTCTCTGACATGTGACAGTTAGGGATTTACGTGAAACGGGGACAGGTACACAACCCCCTCCCCCCCCCTCCCCTCCTCCCGCTAATCCCACCAACCACAATGCTCTCTTGTTGTGTCTGTGTTTCAATGCCGCCACCACACACAGACTCCTTTATCGCTTCCTCACCTGTTATCTTTTTTTTTTCTCACCCCCCCCCCC
This sequence comes from Apeltes quadracus, assembly GCA_021346845.1. Lineage (NCBI taxonomy): Eukaryota > Metazoa > Chordata > Actinopteri > Perciformes > Gasterosteidae > Apeltes > Apeltes quadracus. Next base: position 8,230,873 of record CM037920.1, read on the forward strand.
TTTCCCACACACAAACATGCACACACACGCAAACACACAAACACACTTGCTCTGAAGCTCAATGGCTGCCTCTCTTTGCCCAAGGCCAGACATTAAAGGATCAATGAGAAGCTCCTTTCCATCACCTTTGAGCTGCACACCTGCACGAAACAGCAAACGCCCACCCCGACACACACACACACACACACACACACACACACACACACACACACACACACACACACACACACACACACACAGCGCTGACACATCATCGCACGCGCTCTCTCCGGTGGGGGGGGGGGGGGGGGGGGGGGGGGGGGGGGCGATGACACGGGGGGGGTTAACACACTCACAAGACGGAGTATGCTTTTTGCATTCAGTGAGCGGAGACTGAAGGGCCGCCAGTCGTCAACAAAGGCAGCTTTGTGTAGTCTGTGCTGTGTGGGTTCGCTCTGTGTGCGTGTGCTGTCGAATTCTGGGCTTGCGAGCGCAGCGCTTGTGTGAATCATTATCTCTGTGTCACAACTTTGTTTGAATAAGGCCCCGTCATGCGGGACTATCTAACAACCATCACTCAGCGTTGTCAGTCCCTCTCTCTCTGCCCGTCTCTCTCTCTCTCTCCTTCAGAGACAAATGGCTCCAACTAATGCTGAGCAGGATTGCCAAACCCCGGTCGGTGTGACTCATAACATCGGACACCGAGCTGCCGCCCCGCTGCTCGGACAGGCCCGTCTGTCCCACCGGCTGACCTTCCGGAGGACTCGATGTGCTCGCTGTGTGCTGTTTTAAATTGGTGTGCACTTCTTCGGCTCTTTTAAGCTCCATCGATCCTCATTCTCGGTGTAAAAATGACACTTAGACTAAAGTCTGGACGCATCAAAGCTTTTTGGTAAATCCAATAAAGTGAAAATAAAGATGATGCTCTGCAGACAGTACAAAAATGTTCAGCAATCCAATGAGTCTGTTTTAAACAAGCTTGGTTTTGTGGTATTTTCCTAGTTTCAATAATGAGGCTGTTTTAATTTCTTTGATTCATGCTGCTGAATGGTTTCCGCTCCACAGTGGTTTTAAAAGGAGGACATATCATATATCACGTATATAATCAACAGGGATGGCCAGAATGTAAACCTGCAATTTATTTATACAGAAGACTCGTTTGTTTTTATGTTGAGAAACACTGAATTTATCAGGAAACTAAAACTTAAAGTGTGTCTCGGATGTGGAGGAAGAAAACACCTGATAGCAAGGTTTTATTTTTATAAAATGGGAATCACTTGACAAAATATGGATGGTATAAAGTAACAAACGTAGCCTGCAGGCTTTAAATACAGTGGAATTTACCTGAACTATTAAAGCAATGCTACATCGATCAACAGGCCCACGGCTCATTGAAGGCAACGCGCAACATGATTTTTGTGTTGTTGTCTCCCAAAAAGCCGCGTGTGCCTTTAAGATTCACAGATACGCTTATTTTCAGACCTCCTCTTCCTCCCCCGTCCGTCCGTCTTTCTCGCTCCAATTTATCTTCTCTTCTTTTTTTTTTTTTGGTCACATTCTGTCTCCCAATCTTTCCACCACGTGTCCTCCTTCCCTTCTTTACCGCCTCCAGGCACATGCCATCCTCTCTCTAACTGCCCGAGAAGCCATTTTGTGTCATTTTCTTGCCACTTTTTGCTTCATTTTCCCCCCATGCCGTCCCTTTCTCTTCGCCCTAATCAAAGCCTTTTGAAGCCCCCCCCCGCCCCTGCCCCGCCGCGTCCTCTCCCTCTTCTCTTTCCATCTGTCTCGTCTCCTCTTCCCTCTCTCTTCTGCTCACCTGCAGCACATAAAAATTCCTCTTTTCTTTCTTCAGAGGATAGTTCAGTCTCTTTGGGATTTACTGCATTCCTCTATGCGTTCTCTCCCCCCTTCTTCCCCTCCTCGCTCCCCCCCCCCCCCCGCTTCTCCCTGTTTTTGGCAGCTTTACACAGCGTTTCATTCAGATGCGCTTCGTTTGTCTTTTTAACACGTTTGCATCCCTCTTTAAGCCGCCTGTGTTTTCTCTCTACACCCCTCCCACCTTTTTTTTTACCCAGCAGCACCCAGTGTACCTGCCCCACCTGGCCTCTCCCTCCTCCTGGGCTTCTGCCATGAGCTGGAACATCCCGCCTCCACTTACCTAGCCGGAGGGCCCAGGGTTGGGCCGCAGCTTCTCAGTGGGAGGGGGATGGGGGGGGGGGGGGGCTTCAGGGCCCGGAGGCCTGCATGAGGATGAGTTATGAGTTAATCAATCGGTCGTCCGTGTGAGCGAGCGAAACCGCCGAGGTGCGTGAGCCCTTTCATGTCGCTGTCTGTGCTTGTTGACTTGGTCCCTGAGGAAAACACCGCGAGCTGTCAGCTGCCCGCGTTGCTCCGCTCGCCGACATGTTTTCAGAAGCAATTAGGGAGAAATGGGGCTCGGCGTTCATTCATCTGACGGTTGAATGGTTTGAAAGGGTGATGGGCGTCTCACAGAAGACTTACCTGACCGTGACACGTGTCCACTAGGTGCGTTTCGCTCTCAGAAACAAAGGTGAGCTTTGGCAGAGACTATATATAAGGAGACATGCCACTTCCTCAATCCTCAATACAACTCCCGTAGGAAAACCCGTAACGGCAAAGATGGCGGTTGTATGCGCATGTCCCGCCCCTCCCACTGGAAAGCCAATCATCTGCTTTTTAACAGTCAAGCCGGGAAACATTTAAGCCTATCGTCTGGTTCCACTGACGCATGCGCACAGTTGAGGTTTTGCGACAGCGGAGACGATGGCGTAACACCGGCATTCTGGATAGAGACAGTAAACTAAGGTTGGTGTTGTGAAGCCTCGCGCATGCGTAGCAACAGTAACCGGTGGGGGAAAAAGGCGTTTTAAACCTTAGTTTGGGGCAAAGTCATCAAACTTTTTCAGCGATTTTTATCATATTCCACTGCTGTTTCTATACATGTGGTTTTTATGTTCCGATGACCCGTGAAAGTGCAGTTCTGACTCTCTGCCCATTGATTGAGATAGGAGGCTGGTCTTGTTAGAGCTGCCCGGAGGCGTTGCAAAGATGGCGGCGAGTGGCATGACTTTCCTAAAAGGACTTTGGCTTTGGTCAACTAGGTGGGAGGGACAGTGAACAACGTGACGTGAAACTTTTCCCAATGTCCACCTACGTGACTCATTAACTTGACAGATGATGAGAAGGATGTGACGGACATTTTCAGGGACAATAACTGTGCAGATTTGCACCTCAACAACTGTTGACGTTTGTCCTGAAGAAAATCTAAAATAAACAAACTGTGCGAAAACACTGCATGTTTTTCCATGCAGTTTTGTGTGTCTGCGTGCGCGTTTCTTTCTCTTTCTCTCTCTCTGCTCCTTGTCTGCCGACGTTTGCGCTTAACACGGCCCCGCATGTGTTTGTGAGGAAAAGGGATGGAAAGAGAAAACAGCTGCTTTAAAAGGAGAGAGGAAGACTCGGACGACAGACGGATGACGGAGCAGGCGTCTGATGGCATCTAATAAGTCCGATAACTGACATGCATCCTGGCAAAGGCACAGACGCGCAGATTCAAAACAGAGGCCAAACTGAGGAAACACACGTATGCAACACGGAATATCTCAACACTTTTTGCTCGCCGAGCAGCTGTAGCCAGGAGCTTCCCCCTGCGCATTTGTTTTGCTTAATGTATGACAATCATGGTCCTCCCTGTCCCTCGTAAAAATGTCATTTATGATTAATGCCCGCAGTTGTGTGTGAGCAAAACCTTTTTTTTTTCTCCCCCCCGAGGCCTCGGGTGGGAATCAATGAGGCGTTTTACACGTTGCCGTGTTGCGGTCTGCGTTACATCTTTGACGCGTCACGGTTTGGTTAGAGACTGAAATGCCTGTTTTTGACCAGCTGTCCGTCCCCACCACGGGAGGACTGTCCGTCCCCCGTCCCCCCTCTCACACAGACACACACACACTATCTGCGGCCTGGCATCGAGAGAATGGCTGCAAAAGGTAAATAGAAAGCTTTTAAACTGTCCGCCAAGCCGCACAAAGACAGGAGATTATGGAAGAACCAAAGACGTGCACACTCTCATGCGCACACGTGTTTTTGTCACTTAGGAAGAGACGTTGACTTGCGTTCAATCAGCGGAGACCAGCTCTATAATCTCAACTCTACATGCCAAAATCCCAACTTAATCCCCTGAAATAACTGGTTATTGTTATTTTGTCAACAAATCATGAAACCCAACATTGAATAACCTTCTAATATCCATTGTCTGCATATTCAACTCTGTCTCGTTCTTAAAACACAATAAACAAGGTTGTTCTGGACTTTTTATGAGTTCTTCTGAAAATCACAAGTAACTGCGTACTTTATAAATGATTTTATTCTCTAAGCCTTTTATGAGAGCAGTCCTAAAAAGATTTGCATCTTGCACAACAAACAAAAGCAAAACAAAATCAGGCGTGTTGCCGGGGGAAACGAATCTGAGTCATTCGTTGCTTTTGGTCTTTTCATGGGATCTAAAAAAACAGAAATACAGAACGACGGTAAAAATTTTACCCAACTTTAAACCAAAGCCGCAACTTTAAGGAACTTTATTTGGTAGACACCATGACGCACAACTGCAGAGACACGACGCACATTTTTTGCACACTCACACTCGTTCACAGCATTGTCTTTTCTCCCTTCTTAACGCCCTGTTTTCCTTCTCCCGTCCCGCAGTGCACCGTTTCCAAAGCGTGGGGGAAAATGGCAGAAGCAAATATTTTCCCAGTTCAAGGCCGGGAAAGTTCACCGTGCGTTTCTTTTCACGGTGTTCGTAAGAGCCCCACGGTAACGTAACACGACTTTGTCATTCCGTCATGCTGTCTTGAGTTTTCATTTAATTCCTTTTTGGTCCCTCACCATTGCAGCACATTCAGTCCAGACCAGACCAAAGCAAACGTCTTGCCTGGCCGGAGGGACGAGGATGAGCATGAAGAAAGAAAAGTTTAGAAAAAGAGCCTCTTTTTTTTTTTTTTTTGTTCATTCTTTCTGACCAGACGTTTGAATGCATCCAAGCCTTGTGACTCACATCCTATTTGGGACACCGGCTTTGACGTTCAACAGAGCTCCGAAACTCTCAAACCTGCGAAACACCACCACGCGGCGTAACCCAGAGGAGAGATTCCCACAGTCTGTTTCTGCAGAACGCTTCTTCTACATGTTGAATTGGAAATCATCCGCCGTGCAGTTATTTACTGCCAGACTATTCAACGGGGTCCCGGGACAAGTTTGTTTTGAAGAAGTTTGTCCTTTCATGTTGCGTTGCTCAGGAGCTGGAACAGAGATCAGATGGCCTGGTCAGTTTCTTCCTGGGTTTCCTCTGTTCTGGGGGCCCAAACAGCGAGCGTCCAGAACGAGGTTTCAGCGCGTCGTCGTGGCCCCCCGGCTTGATTGACACATTCGACGATCACATCAAAGTGCTGACAGCTGGGACTTATTTTCCCGCAACTGTTGTGGCTTAGGGACACAGAACCGAACGGATGGGAAAGCTAAATACAGAAAAACAGAGCTTGAAACACGGGAAGGGGAAAGAACTTACTTTTTTCCTTTGCGTCACATGAGAGTGTCACACGGAGCTCGGCTGCTGTTTGTTTTCCATTAGAGAGAGTTGTTGTTTCTGTCAGGGAGGGTGACTGAATGGTAGGAAATTGATCTTTACCACAGAGCGTAGTTGTTTCAACGTCTGCAGCAGCTGCAGTTAACACAGCCAGCAAGAAATGCCTTTTATTGCACTGCTTACTTTCTTATCAGTTTAACATTTAGTGGTGTTAACAGCTTCAGATCTCATAAGCAGAAGCTTACAGGCAAAGCAACAAATTACGTAGGTGAATGAAAAAGGCCTTCCACGTGTTGCATTTGGATGTAAACCTTCAATTTGACGGTTCTCCCTGAGGTTTCCCCATCTTAATTTCCTGTCCTGAATATATTATGAAGCTCTTTTAGATATATATCATTTTGTCTTAGACTGTTTACAACTGACTTTGTTTTCTGGACAGCCTGACGAGCTCTTTGTTTGAAGCACACTGAGACATTTACTCCGACACATGTGATTCCAATAAGGGTCAAAGTTTAGAGTTGACTCAGTGACTGTTGGTTTAAGCCAAGCGCCGAGGTCGCACCCTCACTGAATCCTACGTCTGCCCGTGCCTTCCCTCCCTCCCTTCAAGGCTCCTTCAAAGTCACAACATATCTACAGAGAAACGCCTGCAAATTAGGGGAAGGACGGCAAAGAGAGACGAGGACCTGAGGGAGCGTTGTGCAGAGTGCGGAGAGGAAGAGAGTCGGGGGGGTTAAACCAAGAAACCAGTGCCTGTAAAACATCTCCCACGAGCGTGTATTTTCCTAACCTTCGTGGCTTCTCCCTCTCCAAAGCTCTCGGTGGAGTTTCATGAAAGTATGCTTTTAAGTTAATGCACGATCTTATCTGGCATCTCCACTCGGCTCGGCTCCTCTCTCTCTGCCTCTCTCGCTTCATTTGTTATCCCTTCAAATCTCCTCCCTCCCTCCGCTGCTTCCCTCCCTCCCCGCCTAGCACACCTTTTCTGTCGTTTTTCCATGCCTGATTTACTCCGCCCGCTTGAAGGCACTCATTATCTACTTGAAGTTGGGGAGTTCCTTAAAAGGCAGAAATAGAAGAGGGGGGTAATACTTGAGGCCTGAGACACTAAGACCACCGTTCTCTCCTCCTCCTTCAATCCATCTTTTGTTTTGCCCCCTCCCCCCAACCCCCCCACCATCCCCCCGACCACAGTTTGTGTTACACCAGTAGCCCTGTGCCTTTCTCCACTCTCCTTGAACATGTTTTCCCTCCCTGGCTCATCCATCACGCGCTGTCGCCTGCGGCCGTGACGCCGTTGTGTAATTATCTCATATTTATGCGAATATGCTTGTACTGTACTTGGTTTTCCTGCACACTCAGGGCTCCTGGCTCGAAAAAGGAGTCATAATTCAAGCCAGCGGGAGACGTTTGATTGGCCGACAGGCCCCGGCGGCACGGCGGGGCGCCTTTGATTTCTCGCCGCTCTCAGCTGGAGGCCGTCGCTTTCAGACAAACAATGAATGTGCTAATTACTTTCAGGCAGCGCCTCGCGGGGCACAAATGCACCGCAGGTGATGTGCGGGATGCGATTTATTATTGGTCTTTCAGTACTGTGCAAACACATGTTTGGCTTTGAGGAGCCGCAGTGGGAGTCTAACCCCTGACCGCAGCAGCGCTGGTGCCATGCAGGAGCGTGCACACAGCCAGCGGGGAGCGTGATCTCGGCCTGCAATAAATACTGCTCACGAGCACAGGACTCCATTTTCACATCTTCTTTCCGTCCTGACAAAGTTGTGTGTGTGCGCATATGATAAACCTACGCACTTATATGTTTTTTTCAAAATAGGAGAGCGTTAAAAGCTCCCAGGATCTGCTTGATCTGTAATAATGGAGAGTGAAAACCTTTTTAAGTCAAACCATTTCAAATCCCTTCATTTTTTGTAGATCCTGGATCCTAATCCTAGTGGGGCCATTTACTTCAAAAGACAATAACTAGTTGGAAACTATGGTACAACCCTTTTCAAAGCGTCGAGTTTTATGAACAACATTGCGACGTAAAGTCACCTTCATTGGGTCTCTGCTGACTGCATCATCATCCTGTGCATGCAGCTTAATAGTCAGCCGGATTCCCGTTAGCTTTTGTTATTCAAACACCTGCAGAGTGCCATTGTGAAGTGCTCTGTTTGTCCGACACGAGGATGGGATCTCAGCTGCACAGCACTGGATTGACCTGTAACACGTGCAGATAACCTTTGTGGTCACCTGTAGTCACACCAAACACATGAACGTCCTGTAAAGATCTGACTTCATTTAGGTGCCCGGAATGGACGCCGCGCAGCCAAGTGGGCGGGTGTTTGCTGACACTTAAACTGAGGTTCACATATTTACCAGCTCATGGTTCATCCTGCACGACGTGAGCGACGGCCACGTTAACGGGCTCACAGGCTTTGAGGCTGAGGAGATGTTGAACTCACCCACCTACACAGAAAGGCCGCACTGATCGTGTTACCGGCACCGACATCGCTAAAGGTTCCACCGCAATGTAGAACAATAACATGGCAGCCTAAATCAGACTAGATAAATAAATACTATTTTAAATGTCTTCTCTGTGATAATTGCAATCTTGACTCAAAAGAAGAATTATTCATTTCAGGGGGAGGGAAGGGAAATTTAAAATGAATGAAAGCTAAATTAATTCAAATAAACTTAGATCCCAGCTTACCTTCAAAAACATTTTAAAATGATTTGTTCCGTATGTGGTTTTGCGGTTACGTCGCCCGTTAACGTCTAAGTAAATGAATGTCAGGTGTGCGTTTGGGTGATTTTGAAGGCCTTTTGATGAATCTATAAATCTTACAGGACTGACGTGCTGCGCCAACTTAATGAAGATGAATACGCAGATCTGCAGTGAAGCAACTGATTCTAAATCCGTGCAGCGGACGATGAAGGGAAAACGCGTTCCAAGTTGGAAAAGGAATTTGGAGGCTTAAAGAAGGAAGAAGTAGAAAAGTCTCCAAGTTACTGCAGGGAACAAAAAAAACTCTAAGACAATGTGTCAAAAAGATGTATTCATGCTTTTTTTTTGGTTGTTTTTTTTCGGAGAGCACTGGATTACATTAAGCAGAAACCTCCTCGCCCAAATCTCACCAGAGGGTAAGTAACCCAACTGGAAACTGTTATGTTTCAGCCCACAGAACCGTTTCCTAAATGATTGGCCGGTAGTAATGGAGGTTAAATAGACCACTCTCGTAAAAAGCAGCCCCATGCTGTTTTCACGGGCCTCCGGTGCCCTCCTGTGGCGAGCGGTGAGCATTACCACAGCGGGCGATAACTGTACACGACTGCGTCTGACCACCTGTGTGTAGTTTGGAGCTCGGAGAAGGGACGTGTTATGGTCTTCCGCTAATGGAATCAGAGGATTAGATACGTTTCATGTTTCCGGTGCCGTGAGACTCGCCAACCCAACAGGCCGTCTTCACATTCGGGGAAAATTAGGACCACATTGAGTTTGAGCGTGCGTGTGTGCTTCCACTGATTGCTGTCTGGACTCTATTTAAGTAGAAACAGATTGAAGAATGATAATTAGGTCTAATAAGGTGGAATTTCCATATGTCAAACAGCAGCCGCATCATCGGGCTGCTTTTAAAGGGGCTTCAGGTCAATTGGAATCACACACACATACACACACACATTCACTCACACACAGACACACACAGACAACTCCAGTCTGAAATACAGTTTGCTACATTGTCAAAAGTTAGATGAGAAGATTAACGCCCTACATAGCCGGTTAGCTTAGCATAGTGGTTGACATTTTGGGAAATATGACAGAAAATTTGGTATCTGGTATATATTTAGGTGAATGTACAGCAGCTTGGCTCAGACTTAAAGCGGGAAAGAGGGAACGAGGCGATCTCTGAAGGAGAATATAACAAAACATGGTAAAATATACTGTAATATTCACGCCCAGTTTAGTTCCTAAACGCTTTCACAAAGTTGGCAGCTGTGCTGTCTGATTTGGAGCAGACCCGACACATCTAAGAAACATTGCCCTTGAGAGAAAAGTTGTTCAATCCCTCCACGTAACCAGACGCCTGTCAGTCCACCGAAGGTAGTTCCAAAAGCTGCAGAGCTCCCCTGGAGCCGCGGTGCAGCAGTGAATCTTCCAAGAGGAGACGGCACTGTAAAAAATCTTCCCCCGAGAGCAACGTATAAAAATCATACAAGAATTCAAAAAATAACATCCTGGTGGGAACGGCAGGGCCCTTTTTGTCCCTAGATGTGGTCAGCATTCATGAGTCCCCCATCAAAAAAGAAAAAAATGAGAAAATGATTTGATTGCGGGAAAATGAGATTCATGATGAGGCACCAAGAGAGAAAAACCACAGCTGACCTGCAGGAAAAATGAATGTTGGTCAAAAAGTACTTGCGGGATATTTTAGAAAAACCCTTTGGCAAACACACACATACATCAGGTTTCATTTCAAAATCCCTGCTGTTCATGCCAGCGAATATATATATATATATATATATATATATATATATATTGTGAGGTCCTGAGACCTCTGGGAATCGCTTTGTGAGGTGTAGGTGCACAAATTAAGACGACGAGCAGTTGTTTCTAACTCAAAGTATTGCATTCACCTTCTTTCAGCAACTTACTTCAAGAAAGAAAACAAAAAGGACTAAAAACCAACATAAGTACATTTTTTTTCTGGTTCAGTGTCTTAAACACAACGGGATGCCGGGATGCCGCCTCTCCCTCAGAAATGGAAGTCAGGACTTACTGTGCAGTATCTTTGGTCTAATGAGAGTTAATAGTTTTACTTTTTGTCATGGTTTACGGACTTTCACCTGCACAATTTCCTGTAAGAGTTAAAAATGTCTGCTTTGAAAAATGTCCATGTTGGAACCTGAAACCACAAACGTCTCTGGGGGGGAATCGGTTTTTGGACTTTAGGAGTGAGAGGAATTCTCACTGTGAGACGGAGAAGGTATTTGGCTGCAAAGGGTTATTCCTTAATGTAATAGATATTTTATTTTTTTATCTTTTAGTTCCCACATTGTAGCACCCAATAAGTGGTAGTTACAGCTGTTTTGGGTCTTTGATGCACATTTTTCCGCACTAACGCGTCTAACTATAAACGACGGTTATCTAAAGCATTCATATGGGTTAATTTACCTTTCCGTGTTTTCTACAGAGGAGCTTCTGAACTTCTTTGTTTGACTCTTTTTTTTGACACTCTGGATCTACAAATATACAGTAAGCGATACTTTCCGTTTTCTGTGAATTGGATGTAATATCTCACTGTTTGTTCTCACACGTTCACAGCAAAACGGAAAAACATCACGGCACGGCAACTCTGTGAATCAGTCCGAGCACGCCGCCTGTGGAGTCCATGTCCCTCTGTTGAGAGCCATTCATGGGATTCACACGTGCTCATCATCAGCCTCCACTGTTTGGCCAAAGTTTGCCCCGTTGCTCGTGGTGATAAAACTATTTATTAGAGTCTTCGCGCTAAAACGCTTTTGGAGAAGAATCAAAAGGCGTTTTGCACGTCTGTGCCTGCAGACGACGAGTCTGTGGAAGAAAATGAGTGACATGTTTTCATTCTAACTATTTGAGAGGGAAATTAAGAAAGTTAATGTGATATAGAGACGTCTCATTATTTCCTTTTTGCATTCAAAATATCCCCTTTGTGTTTAATCCAAATGTGCTTTTTGACTATATAAGTAAACTCACCGCTCGCTGTGAAAGATGATTTGACCTTTGAACTCCCTGTGATGCCAACAACAAAGAAAACGATACCATGACCACTACGTTTCCAAGAGTAGCGTCCATGATTATTAAGGCAACGTAAATAAAATCAAGACTTTAACCTTTTTCCATTTAATCGCTGCATGGTGAAAATAAAAGCTGTTTGGATCAATCTTTGGGGTCCTCCATCAGCACCCGTATGAAACATAAGATGTTTGCATGGTTAACACACAATCATCCGTCTGAGTCGCTCACCAGTACCGAAGCTTTTCCAGCAGGTGGAGCCTCGTATCAGCAGTTCAGCGTCCGCTTCCTTTCAACAACTTCTGTGAGGAAAAACATAATTTTACAATGGAAACTAAATCTGGGCACTTAAAAATGTTTTTATTGTTATTACTGGATTGAGGTTTTGTAAGACGTACATGTAATTATGAAGGTAAATTGACCATGTGTTCAGTAATCAAATATACAGTATATACAGTACCAGTCAAGCAACCCCCCCAATTATATAATATTATATATATAGAAAAAGACAGATGTCACGGTTTGGTCTCGTCCATGTCTTATTGTGAAGTTTTGTGTTTCTGGTTTCCCTGGGTAACTTCACTTCCTGCCTTGGCCTGTCTCCCCTTGTTATTGTCTAAGTGATTCTACCTGTTTCCAATCACCTGCACCTCCCTTGTGTATTTAAGTCATGTGTGTCTCTTGTTTTGTGTGGGTTCACTGTCTGTTGGTCGAAAGGCAGTGTTGGTGAGTGTCCGGTCCTTGTTTCGTGTTCACAGCCCGTTTGTAGCCCCTCGTGGCGTTTTTGAGTTTCTGTGGTTTTTGACTATTAAAGTCCCTTTTATTTTAAATACTCTGCATTTGAGTTTTACTCCCTGCTCGCCATCCTGACCCGTCGTGATAGAACAGGTTTGTCTTGGATCTTTTAAATAAAGTTCTGTAGGGAAACCAACAAAACATTTTGTGTATACATTTTCATGTGAAGTTGTGTAGTGAATACCATCCCAGATCTAGCTCAGCACCAAATCCCCACACAATCCTCCTCTCTCCCACATCAACTCCTGCCTGTCAGCTATTAAAACCTGGATGCAACACAACTTCCTCAAACTCAACAGCGACAAAACGAAATTCCTTCTCATCGGCTCCAAATCCACACTCAGCAAAACCAACAACCCCACCCGCACCATCGACGGCACCATTGTCTCCACAGGCCCGCAACCTTGGCGTTATCTTTGACTTGAGCCTCACATCCGTCAAGTCATTAAAACCTCCTTCTTCCACCTCCGTAACATTGCCAAAATCAGACCCTCTCTCACACCCCCCGCTGCTGAAAGACTCATTCACGCCTTTGTCTCCTCCTGACTGGACTACTGCAACTCACTCCTCCTTGGCATCAGCTCTGCCAACATCAACCGGCTCCAACTAGTCCAGAACTCAGCCGCCCGCCTCATCACCCGCTCCAAATCCTGGCACCACATCACTCCGGTCCTTAAACAACTCCACTGGCTTCCTATCTCCCACCGGATCACTTACAAAACCCTGGTCCTCACCTACAATGCCCTCCACCACCTGGCCCCCTCATACCTCACCGACCTCCTTTACCCGTACCAACCCTCACGGTCCCTCAGATCCGCCTCAGCCGGTCTCCTCTGTACCCCAAAGTCCAAACCGCGCAGTTTTGAGGAATACTGAATCCTGTTTTTGTTTTATTTTTTATTTTTTTTCTTTGTTTGGTTCTGTTTTTATCATTTATCCTGCTCTGTAAAGCGGCTTTGAGTTCTTGAAAAGCGCTATACAAATCTAATTTATTATTATTATTATCAATGCGTGATGAATAAATGAGACCTCTCCAGTCTCGTGGAGCTGCTCCTGCATCGTATCCACGTGTTCCTGAGCGCCACGCGGTCGAGCTGAGAATAAATGGACCTGACTTTGACTTGCTTACACAAAACATTGCAGTTCACAGGTGGGGTTGAAGGTGACATTCGCAGGTGTCCTCAGCGGGGGAGAGCTCGCAGAAATTCCAATGGGATTATTTTATTAATTAAGAAGTTGGGGCCCAACGTCTGATTTGCCCCCACAGCTGTTTCACGACCAACTGTAGAGCTGTGACTGAGGCGGCTTTTCCACGATCCTGTGGGTTCGAACGGGAACGTGGAGCACTTCCACGTGGAGCCCAGCAGGGTGCAGCTTTTCTCCATTGCAACGGTGGTATGGAAAAATGACTACGGAATTATTAAGAGCTCAGCCAAGGAGCCCAAGGAATTAAAGATTGAAGGTGAACGTTTGTTTCTTACGGGAAAGTTCAAACGAAGCCCTTCTGTTCTCTTTCCGTTGCTATCAAAGGCCTCAATCATTCCTCCGTGGGAGTCGGGTATCCGGGGAGCCAGTAATGGCCTCGTAAAATCCGGGGGTCCACATACAATGCAAAGTCACAAGACCTCAACGTCGGCTTCACCATTTCAACTGAGGCCTCCTGACATGTGACAAAGCTCCGGCGTATATTTAGACGTCTCGCTGTTGTCGCAGAATGCCTCCTTTTGTTATGCATCTTAAGTTTGAAGGGACTTTGTAGGGTTCATCAATGTCGAGATTCAGAATTGTGTGTGTTCACTGGGGGACGGGGCCACAGACACTCAGTTCTTAAGGCCGCTAATGTATAAATATTGTAACACTTTCGTCAGTGGGGGATGGTGATGGTTTCAAATGCCGTTGAAGTAGAGACACTAGATGTTGTATAAAAGATTTAGCATCTGGAAGCAGGTAGCGTTTCTCTGTTTCTGTTATGGTTCTGTAATGTGTGTATAATAAAAGGATTATTGTTCTATGCGAAAAGAGAACGGCGTGGTGATTTTGTTCATTACTTCAAAAATGTATAAATTGCGCTCTGTCTAAAGATGTGTAATTAAACGTTAATCAACTCACATCAGACATGAACTGGCAGGAAAAAAACAAAAGGAATAAGATCAAGAGAATGACGGCTTGTATTTGCAGTGGTAAAAAATAACTAAGTATTTCATTAAGAAGCAAATATTATGCCTTTGACTCAACTACAGGTATTGGATAACTTCAGAATCAAGCCAAAATATAGCTTTCATGAAACAGTTGTAACCTTTACTGATCTGTTGGGACCATTCACACCAGCAGACGAATCAAGTAATTCAAATGCAACCTCAAAGCATTTAAACTTTAAATGATAAAGCGACAACATAACACGTGATTCTGAAAGTGCTTTTACCTTTGACGTAGTCTCGTGTATTGTAATATTGCTACATGTGCTACTTTCACTCTAATGATTTCTAATGCCCACCACTGCCTATTTTTTTTTTTGGAACGATTAAAAAGTTTCGGGGGGGAGGAGAATTGGAGGTCCAAAAAAAAAAAGAGGTGGCGTCAGTGAAAGGAGTGTGGAGGCTCACTGAGATCAGCAGGAAACCAACACGAGACAGGAGAGGAAGCGAAGGCTTCCATTCAGTCAACAAGAAAATCATTTTTCACTTCACCTTTTTCCCCCCTCAGTGAGCAACAGAAACATCTCAAGCTTTTTTTTGTTGTTCCTCCCTGGAAAAGACGCGTAACAGAAGTAAGTGAAGCAGTGGGTCGGTTTCATACGCGCGTGAACCGGCGGCATGGACGAACCGACCACAGATACACGTGGCAGGGAACGGAAGCTTAAAAGTTACACGCTCACGCGCGCACACGCGCGCACACGCACACTACGCGGCGTGTTTTACGGCTCAGTTTATGCGTAATATGGACACGTTTCACGCACAGAGTGGGATAAAGTGTCTGTGTCCAAATCGACCATTCAAATGACAGCTGGAGCTGTTTCGGGAGTTTAAGTGTTAAACCTTTTCTTTGAACTCCCAAACTAAGTCTGCAAAAAGTGCACATATACGGTCAAACACGTGTCGCATTGCGCCATTAGACACGCGTTATCGATGTGTGCCAGATATGGTTAATAACAAAGCCGGCGTTATGTTAGAAATCCCATTTTTTCCGGTTCAGAGGAGGTGGGTACTGTTTTCAGAAGGGTTCCGTAACCAGATGTTCTTGTGAATTGCAGCTGCAAATTCAGTTTTTGTTACAGTAGTATAACAGTTTCAAGAATATACAGGGGGAAGCCCATCACATGCTCAGAGGGTGTCCCAAAATGTGTTAACAAGTAACAGCGTTTAACAACGAAACAACTGCGCACAAGTTTGAACTGGCACACGTTTGGTGTCCTATTCCTTTGTTACGTCTCATATGACTTCATCAATAGTGGAGTCTTTGTGAGTCATTGCGCGCTACAGACAGATCATTCCTCCCTCCGCTGTTACCTGCATGCAACACGAACAAAGGGGAATCTGCCATGAATTCATTCATGTGTGTTGAGTTTACACTTCGGATGTTTCGGGACAGCACGTGAACGCATCAGCGTTCTGGGACGGGTCTCCCCCCCCTCTCCGTCCCGGTAACCGGACCCCCATGCCCGCAGAGAGGCAGCTGCGCATGACGGCAGGGCATTTTCGGATGGGTCGAGGACGAGGGGGTTGGGGGGGGTGACAGAGGCCCCTGGAGCGGCAGTTTGTTTTCTTGGAAACTTGTGAGGATAAAGAGTTGTCCCTGCGGTCCTTTGTGTCCGGCAGAGGTTGATAAACACGGCTGGTCAAGGTCAGAAACATCCGCAGGGGGTAAAAACAAAGAAGAGCGGGGCCTGGATGGAAGCATAACCAGAGAAGACTTGAAGCAGGACATGTGACGAGTCATGGACAACTCACATTATAATTCAGAAGCTGCACAATCTCCCCCCCCCCCTCCTTAGAAAGAAAGATAAAATATATAAATAACCCCAAACAGTGCAGATATTCACAGCAACATTGCATCAGCTACTGGCCTCAGGTACTCCGGAAGTGTCCCTTATATGGTGTTGGGCTGTGTGCCGACCTACAGACACACACTTCACAGGGTTACGAGGAGTGATCACAACTACCTGACAGGCCAAATTACATGTGCGCTTTTGCGTTGCCCAACTTGTGTTAACATTGTGTGTCAACATTCCGTGATGCCGTGTAGGCAGGAGCTCAAAACAGGCGGGAAACAGAGAGAGAGAATGTGTGGAAAACCAGAAGTGGAGGCTGCGTGGCTCACGGTTCGATTTGTGAATCTTAAATCCTTCCCATGTGACAGACGCCTCTGTACTTAACCCTTTAACAGAGTGTGTGAAGTTGGCGGCGTGAGTGTAGCCGACAGGAGCGCACGGTTAAGATTAGAGATGTCGAATCAGAGTGTCAGGATCAGTTTAACGCACTTTTTGAATCTTATCGCAGCATCTTGTTGTATTTTGGAACGCTAGACATGTTGATGCTATCCCTAGCAGCAGTTTCTTGCTGAGTAATAAACACTTTCATATGAGCGTGGGAAGTATGGCATCCTCTCCAAACTGGAAGATTAACCATATATGGACGTATTGATCTAGGGGACCTTTTAAGCATCGTTGATGTTAAAACATATAGATATGAGAGGGGTTAGTAGATATTTAAGTAGATGATTAAACAACCACAGAAACATCTGTAACTATAGGTTACGTATAACATAAACATAAATCTACGTAAACGTAAATAACGTAAATCTGCTTTTTTGTTGAAAAAGCACTTTCTTGCAAGTGTCCTCCAGGGTTTAAGACGAATGGGCAACAAGTCGGTGGTTCAATTAGCAGGTTAATTGGGGGCTTATACATTTTCATGACTAAGTGACTGACCGCCGTGTCCCTCGGTCACCCCATTGTTGGGAGTCAAGTGTGTGTGTGTGTGTAGAAAGGGCTTTCAGCACGGGGTGTCAGTTACACAGAAATCCCCCTTTTCAAACACTCCTTCCCGCACAAAGGCGGTTCAGTGGACTCTGGATAATCGCATTACTAGACAGCACATACGCACACTCGGGGACACACAGCGAGACAAATCTGTCCCATTAGGTCCTCTAGTCTTCGCCAAGGCCCAAACACACAGCCTAACTGTGTGACGCCGTGACTTACAGAACCCCCCCCGCCCATCCCCCCTCTTACCACCCGCATGCGTCTCTTCAAATTAGGAGGGTGAGAATTTTCCTCTCTGATCTTTTCCATTTCTTCTCTGGTCCTCCGCCAGATTAAATAGCTGCCACTTGTATCTTTTTTTTTCTTCTGTGGATTTGATGTTTCCAAAGGCGGTCGTGACTGATTGTGACGGTCACTAATGTGCCAGGTTACACTGACCTGTCCTGTGTGCGTTTCCAGGGGGTCACGACTAACCAGACTTTTATTTGTCACATCATGGGTTTGAGTGTCCCATTACATGCAGGCTGCATCAGCAACCACTTTTAACCCGTTAATCCCAGTTGGATAAACCCCCGAAATAAACTGCGGCGGCTCGCTGTGCGTCCCTCTTTACGGAACAAAAGCAATCACACAGAGCGCACAGCATTGTTTCCTCCGGCCCAAATCAAAGGGTTCATAGCTGCTCTGCTGACGGCATAGGGGGAGGACGTCTGAGGACAATGCAGTGGAAGGTGTCAGGTAGCCAACTGGGATTAACAAAGGGTTCATTAGGGGAAAATGTCCTGTCCCAAGGGGCTACGTCGGGGGAAGTAGAAATAAGGGAATAGTGACGATTTTTTCAAGTAAATAAAGAGGAAAAAAATGTCCTTTCTAAAACGTTTCTGTATTCTGGTGATTCACTTTAAAACTATATCAACAAGAAAGTAAAAACAATTAATTATAATTAAATCATAGTTCAAGCACATTTAAGGAAACTTTGATATTTGTTTCAGCAACTAACTAACAACAATTGATGAATCATTAAGATGAGTGGAACACTTGCAACCCTCAGCTTCTGGTTTAACTGGTTTCTTCTTGTGTTTTGTCCACTTGTCTACATGCTGATCTTAAGACGGGCAATCGTATTGATTGATGACTGGGTCATCAGACATGCTGTGGTTGAACATGGCGTTACGTCTCGAAATAAATCTCAAATGTTAGAAAAGTTCCTTACATTTCGCCTCTCCTCCTCCTCCTCCTCCACCCAGGAGCGGTGGCGATGGCGGCCTCTCTCCTCCAGGCCTACAGGAGGCGCTGGTGGATGGTGGTGACGGCGGTGTTTGAAAACCTGCTGTGTTCGGCCGTGCTGCTGGGATGGGGCTCCCTGCTCATCATGCTGAAGAGGGAAGGCTTCTACTCCCACCTGTGCTCAGGTTAGACCCGCAGCTCTGCGTCACCTGACCCTGATCACCGTTCGGTCCGTTTAGAACCTCCCCGCCGAACGGGGCATCAGGAGAGGACACGTTGTTCTGACTCGTTGTGGGTCTCATATTTAAACTGATTGACTTTCCACAAACAGCTGATTTGTCCACAATAGCAGGTTATAAACCTGTATAAATAGAAAGGCTACAGTGTAAACAACAATATTAGACACATACGTAATATACAATAAATTCTGTACATACTTAATAGAATATACATTTCTATAAAATCAGTATTTAGTATTTTAAATGTTATAATATACTTAGTGTTAACCTGAATGACTAAACAAACACATAGCTGAACATAGAAATGCTCATCACTGTCAACGTTACACATTAAAAATAATAGCCCAAGATCACAGGGGTGTATGTTAGCCTAACGCGAATACAGTGAGTGTAGTTTTAAATAGCGACGCTGTGCATAGCAATACAATACCAATGTAAACAATTGACTACATTCCCCATTTTGGCTACGCAACCAGGAAGTAGCTTGCGTGACAGTGAAATGCTCAAACATTCACTGGACTATAGTCGCGGATGCTATCGAGCCGACGTTAAACATCAGACCATGAAATAATACCAGAGTTTATCAAGCATACAAACCTGCCCACATACACAGCGGCAGCACAGCAGTAACACAACAGACAAAGACACGTAAACCCAAAGCTCAATGTAGAGAAACAACAACTTACCGAATCAACAACCTGACAAAAGCAAAACTAACCTGGCTGGCTTTCGCTTGTAGCCCGTCCTTTTGAATGTCACACAATGGCTCACCATCAGGTAAGTGACCTCCCACTTCAGCCATTGCTGCCAAACACCCGCGACGTAGTAAACACTACGATGACCATTTGTCGGTTTCCGCCTTTACGGCCGCGAGCGTAACGCCCCGGTACCTCGTTATTTCTCTGTGAGAATTGTCTTCAAAGAGGATTTAAAGTGCTGACGTATTTCAGACGTTTGATACAGAACAAAATGCATTACTTCTACAGATGTGAGCTGTGTTCTCTACAGTATCTTATTATCTATTCATATATTCATGCATTGCGGCCCTAAGATCCCAAAGCATAAATTTACAATAACATTTATCTTGTCGGTCTTCTGTAACAGTTTCCCCATGGGTCTAATTGACCTGCAACAGCTAATCTATTTAACTTTGACACAAGATTTGACATATTTAGCCTTGAATTGTTTTTTTTTGGACCCCCACACACAGAGAACGAGTCCTTGGTGGTGTTTTTGGGGAACTCCTCGGACGGGGAGGTGGAGGAGTGGCTGAGCTGCGTGGATCAGGAGGAGATGCTGAACCTGGGCTTCACCATTGGCTCGTTCTTGCTGAGCGCCACCACGCTCCCGCTCGGCATACTGATGGACAGGTTTGGGCCGCGCCCAATTCGCCTGGTGGGCAGGTAATGCTTTTAAAACAGGCCCAGTCATGTGACGTCTGTAAGGGAACGGGACTCCTGAGTGTTTTAGTGGCTTTCCGTGTTTAGTATACAAAAACACAAAAAAAAAAAACCCTACGTTTCTTCTAAAAGATTCAGCTGTGCTGGTTGGTTTTGTCATTTGGAGGTTTAAATGATCTTCATACGCTTCACAAGGGTGAGAATTCATAGTGAAAGAAAATTCCTGCGCGGTTAGTTATAGAAAAAAAAGCAAACCGATCACATTCCGTCATTCTTTTTCTCAGCGGGTGATTCGGTGGAAGTGGAGGGTGTACCATAGTGAGAGTGGGTGTGGACAACGCAACACAAATGCACTGTCAACTGTCGGGATCGGGCGCGACGACCTCTAGTATCTGCACGCACGCACACACACCCAGTGAAATGTAAACATTACGCAAAACACACACACACACACACACACACACACACACGTTTTTCACTTTGCATTCATAGTTTTGGCAGCTCTGACATTCAGCAGCTCACTGTGATAACAATACATGAATGACAATGAGACAGAAGTCAAACCTTTAGCCTTCTTTCCTCTCGTGTATCTTTGCCATCATGAACAGGTTGATACGCAGACGCACAAAAAGACTTTGCAGCAGTTATTGAAGTTGAGGTTTGTGTTTGTTATAGAAAATAGTAAAACAGATGAACATATATACCAGTGGATTTTTGTGTCCAATTAATGGTCAAGGGTCTAAGATCTGTGGTCTGGTGAGAACTGTGTGTGCTCCCCCTACCTGTTCCCCCACTTCCTGTCACCTATGCCCCTCATATACACCCATGTGCCTCGAAAACACTGCCACCTAGTGTCCAAAATATTCGTATAAATGTATCTAAACCAAATAAATAATCGTGCCAACACTAAACCTAAATGGCTCCTACAGGAAGTTTATCTGCAGCTGAAAGCTGTTAAACCAGTTTCAGTCTTGGGTAACTTAACATAGCACTGGTCAATTGTGTTTATATGATCTGTATATATAATAAATAAATGCCACTGTCAGGGTGCGTAGATATTATACAGAATGCATGTACTAAAATGCCCTCTTTGTGTGTTCACAGTCTGAGTTTCAGTCTGTCCTGTGTCGTCATGGCCTTATCAGCCTTCAACCCTCACGGTGAGGACAAATTCATATCACTCTCAAAAAGTACAACTTCGACATGAGAAATCTGGATCTTGAGGCAAACCAGCTGAAATGATTTTGCTTAAATATTTTATGAAGAGGTTCTTTGTCTGGAAGAGCAACAATCTCCATGTTCACACATTAAACAACGATAAACAATTTAAAAGCTAGACAATTACAAGTATCAGATGCAGCCAAATGACTGAGCCAACATATTTGTTTTTCAGCCTGTTTTTGGGAAATCAGCCTCCCACCTTCCTGTGAACTCGCTACATGAAGTAACCTTTAGTGGACCGTGTGGGAGACGCCTCCTCCACTTGATTTGGGCTCTAACTCCTCTGAGATTCGTGTTTTTTTTTTTTTTGCAGGTCTGTCAGAACTAATTTTCTTGGCTGTCTCCCTGAATGGCTTTGGAGGCATCTGCCTGACCTTCACCTCCCTCACGGTGAGACACGAGAAGCAGGAAAATGCAGATTATCACTTCCGATTGGAGGAGGACAGACAGCTGTGGTCAAACGTTTACACACACGCGCAAAGAACGTCTTCTTTTTATGTGATGGAATGATTGGAGCACAGGCTTCTTTGTCACAAAAGAGGAAAACAAAGCATTGATGGATTGTTCTCTTATGAATTCAAAATATACA
Organism: Apeltes quadracus; assembly: GCA_021346845.1. Taxonomy (NCBI): domain Eukaryota; kingdom Metazoa; phylum Chordata; class Actinopteri; order Perciformes; family Gasterosteidae; genus Apeltes; species Apeltes quadracus. The sequence goes on from CM037920.1 coordinate 8,252,673, forward strand.
CACAGCGATGCTAATGATTGGTTCCATGTCTCTTAATCATTTCCACCTCATTGATGCCCCTTTGGTAGCCATCTGCAAGCTGCTGATAAGATCCTGGTTGAATCTGTGACCAATCCTGCACACAATTGGTGCAGTTTGACTAAAATTTGTGTGCTTTCTGACACAGACGTGTTTCTTCGGCACAGTGCGCGTTCACAGTGAGGTTTTACGTTACATTACATGTCATTTAGCTTTTATCCGAGGTTTAAGTCTAAAACCTTCATTCTGGCCTGATTTAACCATCGATTTACAATGTTTGATGCGTGTTTGGGGTCATTGTCCTGCTGGGACGCCCCACTGGCTGATGATTTTAGGATTTCCTGAAGAATTTGGAGGTAATTATTCTTCTCGACTATTCCGCTTACTTTCTGTAAAGCACCAGTTCCACCTTGTGGAGTCTTTAGCTTCATATTGACTCCGAGAATAACCTTTCTTTCTTCCAGCTTTAAAAGTCTCAACTGTTCTTACATAACGCTGAGAATGTACGTGTGTAGTGTTTGTGTTCTTGGAAGCGATGAGCAGATCCGCTTTGGCGGCTGAGAGGCTGGGACTTATTTACACGCACGTCAGGCATGCTCGTCTGCTTGTGATGTGTCAGCTGGTGCCAACATTATCCAGCTTGTTTTATGGCTGCGGCTACCTCCTGTCATTGTATTTACGGTCAGGGTCCGTGCGTGCGTGTGCGTGTGTGTGTGTTTGTGGGGTTTCCTGTCAGCAGCACGTGGTTTCTCCCAGATAGAAAATAAGTGTCCACCAATAAGGGAGAGCGGTTCACCGCACACCCTCTCACGCCTAATCAAAACACTCAAGGCCGCTGTTTCCTATCTTTTCCTTCCTTTTTCCTTTTTTCCTCTTCCTCTCATCACACCGCCTTCTCGCGTGTCTCTGCTCAGCCCAGCGGTCAGCAGGGAAAAAAAATGCAGAACCGTTTCAACTCCGCATGACTGTGCACACATGTGGATATACACACGAGCGTGCCTGGTTATGCACACACAGGGAGACGTACATGAAACAAATGTTTGGATAATGACGCTCTCCGGTGAACTTAGCTCCGTGTGGTGACAGCGGCCCGGCTCCGAGGGAAAGAAAGGCAGAGACAGCTGTTTCAAATGATACAGATGTTCTGCACTTTTAACAGCTAACTTGTTTGTATCTCGCTGAAAAAACTGCTGACAATTTGCTGACGCCACAGTTTAGAACAAAAAATTCCCCTTTTCCATCCATGTCCATTCGTTTAATGAGGGTCACACAGTGATGTCCATTTTGACTGGATAGTTGGAGATTTAAAACCCTTAATACTACATCTGGCTACATCTGGATTTCCGAGCGGATCTATGAGTGACGCTGGGAACAGTGCAAACCAGAGCTAACGGGGGCCGATGGGTGGTCGGTTCCCCATTTCATGATAACCGGTAACGGTGCTGTATAAATAGACACACACATCCTTCCCTGACTGACCACTGTGTGTTTCTGATTATATCCAACATTGACTGACCTCCACATAGCAGTTATTGTTGTTGTTATTGTCGTTGCCTGAGATACGCGTACGCATACTCACACCGCCCTGATTCAGATCACGCGCTCGAGAGCAACGGCTCTGTAAAAGGAAAGACATGACCTGTCTGATGTCACTCGGAAGCGGTCACATGGTTTTATTAGGTCATATTAATGATACAAAGCAACAAAATGTAAGTTTGCATTTTGTGGTCGGGTGAAAATAGTTTATAGTTTGTGACAAACTTACTAAAATTACATTATTCATCTGTGGTGAATGTAAACTATGTACGCTATGCCTGAAGGCCCGTGAGTCACACAATGAGAGAGAGAGAGAGAGAGAGAGAGAGAGAGAGACTCAGCTTCTTCCTAACGAATAGAGACCACTGCTGGGAATCACGGGGTAAACTCTCCGAATTACAAAGAAAGCTCAAAAGCGTCCAGTCGAACCAGGCCCTTTACATTAGACTACTTTCTTTGTGTTGTACACGTGTGGAGCAGCTGGACGTGGGCACAGTGGCCACGCTGTGAGGGACCAATCCGCGAGGAGCGAGATGGGGCTGCTGGAGAGAAGGAGCCGGTGCCGATCAGCTGTGGTTTAGTGATTCCTGCTGGGATCTCCGCAGAGAGACGGGCTGCAGCTGTGGCTCCGGGAGAGATCAGTCAAACTCATAGAGGATTGTTTCCCTCCATCTCCCCTCTTCCTGATTTCCAGTCTTGCTTATTTGCATTCACCGTCACCCTTCTTTTTCCCTCTTATCTTCCCACTTATTCGGTTTTTCTCTTTTGCGCGTTCAGATGCTGCCTCCGAATATCAGGGCTCCTCAAGCCTCTATTTGGCCTGTTATCACACTGATTAAGCTTTCAATTAAACCAAAGTCATACAACCCTGAAGTGAGCACGAACACCTCACTCGTGACGAGCCGACGGCCAGAGCTCCTTTTCGTTTTTTTTTTACTTTCTGACAGCAGTCGGCCCTCCCGCTGCCTCCACGAAGTCACGCGTTTCCTCATCAGCAGGAACCGTGCTGCAAGGCCCCCCCTCTCGTGTTTTCCATGAGACCTGCCAAAACACAAGTGATGGGAATCACGCCTGCTGCTCGCTCCTACCTCTCTCCTACTTTCAACAAACCTACGAGTCCGGCGCCGCCCACTTTGGCCGCAAAGTGTTTCGGTTCTCAGAATCGCTGAATGAGTACAAGTGTTCTCTCGGGTGTTTTTTTCTCATCTCGCTCCGACTGACTCTGTTTACAAGGTCGCCTTGTTTTTGTCAGGTGACCTCCCGATCCCCCTTGCCACACACACACACACACACACACACACACACCCACATTGGCCTGCCAACCACAAACTGGCATCATGGGCTAATCTGCAGACGGCAGCCAACACCCTCAGAGAGAAAGAAATATCTGTGTTCGCAGAAAGGCCCACAGTAATTCTCACCTGCGCGTTTGCTGGTCTCATGGACTCTAGGAATGTCCGTACAGGGTGATGATTTTCCTAGAAAGCCTTTCGTGGAGGCGATGTCATAGTTTTCGGACCACCAAGGAACTCCCCGGCAAATGACACACATCTGCTTTGTTTTAAACCTCAGCTTTAAATATTTGAAAGAGCTCATTGCACTCTCAGGCTGCGATGCCTATCCAGCATCAAACAACAAGGTTAGCGGCTCACTGCTAATCGTAGCATTTAGCAGCTAAAGAGCAACATATTACCCCCCCATAGTAGTGAGGACCAAAGAGAGATTACGCTACGTGCTTATGTTAACCACGCCGCCCCGAACACAACTCATCAAATGTTGACGTCCATGTCTGCAGGATTTGTAAATTCAAGCCATCTGAAATCACTTAACGGAGGTTGAGGGACCTTAAATTGGCTGTTTGTAATCGTAATTGTCGAAAGCCCCACATCCCACACACCCGTTTTCCACAGCATTTTTTTTTTAATCTTCCCGATGGAACGGCATGGGGGGGGAAACGGGGACTTTGACCCCTTCGCGGTGAACTCTGACCCAGCAGGGAGATTAGTCTGTGTCGGCGGTCAGCATGGAGGGAGAATACTGAGCTTGCCAGGCAGTTCACCTAAAATCCCACCCATGTGATTCCATAATCGTGATTGACCCATTTAAAACTGGGATCAAAGGACACTGCGTGTGCTGGCCGCACAGTAGGTCATTGTTATGTTGGCTAAGCTTCTTATTGCTGCAAATAGGTCAACCTAATATATGATGTGTTAGTGCCTGGTGCCCCCCACCGTGTTCCCTTTGCTGTGAGTCATGGGTCCCCCGACTAGGTCCATTGAACCCTCTGGAGTTCATCGAGAGCCGGCTATAGATTGGCTTCCACATTTTTAATCCTACCTTAAAGGAATGTGTGTAAAAAGGCCTAAATAAAGGCGGCGGACATGTGTCAAAGTGCGGCTTAGTCTGTGTTTGAATGATGGTGTCAGGACGGGTCGTGACTTGGCTTCTTGTTTCATGGCGACTTACAACTTTTTAATGAGTCCGCTCTGTGGGGACAAAGGAGTGTGACTGGGTGCAAACTTTCAAAATGATCTCTGAGTCTCGGTCCACACACAGAAGCTGTGCGCCATCTGCTGGTCAAAATGACCGCCTGCATCTAGATGACACACGCTGCGTCTCGGGGCGTCATGAGGCGAAGGACTGACATATATTGCATCTTCTCCCTGCAGCTCCCCAACATGTTTGGTGCTCTGAGCTCCACCGTCATGTCTCTGATGATTGGCTCCTACGCCTCCTCTGCTGTCACCTTCCCCGGAGTCAAGGTACATTAAAAAAAGGCTGAGCGGAAACAAGTGGAACGTGGTTTGCCTTCAAGCCGGTTAAAAAGCACACCAACCTGGATCTCTTCTTCTTCCCAGCTGATCTACGAGGCGGGCGTGTCCTTCGGGGTCATCATGTGGATGTGGGCGGGTCTGGCCGGGTTGGTCTTTATCAACTGCTTCATCAACTGGCCCACGGAAGGCTTCCCGACACCGGACGAGGTGGACTACAGGTCAGTGCGCCCCGCCGGTCTGTTACCTGTAGACTGCAACTCATGACGGAGAGTGAGAGGGGGGGGGGGTTTCCTTCGCCCCAACCATCCTCACGCGCGTTTATTCACAACAGTAAAATTGAGACACTGCAAGAGCCGCCTTCATCCGACGAGAAGGCCGCCGGAGCGCAGCTGAGCACGAAAAATGGGGACGTCCGACACTCGACGGAGAAACTTCCTAACGGATGCGACGCCGTGCCCAGTAAGGCGGAGAGAAAAAAAAGTCTTAATAGAAACACTTTGATGAACTTTCTGTGGATCGTGTTGTTAATCGTCTTGTGACTGCTCAGAGGACACATCTGAGTGGCCACACGAGAGGAAAAGGCTGTACAACAAGATACCACTTTCACAAGCTCCTCTCGTATGTGTGCAAACGTTAAGAAAGCGTCTCCTGTTCCCTCAGACGCCGTTCCCTTCCGCCGGTCTGTGTTCTCTCCCATCTTCCTGTGGAGCCTGATCACCATGGGGATGACCCAGTTGAGGATCATCTTCTTCATGGGGGCGATGAACAAGATGCTGGAGTTTTTGGTGACCCACGGGGAAAAGCATCGTGAGTGTCAAAGCGTCAGTGTCATTCCCCCCGTCGTCAAGGCCATCTAAACGCTACTGACAGGGTGGCGCTTTGTTTTGTTTTTTTATCTTTCAGCATCCGAACAGTTGGTGATTGAGGCAGCAGAGAATGGTGAGTAGCGAAATACTTCAGCTCTAAGTGTAAATACTTTAAGTGACTTTTCTCTTTTTTAGGGTTAGGGTTACTTCCATTATTCCCTTTTTTCTGATTCCATGTGGTTTTGATCCTCCAGTGAGTTTCTACTCGTCCATATTTGGCACGCTGCAGCTGCTGTGCCTGGCCACGTGTCCTCTGATTGGATACATCATGGACTGGAGGATGAAGGACTGTGAGGAGGAGAAGCCCCGCCCCTCAGGCACAGAGCAGAGGTACACACAGCGCATCACGCCTGATTAAAAGCAGTAAACGCAACACAAATGTTGTTATGAAACACTAAAACCCATCTGTGTGTGTGTGTGTGTCCCTGCAGGCAAACCGTTGTACCCAAAAGAGACCGTAAGATCCAGAAAGTGACCAACGCCATGAGGGCCTTCACTTTCACCAACATCCTGCTGTTCGCTTTCGGGTGCTGCTGCCTCATCGACAGCCTGCCGCTGCAGGTAGAGAGCGCGCGCGCACACACACACACACACACACACACACAAAGCGCGCGGTACGCCAACGCCAAAAAGGAAAATAACGAGATCCTTTTGTTGCTTTTCTCTCCCTCAGATCTTGACCTTCATCCTCCACACTATGGTGCGGGGCTTCATCCACTCGTGCTGCGGAGGCCTCTATGCTGCTGTGTGAGTGCTGCTGATTCACCCGGCACATAACCTGACCAAGTTCACCCTTACATGACGCTGGCGTTAATTGTCAGTATGTAATATAAATGTATTTACAACAGTGTTATTACACTGTTTTGCCCAACACCAAACAGATGTGGGCAGATGTGGGCACATAAGCAGGAGATGCTGTGAATGATGTGCGTTTAAAGACTACACCGCTGATACCGTGTTGGTTTAATGATGAGTACTTTGAATCGAGAGGACATTATATTATATACCGTATTGTCGGGACAACGGCACCTTTATTTAAACCTCAGAAGCAGCCTGTGATTGTTCTATTTGATCTGGGATCCTGTCAATAAACACCTGCTTCTCTCCCCCAGATACCCGTCCAACCACTTTGGCACCCTGACGGGCCTGCAGTCCATGGTCAGCGCCGTGTTCGCTCTGCTGCAGCAGCCGCTCTTCATCGTCATGGTCGGATCGCTCAACGGCGACCCCTACTGGGTGAGGACGCGCACCATTTTTTTGTTGTTGTTGTTGTTGTTTGTACTCCACACACTTGACACGTGACAAAATAAAGCCCAGCGAGAGTCGACGTGATCGAAAAAAAACGTTTGTTCTCTGTCATCCGACCGCCCCCCAGATCAACGTGGGCCTGATCGTCTTCTCGTTGGGCGGTTTCCTGTTGCCGGGTTACCTGTTCTACCACCGCGGGCAGCTGCTGAGGGAGAAGGAGGCCAGAGACAAGCTGGCGGCCGAACGGGAGACGTTGGCCCCCAACAACGGCGCGACCAACGGCTACAAACCTCACAGCAACGGCGCCGCGGCCGTGGAGCCGTGAGGCGGCTCGGGGTCCGCGGTTGGGGGGGAATCGAAAGGGGTTCGTAGTTGTCTTGAAAATGAGCATCAGCAAACTGCGCATCCAGATATGAAGTTTTGCTTAGATATTTCCAGTGGCTCCAGGTTTTTTCACCATTGCTGGTGCACATTTTCCAGCAAATACAATTCCTCGAGTTGTGATGAAATTGGACTTTTAAGTTCTTTGTTGTTTCCATCATCATTTGTTTATTTATTTGGTGTCAAAGAGGCGAATTAGTGTGATTGACAGCCATAGATTTGACTCCCAAGCACACACCGCCTGAGTATTGGACTGATATTAGACTACTTGAAATACTGTCAGTATTCAAAGTAGTAAGTATTAAGATTTCAAAAACAATCATCACTGTCTTCGCTAAGACCAAAGACCAGCTAAAGTAGAGGAAAGTTGTAGTTTTTACTTCTGTTTTTATTGTAGTTCCTTGAAGAAAAACTAAAAATCTATAAAACAAAAGATATCACAGGAATGTTACAGCATCTGAACACCAGACTTCTGGTAAGTAGAGACCCGTTTGAGTCTATTCTTTCATGCACACATGGTTAGACACCATGACTACCTCCTGTTTCCTTTTTGTATTGTCTCTCAGCAGCTCACGTTGGTCCATAAAAGTCATTTTTACACCGTTAATCTTAACCTAACATGTCAAATCTTTACATGTTTGAGTATTAATGCTCTTTGGAGGTATTGCTGCGTCAGCCCAGTGCATTTATGGATTGTTTTATATGCAGGAGAAACATTTTTTAATGGAAAATACACAAATGAGACTGACCTACAAACAGTGTGTGTTGATGTTGTACTGCTTTATGCACATCAATGAACTAGTGGTGTATAAATGTGTATTTCAGTGTATTTTTATACTCTGCAGTAGCATTAAAAAGGGAAGCGTTTGTTTCAATGTCAGTTATTGTGTAGTGTGTTACAAAGCTCAGATGATTAGCATTGTGTTCTGCATTTATGGCCTTTTTGCTTTTCTAGTCATGTTTTGATTTTTTAACCAAAATGTTCTTTTGTAAATAGAACTACAGTGTGTTGTTAAATGTTTTTCTGCATAGATGCTTGAAGTTATATTAAAGTGTTTCAGCCAGCTGCAGTTCAAAATGTGTCCACCCTGCATGTTTGATTGGCTCCCAGCAACAATATCTGGTAGATTTTAATCCATCTTTTTTTTACCCAATTATTTCAGTGTGAAAAAAAACGTATTAGACGTTTTCTTTGTCAGTTTTTCCAGCTTTACTTTAAATGTGTTTTCAGCTTTAAGAATCACCAAATGAGAGATTCTGTGTTTTGTTTCAACCCCGTGCCTTTGCTGCCATCTTGGTGTAAATGCTATATAAACATATGGATTTAAGATTAACGCCTCTGCCAAACCTCTTTCTCTGTAAACCAAAGCCATGTGGAGGCCCGGTACACTAGTTGATGCTACAGCACCTTCCCGTAGGAGCGTACAACTAAATGCATTCGTCCTGCAGTGAAGGGCAGTTTGATTGTTGATGGTCACAGCTGTTGTTCAGCTCAATTGTGATTTCTAGAGCGGTTGGTTCCTGGAAGTACTGCGAGTGTTTACCAACCGGTGTTGAAAGAGGTTTCTTAGTTTGGCATAGGTCAATACTTTGCTCGATTACAGTATTTTGTGTGTTGTATGTTTGAAAACAAATAGTACAGCAATTCAGGCAAAAACACATGTGACCTCTTTGTATCTCAGCAAGTTGGCCAAAATGTTCCTTGTTGTAAGACCTGTGGCTTCCTTTTGCCTTTTAAATCGGGATTGAAAGCCTGAAGTCCAATCAATTCTGTGCTGTGCATCCAATCCAGTGGCTTGTCTCATTCTGTTGCTTTACCCTTGGGGTTGAAGTGTTTGTATGAGTTGCTCAATATATGCCTTGGACAAATACATCCAGCATGTGCATCTTATAAATGAGTGGCCACTGCCATTCATTCAGACTTGTGTTCCATTTTTGCATCCAATGCAAAAATACTTTCTTATAATAAACAATATACGTCAGCATCAGTCATGTTGGTCATTGTTGTCGCTTCGCTGCTGCATTTTAAAATCATTCCACTTTGTACCTGATCTTACGTTAGCCGACCCGGTCTTATAAAGGAGACTCAAGGAAATGTAATAACCAAAAGTTTATGTGATTTAGTCAATATGGTCAAAAGATATCACAACAAAAATCAAAGTGGAACACACACACACACACACACACACACACTCAGTCAGTCATCCATAACACGACCCAGCTCCTCAGCAGCTTTCCGCCCTTTAACTGCTCTGCAAAATCTCTTTACATCATCACACAAGTCCACTGTGACGCCGATACTTTCACCCCCATCATACAACCATTTGCGTTACATGGTTCATCGACTCTCAGATTAAAACAAACTCCCAATAATACAATTATCTGTAAAACCCACACGCATCTCTTACAAAGTGCACGCACGCACACACGCACGTTCAAACACCGGCATACACACACTGTCTATCGGAGGCTGTTGCTGTTGGGTTGTGATCCAGCGAGGCCGGGGTGGTCGGGACTGTGGCGGTTCTGCAAGAGACACACAGATTCAAAACAAGCGGTTTTCACTCCTGTGGACATGTAAACGTTTGTACTGTGAATCACAGCTCTGAGCACAGCTGTTGTGTTCAACGTTGACCGTTTCTGGGTTTACTCTGCAGTGTGTTTAATACCAAGGGGAACAATGGAGCTTTCAATAAGCATTTAAGGGAGTTGATGGGGATTTCCAGGTTATAAATATTGGGAGGATATGACCTTATAGGATGTTCTGACACATCTGATAAAGCTTAACGGGACGGTTGGAAATTGCTTGCAAATAGATAGTCATAGCATTATAAACTCAATAAGAAAGCAAAGCTGTTGTAGGCCGTTTTGAAGCTCTTGCGCACTCTAGTGTAGGAAAACCGTTCCTACATGAAACCGCTCACAGAAAGGTCTGTGGATCACCTCGAGCAACCAGGTCACGCTTTCTAGAAAAGAGCCATTGCTTTGGAGTCTTTTGATGCTTTGAGCACAACGAGCAGAGTGCGATTATATTCAGGACAAGAAGACATCTGTAAGGTGGATATCACCGACGACAGCAACTCCCATCAAAGCAATCTAGTTTAAGCTTGATCAATACAGGTAAGGGAACTAATATTTATTTTGAAAGTGCAGCTTCAAATTAAATTACATTATTAAAACAGAAAGTGTCTCAGTATATTATGGAAATGATTTTGTGTTAGTTACAAGGTTTAGGACCAAGTATGTAACCGTAACGCATATTCACACCCAACCCACAATTTAACAAACTATTGGTATCTTGAAAGATTTCCTTACCTTCTTCTTCTTCTTGTCCTTCTTCTTTTTCTTGCGGTCAGGATCGTCATCCCTTTTCTTCTTCTTCTTCTTGGGATCAGTGTCTGATGGCGTTTCTGTGACGTCAAAAAGGAGCCGCTCAGAAGCCTGAAAACATGTTTGTTATTTTGTGCAAGTGCAAACGCGTGGTTTGTCATACCTTGTGGTAAAGGGTCTTGTAGTCGATGGTGTTTGTGCTTGTGTTTGCTCTTCTTCTTTGGAGGCTGTATGTGCATCAGTCTGTACTGTTCCGGTAGCTGAGAAATACAAATACATGGACGCATAGAACTATTGAATATCGACACCAGAGGGAAAGAATATGCCGACTTGTGAGCTTTTGCCATAGATTATATATAGATTTGGACTCTTAGTCCATCTATATATATATATATATATATATTCAGTACGCACCGGTCCTGTGTGTAGTCTGAAGCCTGTGAGCAGAGCACCGGTCAATGGGCTGAAGGAGTTCCCACAAACTGGAGGCTTATCAATCAGAGAGCGCAACGAGCTGCCGTCCTGGGTGCCCGGACAGTCGATCATACCTGCAGAGCAAAATATGAAAACGAGAGATTGAGGTTGGGAAGCACACGGGCATCCATAAGCCGTGTTCGACAACACATTGAAAATTAGTTGGAAGGGGCCTCTGGTAGGCACACAAATGTAAAAACAAAACCAACAAATGTGGCGTCATTTCAGCGGGTTTCGTTAAGCTGATATTTTGATTTGCTACAGACGTATACCCGAACATCCCAAAAGAAGACAGGTGTGTTTCCACTGAAGGAAGGTTTTGGGCACAACCTCACAGAGGAGCCTTAAAAAGCTCGACAGGCACACGATCACTAAATACCAATGCAGTATGGCAGATGAGGGAAAAAACAACAGCAATCAAGAATATAAGAGGCTTGGAAATGTGTGTTCTGTACTAAACGCGTTTAATTCCTGCACACAACCCACCTGGTAACTCTGGCAGAAAGTTGCTGAGCTTCTCCTTCACCTTCTTCCCACAGAACTTGTTGAAGGCGTGCTCCAGGTTGTAGTGCGTGATGAGGTTGGTGTTGCCCGTTAACTCGTTGCCCACTAAACAAATGATTATATAAATAATCGTTTAGTCGCGGAAACACCAATTATGTGCCGTGTTATGCATCTCCGAAACTAGGTTGCACTCAAAAACATCCCTGATGTTAATTGGCGCTACCGTTGCTACCGTTGAGTGCTAACGTTATGTTCAGTTAAACTTCTGGACACAATAGCGGAGTTACAACAAAACTGTTCCTAACAGTTGGACCTTTTGGTGTCACACAATGAAGATAACAAATTTAAATTAAACGTATGGAGAAATAAAAAACATTCGGATTAGTAGCGGGGACGTTAGCATTAAAGGTTTTTTCTGGTAACACTCATCTTAACTAACGTCAGCTAGCGTTAGCTTGCATTGTTTACAAACTGCTAACAACCTTTGACAGCAGCTCAACGCTTTCCTTGAATAACAGGTAAAATGACACACACAGCGTAAAAGAGTTCACAACAATATCCAGACAGTACCAGGAAGCTCCCGCAGTAAGTAGAACGGTTCATTCATGGCTCCGGGCTTCCGCAGGGTAGGCCCGTCATCCCCGAGCTGCGGTGGCATCTGCCCCGCCATGGAGACCTGGTTTTGAGGGAGAGGCGGCGGAGGCTTCCCCGGTCCGAAACCCAGAGACGACGAGCCGGGTCCCTGAGCCTCGTTTTGCCCGAACAGAGTTGAAAACATTTCCGTCATATCTATCACAAATAATACATTTGTATATAAAGAAAAAGTTACGTTTCGTCAAGCGTGTTGTCTGGTTTCTGACAGAGTGTTCACCCCGAAACCATCCCAGTGTGAACGACTCGACTCCTCACTTCTTTGTGGCATTTTTTCCACGGCCCATGTACAGTAATACCGGGCAGAAACACGCACATTACCGTAATGACTGGTGTATATAAGCCAACGCGGATACAACCAACGAAACATTTTCAAGTTTCACCTTTATTTGTACACACACAGGCATAGTGAACACATTCAAAAAGTACAGTTAAGTTATTGAATATATATGCAGGACAAATTATTTGAAGATCACACATCAAAGACGTCGGCAGGGTTAAGAGAAGATGCCATCCTTTCAAACTCTGTGACCGAGGCCTAAAAAGAAAACCACAAAGCATACAAGTACAGCTGTTAATAAAGGTCATAACAAACTTGTATTTTATATATCCTTGTCTTGTGCACGGACATCATATGTCCGTTATCATTGTCTTCTGTAAATACATTACGATTACTAAAAACATTAAAAAAAAGATTATTAAAGAACACAAGTTCAATGTAAAGTTTAATAAATACTGTTCAATCATGCAGTCGTTTCGCTACTTTCACAAATACATTATAGGTTAAAAACTCAAGCATATTTACAAAAACATAACCTTTGGGAGTGTGTGAAAATAAACTATGTATTTTTAGTCAAATATGAACAAGTTTCTCACCTTCCACTCATCAACAGTGGTAGAAATACGATGTTCAGTCTGAGCAAGGCTTTCTCTCCCAGCCTGGACCTTCTGTGACAGGGCAGCGTTCTCTGCCTGAATCTGTTTTAGCTGTTGTCGCATGTAGCTCTCCTGCTTTTTGTAGAACGGCATCAAAAAGCTGCAGAAGTCCTGCTCAGGAACTCCACTCGGCCGCCTATCAAAACAAGTTGTACGGTAAAGGACGAAGATGTTTTTTTTTTTTTTTTTAATCAATTTGCAAAATGGAAGTATTACAGCTGGGACACTCCAGAGTTTGACATATATCCAGTCGATTTATTTAATTGGAAAGAAAGCAGCAGGAGGTGGAAGGTAAAATGGTTTTAGTGTGGTTTACGGACCATGCAGGCTCTGCATTGTTCTTTGCCGCGGCCTCAAGTTGGTCCAGCTCATTCAGTTTGGAGTCTAACTGACCTTCTTCAATCAATCTGCTGAGGTCTTCCTTCAAATACACAAGAACACACACACCAGGCATAAGACCCATGTTTTTATTTTTTTTGTGAATGTTACAAATGTGATGGGCCCTGCATACCCGTATAGTCTTCTGCAGCTCCCCGATGAACTGCTTGTGAATGCTCTGCATCCTCTGTGGGTCCTTTTTGTACAGCGGTCGAAACGTGCTGGCAAATCTATTAAAACTGCGAGCGAAAGCAGTGACAATGAAAAGTTAAACAAGTCTCATTCCCAAACCCCCAGCTACTTTCTCGCTTGAACAATCTACTGCTGAAATAATGATTTGATGAATAAATAAGAAGCAAGAAAAATAACTCAACAATTTGAATTATTGAGTACCAACCATAACCCTCACCGTGGTCTGCAGGAACCGTTCTTGACACTCTGCACTAATCCTTCACACTAAACTTAGAGACAACTAAACTGAAGTCATCGTTTGCGTCACATCCTGTGTGACAACAGAGTCAGTCACACACAGCTTCTGCAGCTCTTCATGTCATCATCACCCCCCCTCCCCCCGACCTCGGCCTTTTTGATGAATGGTAAGTCCCAGCACAAACTGGGATTCATACATACTCTCTCAAATACACAGGTGAGCCGTTACCTGGCATGTTCGATGAACTTATCCAGGCTCTTCTGCATCACTTTATCGAACAACTTCCGCCTCTTGAACCGAACTTCTGTCTCCTCGGGACGCTTGGACGCCGATACGGAGATCTGTGAGGAAGCTTCTCCCGCGGCTTCGTCAGTTCGGTTTACTGCGGACATTTTACTACTATCGCGATTCCAAAGTCTCCTTCGGCGTTGCCGCTTCGCACTCCTCCATTTTTTCCCCCTCCTCTGTTTATGCTTTTCAATCCCCGCCAAATCTACGGCGAGTCCCTTCGCCCACAAAACTGCGTGGTCGCTTTTTCCTCTGCACATGCGCAGTTCGAGCCGGTGTTCCCGGTCGCGTCAAGTCAGCGCCTTCCAGCTGTCATTCCTCCTCAAGCCCCTTGAGGTGAAACGACGCCTTAATTCGCCGACATGGTTCTTATCACGGGACTCTGTACCTTTTTGTACCACTTGCCTCAGATTTACAAATGGCTTCTGAAGCCGTACTACGTCTCCTCGCTGCTCATGACCGTCGCCTTCCTGGCGGTCCGAAAGGCTCCCGGCGTGTGCGAGCACCTGGCGACGCAGCGAGAGGACGGCAACTCCTGCGACTTCGACTGGGTGAGCATGGCGGGGGGGAACATGGTGGACCTCCACGGTTCACGTCACCTACCGCGTTGTGTCCTTTTTTTAAACGTCTTTTCTCTTTTTGTCATAGAGAGAGACGGAGATTCTCATGTTTCTTTGTGCAATAGTTATGATGAAGAACAGGAGAGCGAGTAAGTGCCTGCTCCCCCATCCCCCCTTTCACTCTCTCTCACACACACACACACACACACACACGCCCATAATCATGTATGTGTGTAAACCAGGGTTGGTTTACAGTAAACAGTCGTCACAGAGCAGGGGACCACCAGGATAAACGTCGCACATGGGGGACAAAAGTCACCATTCTCATGCAGTCTACTTGGTTAGATTTAGGAAAACATCACTTTTTACAATAAGCTCCTTTTGGCAAAAATGTAAGCTACTGATTCATATGAGAGGTGTAATCTCCGGACTAAACATCTTCTGTGACCTAAAGAAGACGCACATATGGGACTCCAAATCCAAATCCAGTGAACAGCGAGGAGGGAAACCGTCCTATAATGTGTATGTCATGTTAATGTTTAACCCAATGGGTATTTTGTGACTTAATATGTAACTGTTTCAAGTCCGGAGAAGCCCTGCAGCCGCTTCAAGGAAGTGCTTTGGCAAAAACGTTGCTTTGTTGTGTAAACAACTGCAGTGTGGCCGTGCCTCCTTGTGACCTTGTACCGAAGGTCACTACCCGGCTGCATTCAATGTCTGCCCTCTCTGCGTCTAATCCACTCTCTCTCTGTGTGTCTCTCTCTCTCTCTCTCACGCTCTCTGTCACTCTCTCTCTCTCTCTGTGTCCCAGTCACGCTGGAGCAGCACATAGGCAACGTGTTCCTGTTCAGTAAAGTGGCCAACGTCATCCTCTTCTTCAGGCTGGACATCCGGCTGGGCATCCTCTACCTCGCGCTGTGCGTCGGTCAGTGGCCGTTGGACCACTTTCACAATCGCCGTCCCGCTCTCGGTGCACTTTTGAGTCAACGGAGGGGGTATTTACGGGAGGCTGTTCTCCATCGGGACTCCTCGTAGTCGTGTTTCTCACAAGCAGGCAGCAGGATTGATTTCATATTTTCATCTGTTCAGTTAGTCGTTTTCGTTTCACGTTTAAACACTGTGCGGAAACCCTCAATTTTATTAAAAGTGGACATAGACTTGGATCAGTGTACGTCCCTCCCAGTTTGTGTAAGACTAGTGGTAGATATTCATTACTAAAAACACATTAGGGGATGTTGATTCATTCTGAGGACACTGATTTTCACGACATCACTGCTACAGATCACGGGGGCTCTGCAGTGTGGTCACCTGCTATTTTTGTTCCTCCTTGTATTTAGATTTTATTTTTCGTATCAAGCACCTTTTTCACTGAGGTTACCACAAACAATGCTTTTGGGGTTACGGGTATATTTACTGTTAACCTAATTAAAAAACTTAATAGCTTCACGAAAATGTCAAACTCCCACCAGGACGTTGTCTTCGTCCGCTGATAGACTCTGATATGTCCCCACTTCACCTCTGCCTCGTCTCCAGCATTAGTCATGACCTGCAAGCCGCCGCTCTACATGGGCCCCGAGTACATCAAGTACTTCAGCGACAAGACCATAGATGTGAGTGTTACCCCAAAATAAGCTTCTTGTTGCACTGCTTGTGTTTATTTGTCATAACAATGTAATGTATTAATTTAATGTCAGACATTAGATTATTTTTTATTGGGGAGGCGTCAGTCTTGTAGGCGTGTGTGACAGAGCTCTATTTATTGTGTCAATAGGAGGAGCTGCAGAAGGACAGTCGTGTAACCTGGATCGTTGAATTCTACGCCAACTGGGCCTCCGACTGCCAGTCTTTTGCCCCCGTCTTTGCCGACCTTTCGATCAAGTAAGAGAAAGTTAAACGCGCTCGTGTAGTTTAAGACGCTCTCGACAGAACGGTTTAATTCAGGTTAGTCACCGATGGTAAAATGTGAATAGTTGTGAGTGGCTGAGCTGTGGTCCAGACAAAATATCAGACCAATTGACTATAAACCTACGAATCTGTCGTCAATCTTTGCTCAACGAGTGACCATGATATTTATTTAAAAATAGGAAATGTATTGATAAAAATAAACCCTTATGAATCGCCTACTGGAATTGGATGGTAATTATAATTAGGCTCCATATGTTCTGTATTCAGTTTACTGAAGGTCTTTGATATGCGTTATTCAAATAATTTAATTTAAATGCAGACAATGAAGAATCAAAAACTGTATTACCATGCAAAATTGAAAGAGACTTCAGATCGGGTTGTTAAATTGAATCCTATGTTTACATTTCCCATAGTGATAATCTGCTTTCGCAGTACATTGATTTTATGTTCTGGGCATTCGTATGTCTCATGCATCTTTTCCTGGGTTCTGTAGGTACAACTGCGCTGGACTCAAGTTTGGGAAAGTGGACATCGGACGCTATGGAGAGGTTTCAAGCAGGTCGGATTTCTAACCTTCTAACTTATTGACAGATTCCGAGCACAGGATATCACCCGTCCCAATGAACTATTCCTTTAACAGGTACAAGGTTAGTACTTCACCACTTGCCAAGCAGCTGCCCACACTGGTGCTTTTCCAAGAAGGGCGGGAACTGATACGGCGTCCAATGGTGGACAAAAAAGGCAGAGCTGTGTCTTGGACCTTCAGTGAGGTAAGTTTGGTCTGCAACTAACTCGGGGAGAGAGACCCGTCACTTTCACAACGACGTATCCTGACAGGAAGTCTACTTCTCAGGAGAACATCATCCGAGAGTTTAATCTCAACGAACTCTTCCAAAAAGCCAAGAAGCTGAACAAAAGCCGCGATTTGAAAGAGGAGCAGAGCGACGTTCAGCCGGAGGACATCGGCGACGTCCAGCCGCTCGCAGAGAGCAAGAAGGACCAGTGAGGGGGGGGGGCTGCAGGACTTGCATGGCTGCTCAAGTCCAGAAAACGGTGGGATGGGAAAAAAAAAAAAAGTTTCAACCACTTAAGACGTTATGTGGTCACCCTCCAAGTCCTCACTGTGGCAAATAAGTAACCAGAAAGCTGGCGCGCAGTTGCCGGCCATGACGGGGCGATGCAGTGTGTTGCATTGTGGTCCGGATGCCGCTTGGCACAAGATGAGCAATGCTCTTGGTACATTTTATTAAGTTATGACAACGAATGCCTTTTTTGTAATGCCTGTTTTTTGACTACTTTCAGCAACATCTCATCACTGTGTTAAAACGTTCGCTGTTTGTATTTTGCAACTTGCCTGTTTACTGGTACCTGCTGTATTTTAAAACAAACCAAAAAGGTGAAGCTAAGAATAAAAAAAGTGTCCAGTTATAATTTGTGAGGCATTTTGTTCAACACTTTGACCTTTATTTATTTTAAAGACATCTTTTTTGAAAAATTCTCTAAAAGGCCATTTGGGGAAAATGTCTTTAATGTACTAATTAGATATGACACTCGTTCCATTCATCACAGCCCAAATAGCAATATTCTGACATATATTCAAATTGTTCAGTGGTCACCATTCTTGGCAGGGGTAAGAAAAAAAGGGTATCGCAGGTTGTTTTTTTTATACCCGTTCCATTAATGATGCTTTTCTTGTGTGCACACACGCACACATGGGATTTTGACAATAATCTAATGTTTGCACACCAGTGAAGCATTCAGCACAACAAAAACCACATGCACACCGAAGACATAGCCGGGAGGGTTGCAAGCTAGTAGCACGGCCCTTTCGGTTGGACGATGGTACTCGAGTGCTCCAAACGAGTGATTTTCCCCCCCAAAGACGCGCCGCAGACAGCTCTGACATTCTACTGCTAAAATATAATAAATACACCTTTAGTTCTGCTGTCTACGGAAATTTAAAAGCCAATAAAATAAAAAAAAAACTAATCTGCCATGTGCAAGTTAAAAAAAAAAAGATATAAATGTGCATGCTTGACTATGAAGGGTCCAAAGGCAGAAACAAATTAAGTCTCCAAATGCAAACCAGTCCCGCCTTGAAATTCTATTTAGTGGCATAGAGCATTTACAATTTCATTTATAAATTCTTTGTCATAAAAAATATTCATACTTTTCTCAAAAAAAGTGACAACATGGTAGACTGGTTTGAAATTCTGCCCAAAACTACAAGGTTGTCTTTTCAAATAAATAAGCCCTTCCCTCACTGCCCCTTTTTGGCTGGTCACCCGTTAAAGGTTTCAGGTTCTACTCGCATCTTGATTGACGAAATATTACAGAAAGAAAAATGAAAAAATACACTCAAAATACATACAAGGATCTTAAAGCTACTAAACATAATTTTGCATAATGTCTCTAGCACAAAGATTACAAGAGTACATTCCACAAAGATACTTGTGCTGCAAACGTGATTTCAGAATTTCTTTGTGGCTTTCAGAAAATCAAGCCCAATCATTTACCACCTTGGCTGTGCACCAAACGATCATCTTTCTCTTTGGACGATGAAAATTCCAGCAAGAGCTTGTGAGCGGCTGATGCAGCCATTAAAATAAGAACAGGCCACTGATTTGAGATCGCACATCCGTCGCCCTCATCCAGAATCATCTTCAATACCTGACAAGTTGACCCAATAATGATCTGTAAGATTATCTACATTTATATAAAACAAGATTAAAAAAAAAAAAGATTTAGAAAACTAAAAGCATACCGTGTTTATAGGTTGGGCTCTAATCGATAAACCGCGTGTGTGGTCCGTTCAGACATCGGAGGAGATGTTTCTATTGGTCTAGAGAGCCTTAAATCCCCCCACCTTTACAATTCCACCTCCGATGGATAAAGGCCGTCCTTTCCTTAAGAGTCGGACACGGTGGGCGATACTCTGTGTGCTAATGTACCAAAGAAAATCATTTGAATCGAGTGTTCGTCAGACGTCTCTGTACCCAGCCGCGTCCGTCTATGGCTCACAAAGTGGCTAATTGGGGACGACTTGACCCAGAGAAAAAAAAGCGTCCCCTTTTACGCTTTGTTCAAATCTGCCTGGTGGCATTACAAATATAACAAAGTGAGTACCAGACGGGCCTGCTCCTTTAGTCCTTTGCAGTGGAAAACAGTCATTTTTAGGAGCCTGCAGTCGTGAATACTGTCCAGCTCAGGTAAGAGAAAGTAGTCCTGGGGCTTTCTGCCCGTCTTTGTGAAGGGATGGTGGTCTCTCCCTCAAACAGATATCTCGTACGTGGTCCCTCCAACGCCTGTCACCTTCTTCACTCCGCCCCCTGGTTTGGTTGGTGCGTGATTGGCCAAGACTGGTCGAGAGGGGTATCTGATTGGACAGTTATCGGGGAGGGGAGAGGAAGGGAGGGAGATTAGGAATGAGGACAGGAGGATAAATGGATGTGGAGGTGAGCAAATAAGCACTAATGTTTCTCTACCATCAAACTTGTAAGGCATTTTGGTAACTATACTTTGCGTGTAAGAAAAGGACAAAAAAGGCTAGAGGACAAAAGTAAACAGCAGCGTGGTCAGGCATTCTTTCACAGAGCTAAACACACACTTAGCCACACGGTGCACCAACAAAACCTCCAGCATACACACTTCCGACTGATGAACGCTAAAAAAGCCCAAAAGTGACTGTAAACCGTGGAGGAGGAAAAGGAAAACTCACACCGATCAGGGAGGAAGAGGAGGGCTGACACAAACCAGGGAGGAAGAAGAAGAGAATTAGGAGGAAATGGCAAGGAGGAGGAATAGCAGGCGGATCTGGTGATGCATCACTACTCACTGTGGAGCCTGTTGCCCTCCTCCGGCTCCTCCCCCTCCCAGCACAAGGCCTCCTCCTGAAGCCCTTGCTGGCCTGTGCTGAGGTCCCGCCTCCCCAACGTGAGACTGGGACTTGCCGAGGGAGAGGCTGCGCGGCGGCGGGGACACAGGGGGCTCTAGTGAGCGACCCCCAGAGGAGGAGGAGGACGGGTTGCGAGGGCCTCGGGAGGAAGAGTAGTTTTGGTTAGCCTGCAGCAGGTGCTGGATCTCAGGGGCCCCAGAGGCGGAGGGAGGGGGCGGGCTGACGGCACGCAGGTAGGCCCTGTGGGGGGAGGAGAAAGTGGCGGAGCCCTGGAGCAGCTGCCCCTCCCTCTGCTGTGCGAGCTGAGCCGAGAGGAAGGGCGACGTGTAGCCCTGCAGCGGGCTACGGGGCGACGCCCCCTGGCGCTGGCCCGCCGCAGCCGCCGAGGGGAACGGAGCCCGCGGCCTCTGCGGCGACAGCTCGTGGGCGGCCGACTCAAACTCTGGGCTCTCGGACGGCGTGAGAAGGCTGTCGTAGGACAGGCTGCCGTTCCGAGGCGTCTGATTGGCCAGGCTCTTGTAGCTGGTGTCCGTGGTCCCCTCGGATTGGAGGGTGGACAGCGGGTTGTTGGCCGCCAGCGCCGAGCGCAGGCTGGACGAGTGAGAGCCGCCAGTGGACAGAACCAGAGATGATGGGTAGGAGGTGTAGGAGCGCCCGGCCAGGGAGTAGCCCGACATGCCCCCGGCTATCACGCCAGCAGTCCCGCCAGGGCCTCCGGGGCCCTCGCCTCTGTCGCCTCCCCCTCTGCGCGCCCCTACACCTCCCCGCCCCACCACTGTGGTCCCGTCCAGGCTGCTCGGCTCCGAGCGGTAGCCGGGCTGCCGGCTCGACTGGAGGATGGAGGGAGATGGAGAGTCCAGACTCTCCCCACGGATCATCTGAGAGGAAGAGGGAGATGATAATCACAGTGTTACCGTAAGAATGGAGAACATAAAACACAAAAAAAAACTGTTTTACTGCATATCCAAACAGAAAAGACAGTGGTGGGGAGAAATTGGATGCTTGACCGGTGCTCTACTCCGTCATCACACTACTGGACTGGAAACATTGACTGGCTTGAACAAGCACTGACACTGCATGTCAAAGACTGTGTGTACCAACACATGAATGGATTTACAAATACACACATTGAACTACACATTCCAGTCAATGCAGTCTCAGGGTAAAGGATAGATCCACTCAAACACACGGAGACAACAAAAGGGGCACAAACAGATGACACTAGCTGAGACTTACTGATCGACCGATGGCCACTGAATGATCATTTCAAAGTAAAAAAAAAAAAAAAAGGGCATGGCATTAACCACAAAATAAATTAGAAGCATGAGGCCGTACCAGCCACTAGATCAGTTACAGAAATCAAATATTGCTTGTATGACTTAGAAATGCCAAACTTAGCTTGCCATGTCAGCCTACGAGGTCGGGTCTAATTGATTGAACGTATTTAGATGCACACGTCTATTGCAGGTATCCGTGTGTCCGGTCAGGCACAGACGTGTACCGGGTACACTGTGTATTGACACGTACCTTGCTGGGGTGCGCGATGCCAGTGTGGTTCCTCCCTGGGCTGCTGAACGGCGGACGGTACTTATACATCGACGGCGTGTTCGGACCGTCGGTCAACAAGCTGCTCTCTGAGAGACAACAAACCATCAGGTAAAACGCTCAGATTTCCTAGGCTGAACTTGACGGCCAGAAATAGAGATGTAGACGAGTCAGGTGATCTGGCAGCCACTGCAAAAGATTCACATGTGTGTGTGTGTGTGTGTGTGTGTTCTCACCCTCCGTGTCAGCGCGAGGGAGGCCCGGGTACCGGAGCTCTGGCTTTGGAGGGGGTGGAGGCTCTGCATCCGCTGACTGGCTCTCCATCTGATCTAGACTACTCTTAGACTGGAGAGGACACACGCTACCGTCAGTATCAGAGACGTACAGATGTCAGGTGTTGGTCACACACACACAAAAGCCCTGAATTCAAAAATGTTTTTTTTGAAACATTCATTGATCAATGATTAGAACACAGTTGTCCACTGGAGAGCTTCAACTCCGTGTTTGCTGCACATGGCAAAGACCTTACAACAAAAGCAAGGATTAGGATTCAAGTAATGGAGTAACTATTGAGGTGTAATGCCGTGTTTCATGAAACATTCAAGATTTTGGCATCTGAGAAAAGTTCAAACCCACTGATGCAACTATTTTTAGTCCAAACACCCTCCAACACATGTACTTCATTATCCAGATGAAGTCATACTATATACTCTTGCATAAGCAGTGTGCATAAACAGCGCAAAAACATTTGTTGTCGTTTTTAAATAAGAAATTTGCTGATATAGAAGTTACCTTCACACTCTAACCATTAACCAACTTTGTGATTTTTTTTCTGTTCCGCAAGATTCACAGTTATTACATAAAAAACTCTGCTTTACACGATTCAAAACGTAAAAAGCATTTGAAAGGAATGGTTAGCGACATTTTTATTGGATGAATAAAAACATAACGATGTGAGGTTACTCTCACAGGGAGAGTGAGATGGAACTGGCAGGTTCCAAACAAAAGGCGTTCCAGTAATAAAAGCACTGGTATCTATGGTAGCAGCAGCTCCAACACCTCAGCTGCATGACCACAGTCCTTAGTTCAGTGTTTAAATATGAAAACGCTCACGGAGTGGGTTTATTTGTGTGCCGTTTAATCTTTTTAATCTAAAATTTTGCAGAACACCACGAGTTGATGAAGTGTGCTTGTCTGGTGGGAAGTGTGTGGGATTCATTGGGTTTCTTCAAGTCCAAAGCTTTTGATCCTACACACATTCACTATATATATATATGTGGATTTAGAATGCCTCACCCTGGTGCTGTGTCGGTCATTCTGGATGCCGTTGTCCAGGACCTTGGCTTCTAGCTGGGCCTCAGTGAGGGGCGGTCTAAGAAATGGTGGCTGCACATCCATGGCCTGAGGGCTCCGGTACCGGCCTACGTATCTGTGAGGCGGACATTCACACACAATGTCAATCTTCATTAAAGTGACCCACGAGGGAGACACAGACAGAGTTGGGAGAAAGAGAAACGCTAAACAAGGGGAGCAACAGAGGAGTGCAGATGAGGGATGAAGGCTGGCGGCTGACCTGGGGGCCTGGGAGCTGCACAGCACATGAGAAATATTCCTCATGCAGCCGTTGGTGAAAGGGTTAACACCTCCCCGAAACTTCCCTGTCACCTACAATGAGAGAGGAGAGGCTTACACGTCCGCCATTATTAGTGATGTCAAATACCCAAGTGTCTGGAGTAGTTCAGACAGCCAGCTCTCACACCCGTACCTGTTCATTTGTGGTCCTACCGCGCGCCACCAACACTATGTGGAACCCAGTAAGGCCAGCCACCGGGATGAAAAACAGGCCGGCCACACACATTACAGCCATACTGAGAGGAGGGGCGGGGCGGGGGTCAAGGAGGTGCCAACAAACCCGGCAAAGAAAAACTACACAAATAATCAGACTCGGAACGCAAACTAAATGTGAAAAGAACGTGTCACAAGTAGTTCTGCTACTTCATGGCTGCAGTGGGCCTGTGAAGGATACGTAACCGCAGCATGTGCCGTGTCCAGCTGCTGGCGGTGGTGCAGCACATAAACCAAACCAAAGCCAAATACATTCATGATGTGGGTGGTAAGCGACAGCAAGAAGAGGAAGAAATGGCGATAATTCCTCCGACCAATGCAGTTGTTCACCCAAGGACAGTGGTGGTCAAAATCCTGAGAGCACAAAAGGACAACAATGTACGAATATGACAGGAGTAAAACAGGATGACATGGAAAAATAGAACACATTGAAAATCAAACCGTTTCCACCTCACACTGTCAAAACTAAGAATAGGACATATCTAGGTTGAGCAGTCCCAGTTCGAAAAAAAGTTCACAATGAAATTAGGACTTGCTTTTAAAACTGAAAGCAAATACATTTTTTCACAACTTTGAAAACCACGATGGGTTGCAAAAGTATCACTGCTACTTGATCAATATGTGACAAATTTACTGCACGGTCAAAAAGATATTTAAGGAGCCATGTCAATCACAAACCGTTACCCTACTTCCACCCCCAATGACCCTGTACAAGCTCATTTTGTAGAAAATCTGTGAAATATATCAATTTCTAGATCTCGCAACTCGTGCCCACTGACGCCGAGTGTGCACGTGCGTGTACCTCCACACAGTTGTCACAGACCGAGCAGTGCGAGCAGCGCGGCGGACGGTAGAAGCGGCAGGTACTGCACCACTTCATGCGCACTTGGATCCCTTTGATCTCCACCGTTTTGTAGAGCGGAGCGCGGAAATCGTCTTCTTTGTCTTCATCCTCCTCCGCTGAAGACGGCACACACACACACACGAAAATTATTATTTTCATTCGCCGATTATCCGTCATGTACTGTGAAAGTCATGTAGTACGTCATAACCAACTTTCCGGGGCAAACAGCCTGTTCGCGCGCGCGTACCTCTGGGGAAGACTCCGGGGTCCATGAAAGTGGCCATACAGAAGTTGGCGAGGGTGAAGAGGAAAATCACGGCAATGTAGATGGGAATGACACAGGAGAAATACTGCGACAACCACGGACACCTTTACAACATAAAAAAGGGGTGGAATAAAAATACCCATATTATTCCCAAAACGTCTGAGTGAGCAACACATACACTTGGTCTATTCCACTGCAGCATCTATAGCTTGGATCCCTATGATGTGAATAATTAGCAAGACACACTCCTCACTGCATCCACAACTAATGACCAGCCTTTGTGCAAGGCAATTTATCTCCAAACTGCTCCATTGAAGCTGCTTAGAGGCCAGAATTAGAAGACCGTAAATGTAATTTGACTGCCAATAGGCATGATTCGGAGGAACCGAGTTAATGCACGTTTTGCTACCGAGAGGACAGGTCTTCTCAGTACAAACTCGCTGTGCAAAAAGGTTAAACAAACAACTCACGTGAAGCAGAAGAAGAGGGTGGTGGATCCAACGAGGAAAGTGGTGGCCGCAGACACCGGGACATATCGGCTGGGGCGAAACGGACGGGGGGGAGCAGAAGCAGGGACACCTACTCCTCCGCCAACCCCCCCACTGCTGAAGCCCGGCATTAGAGGCGGAAAGAGAGGAAGAAAGAGAGAGGGTATCTACGGTCTACCTACTGTGAACGGGGACTCTCAGATCAAAATGGCAAATGTGGAGTTTCTTTGAGAGGAGGCACCATGACTACAGACGAGAAAAAGAAAACACTATGCAAAGCAGCAGCTGTATGGAAACATGAGGGTTTCTCTGTGTCCAGACACTCAATGTCTTGTGGCACCAATAGAATCCCTTAAAATCAGAGTAGTTGTATATAGTCGTATATGTGCACAGCTGGTTGTGATGCTATTTAAGTTCTGTGCATAATCTTAAAGGAGGTTTAGAAAAGCAAGAGTTTACAAGAGCGCGGCGATACAAAAATATGTGTGTCGGTAATTCATAAATATATATTTTTATGGCTTTATTGTAATTGCATTTGGTGCAACAACATAAATAAATCTAAAATTGGACTGCCCCTCTGGCACCAGTGCAACACTTGTCTGCTTGAACACAAAAGCACACACGCTTGCACAAGACTAAAAAGGTGGAGGAATCTGGCTTTCTCTCCACTCCTAGAACTCAGTGTTTGCATTAATCCTTATCACTCAGAGAATATATATATATATATAAAAACCAAAGAGACCAGAAAAGCAAAGAGGTAGTGTGGATAGCCGGCAGGCCGAGAGCAGAAGCACATAGAGGAGAACAGGCAGAGGACCGAGCGCAGCAGCTGCGGAGGACTTGTGCGATTGTTATTTAGGCACTGGCTAGGTAGCAGGAACGGAGGATGGCGGCAGGAGGGACAGTTAGAGTGTTTCAAACAACGTTAGCAGGGCAAAAACAAAAATAACTTTTAAACTTGTCGCAGGTTGATGAAGAAAAAAAAAGTTTACAAAATGATGTCCAACCAACGGAGCAGAATCCCCTGATTCTGGTGGATCCCCTGCCTTCAGTCTTTGCTTCAATATGGGGATAGAAATCAACTCAATCCAAAAAGAACCCCCCTGTGCGTCAGCGAGCTGTCACTGCAGTTGGCCGGGTCCGGGTGTAGAGACCTCTCCCACCTCCAAATTCTCTGCAGATAGACCTCCTTTCCCATATTGCATCTCTTAAACAAAGCCATGTGCAGCAGTGATGTTATGTAGTCTCGTGCATTTTTGTCTCTTCGTTCCCCTGGCTATTGGATGCCCCTGTTAAAAAAAAAAAAAAAAAAAAAAAAAATCACACTGTCACTGGCTATTTAGATATTCCAGCCAAATATTTGACAGTTCTGACTGAAATTAAAGCACTTTTAGTCATATAAAATACTTGTGGTCAACAGACATACTTACTTAATAAACTTTATGCGTTTATTTTTGCAAGTTTAAGCCAGACTGTGATACAAACTGACGAATCAGTTCTGTCCTAAAAAACGTATTTATCCCCGTTAACACTTGTCAGAAACCAGAAGAGTTGCTCAACAGTCTGCCGTTGTTGAACCAAACTGTCACATTAAAATGCCCCGAGGATTTCAACTAAAACCCCTCCCACTCGTGGAAACCACCACTGGGACTGCAATCCGTGCGTCACACACACACACACACACACACACACACACACACACACACACACACACACACACACACACACACACACACACAAAAGTAGTGGCGTGCGATGTGAACACCCTGAGAAGAGATCCGGTGAAACTGTAACCTGATATTTTAGACGCCCCCCTCATCTCGGCAACCAGAACCAGAACCCTGGGTGGTGTGATAGTTAGTTCTTCAACTCACATGCCTCAAAACAACAACAGCAGCAGCAGCAGCAGCCTGTTAATCCCAAAATCTCCGTTTCGAGCCTGTTATGTTACCGCAACAATCTGGAGGTCCAGGCTGCATCGTTAAATGCTCGTCTAAGCAAAGCATTTTATCTATTTCCCGGCAACGGTTACAAACGATAAGTTGCTAGCGATTCTCTTCAATTAATACATCATTTGATTGACTAACGTTTCAGCGTTGAATCATAAGTTTAAGTCGACCAAGCGTAAAAGAACAGGCCAGGGAGGTGCTACCACTCAGCCGAGACAACTAACGTTACAACAATAAACCCCATTTACACCTCATTCTATTCACCGAAGTTAGGTAACGTACGACGAAATGTGTCGGCTCGTTGTGTTAAAATTGACTAAAATATGGCAGACTTTCACACGACCCATGCCTATAAATCAGTTAGCTCTTACCTAGCCTCG
Organism: Apeltes quadracus; assembly: GCA_021346845.1. NCBI lineage: Eukaryota > Metazoa > Chordata > Actinopteri > Perciformes > Gasterosteidae > Apeltes > Apeltes quadracus. The sequence goes on from CM037920.1 coordinate 8,280,163, forward strand.
AAAGTTTTTTGCGACACTGCTCAGTCCTTTACAACAGCGAAGAGTTAGCTAACATTACCTGGCTAGTATCGAGAGCTTTACGTTCGCGGCCCAGCTTTCCTTGACGGGAGACCGGATAAACGAACGTCCGTTCCTTTAAATAGTCACCACACAGAGCCGGTAAAATGAGCAGGACTTACCTAATGGCCAACATGCGAGCTGTCTTGCCTTTAGGGTGGTGGTCGTTACGGTCCTCCTTGAGTTAGCCGCTAGCGAACCACTTTAGCTCGCTCGGCAGGCCGACATCGGAATCCCGGAACTAGCCCGTCGTCCCTCAGGTGGGATGAACAGCCAATCACAGGCCGAGCAGGTGTGGTTTGGCGAAGCAGTGTAACCAATCACGGCGGATGGAATCGTTTCTCTATCGGCGAAACGGATTTGACAGTTTTCAGCTCCTTTTTAAATTGATTGGCAAACGTCTGAAAGATGTCCAATAATATTTTCCCACTACGACACATTTAATTTAAAATTGCTCATTTTGCAACGCCCTACCCACTTATTAACATATATTACTCAGGATACTTAAGGAACAAGATATTCAGATGTCTTGTTTGTGGGTTGGAATACTGGAAACGTTAATGACAGACAATTATGATACTCTTCCTTACAAATATAAACATACTTTTGAAATGATTTACAAAGCATATGTAGGATAGCACAATAGTATCCCATCAAAAGCATCTCTGATACCAAATGTTTTACATTTCAGAAATTTATTACGCAGGAGAAGAAAAACCATGTTCATGAAACAACATCAAAAAAAGTGATTGCCGCACTGATAAAAACATCCCGTGCCACACGTTTACCAAACATCTGTACAGTGTGGGCTAAAAAAAACACGGTATAATTTACAGAAACTGTACTGAACCTTTCCTCTACTGCCATCTTTAGCTCGTACAGAGAAACACAAAGACCCAACTAGGAAACTCAATTTCTTTACAAAACTCCTCCCCAACAAGACCCACACTTATTTTCTAACAAAGTGCTTCCCTTAAGTGTATCAATCATTTCATGTCCATGAAGCGGATGTCCATGATAAGTAGAGTGTGCCTGGGCAGTGGTCGGGGCGCAGGGGACAGCACTTTCATCACCTGTGTCTGAGTGTCCACATTAGTCACCACAATAAAGCCACACACGGGACTCTCTACGATACCCTTTCTGGCACCTTCCTCTCCGTCCTCCGCACTGCTCACGCTTAGCACATGATAAGTGAGGTCTCTCCCCGGTGTAACAGGCACAAGCTTCAGCTGTGTGTCATCCTGAGACATCCCGAGCGGCAAGCAAGAGTCTGGGATGGATGGTGCTCCGATTTTGTAGATGCGGACATCTGAGAAACGCACTTCGTAGGAGAAGGGGTAGAAGGTCACTCCACGGAAGCCGTAGAAATACTCGCGGATCTTCTCATCCCGAGTATCCCGCCTGCACTCCTTGGAGCGCTCCACGACCCCTCCGGACTTGGGCAGGAGAACAACCCGCACGAAGTGAGGGAGGTCTCGTTTGAGTTCATTGTAGAGCCTTTCGTGGTCCAGCACTAGCACCACGTCCACCTCGAAGGCAGAAGCACAGTGGACTAAAGCCTGGTATCCAGAGCCCTTCACCCAGCCGCAGGTGTTGATGATGCAGCCGCCCACGCTAGCTTTCCTGTTCACCTCACAGCGCTGGGAAAACACCTCGGCTAAGCATGACGTTAGCTACACATTTGAAAAAGAGAACTGATTAAACTGGGCACAGAAAAACAAACGAAAATGATGACAATGTAAGCAACGTTAAACATTAACAGAATATTTGCTTACTCACCTTATTGTAGAGTTTGATATTGGTCCCAGGGGTAGTAGAGCCAAAGTGGTATACCAAAGGAGCCTGGACTGAAAACCCCTCCTCTACATCTGCCGGGCGCTCAATGCACAGTGCCGACACTGTACCAGGTACAGACACCTAAGGAGCAGAATAACATATACACAATTAAATGTGACACACTAATACAAACACTCTGAGAGCACTGGTAAATCAGGGTTTCATGGATTAATAAAATGTCAATGCATTGCCCATGTTTATTATGACTCCAATTCATCTTACCCCACTCTGTCCAACATCCAGTTCCACCAATGTTGGCCTCCGGCCGACCCTTACAGCATAACTTAGTAGCAGACGGCACACTGTTGACTTTCCCACATCTGTAGGTCCAACCACCATCACCTGTGGGATAATTAATTATTCATGGTCAGTTGAAATGTATTCACTGAGATCTAGGAACCTTTCACATAAAGAGTGTTTATCTCAAACCTACCCTCGGCCCCCTCTCGTTGTCCCTCTCTGCTTGTTTTCTCATCTGTTCCAGGGCAGCATGTGTGTTCAGGTAAAGCAGCATGGGAGTATCTTTTGAAACATAAGCCACCTGTGGTGATGTGGGGTAGATGGTGGTTATCTGAATCTTTCAATAATCAAACGGTCAAACTCAAGACAGACAGACAGGGTTAAATGTGATACCATATTCTATGTGGGACTTGAATCTCCAAATAGAGACCACATAAAAACATTTGCATGGACACGGCTAAGAAAGTGCTCACCTCGGGCTTCCCATAAAGATTGACACTGCAGCCTTGCCATGTGAAAACTGCAATCTTGGCGCCTGGTCCAAATGTGTACTTCTTGTTGCGGTTCAGCTCTGAGCCAAACACCTCAGCCATGCCTGTAAGGAGCTCCAGCTCCACCTGCTCGACTGCCTCTCCTGCCTCCACCTCAAACCGAAGTTCAGTCTCCTTCTCCAGGTCAAACCTGGTGCTGACCTTCCCCGGGACTGCAACCTCTTCACTAGTCGTTTCCACACCTTCTGTTGCCATGACTGACACGAGAAAACGTAAGTTACAAATACAAGGCACTAACGACTTGTTCAACATTTAAGGACAATCAAAACAGTGTCATGCTTTTACAAAATAAACTTTCTATGTACATCGACGCTAAAACATATCAAGACTATTGATAAACTTTTGTCAAATGCTTTGATAAAAAGTTGATTTAACCAGGAAGTGTATTGGCGCATCATTAATAGCAATGTTACATAAGAGTCCGAGTCAAAATGGTATAACAGTGTATTCATTAAGTATTGTAATATACAGTTTATTAACTATATCCACTTACTAAAAGATTTTTAAAAACTTTGAGAGTCAAAGAGAGTCACGTTATTCAGTTAGTGGTTATCGCTAACGATGTTGACGTCACTGTTAACGTTACGTGTGGGACACGTACGAGCCGGTGGTACAAACAAAAACAAAAAATGCAGTCTTTTTTATTGCCGTTTGCATTGTGAATGAAACAATTATAAGTAGTCACTAACTCACAGCCAAAGTGTGAGCACGCTGTGAGAAAACTGTTCAGCTCAAGGGTAACTTGTATGCAAAAAAAAAGAAACAACCAACGCTAGCTAGCAGTTAGCAAGCCGTAGCCGTAACGTAGTCCTAATTTCCGTTTTAAAAGAAAGCCTATAAACGCGCCCGATGTCAGCAAACTATTCCCACATTGTCAAGTGAAAGTCTACGGGTTAGTTAGTTCAGCCTGAAATACTTACTGACTAAATTCCAGCCTATCGTAGATTGAAAAGTAGGTTCCCAACTCTGGAGGGCCAACACCGTAGTTGGTCGCGTGATGATGAGGTCACACTCTCTCAACCAATCGTGTTCAACGCTGGCTGGAGGCGCGAGCAAAACGTTTGAAATGAATATGTACTTGAAATCGTTCGATGTAGGTTTAAAAAAGAAATCATTGTCAAAATTACCCAGAGCACAAAATGAACCCTCTACAAGCCTCAACTTTGAAATGACCATTGCACGATAATCTCTACATTCAGAAAGTTGTTTGAATAAAATCTTTTGGTCCAATCGGGAAAGTAACCCCGCTGAAGTCAGCTTTAGTCATTTTCGAATTTTTTACCCTCTTCTCTGTACGGAATAAAAAAAGAATTATTTAAGATGTCGGTGTGAAATGATTAACTTCGCAGCTACAAATAACTTGAGTAGAAAAAATAAAAACACAATTATTGAGAAGAAAATACTTTATTTACTAAAAACAATATTTAAAAAGCACAATTATATATTGCTTTTTTTAACAGCAGCATTTCAACAGTTCAGAAATGTATCAGCTCAGAGACTCCACTAGGTGTCCCCATGCATCCAGGAGACGTGAGCTGTTGGAGCTTACGCCATCAGAGGAGAGACTGGGAAGATCCCATTGGTCACTCTTCGTCATTCTGCTTCCATGGACCACACCTCCTGAACTCATGGCTGCAAACAAGTCAAGTCATGCTTCACACAACTCAACAAGAAGCAGTATAGACATGTATATTTAATACAGGAATTAAGGTGTAAGAAGCAGATCATGGAGACCAAAGTAATGTTTTAGAAAAGGAAACACTAACTAGGATGGTGTCTCAAAATGTCTAGACACAAAATGCAATCCAAGTTTAGGCTATGCCATATGGCTCTGGGGAAAATCATAAAAAGGCAACAGTGAATCCAGACAAAAATTTTACAGCCTCGACGGCTTAAAAAGTATCTGAGATGCTAGTAAAAACAACTAACGAGCAATAAGTACACGTCTCCTAAACCCCAACTAATTATACAATGAAAAGGTTCAACACATATGTGTAGCTTGGTCAATGGGCTCTCCAGGAATTAGAAAAGGGAATAGAACTTTTAAAAGTTAAAAAAAAAAAAAAAAAAAAAACTTTTCTGTTTTGTAAGCATTCGGAGGGCTTAGAAATGACAAACCTTCACTGGGCGTCTACTCATCTTTCAGAGCCTCCTGCAGAGCAGCGACTACGACATCAGGTGGAGGAAACTTGAGCCTGGCAGGAGGACCCCTCTTTATTCCAGTCCATAGAGCGGTTTCTATAGAGAGTGACATAACAGTGACACTACATAAGCAATATTACTACTGTATAACAACCTCTAAGATAGCATTAAAATAAAATACCATGAAGACCATTTAAGACCTGTGGATTCTTGACATTTAAAAGTTAAATCGTTGGTAAAAAAAGTATGTTTCTGGGGATATACTTTGCTTTAATGATATCATTTTTGCAATGAAAATAAAATAAAATAACTTTTAAAATTCCACCACCACCAGAACATCTCGTAACCTCAGCAATACTCTAGAAATAAATAATGTTTTTACGGTTTGTAATTTTGGACAAAATGGCAAATGGTTTCCCCTTTCCATTTTCCTCACCTTTGCCTCCATCCAGCAAGGTGATCTCAAAGCATTTCCTGCGAGGTTTCTCCGGGTTGATGACCACAGTCAGTTCAGGATGGGCAGCCAGGAGGGCAGATTTCACCTCCTCAGCATGACGGCCATACACTCGTCAGCTCTTACTGCCAGAAAGAACAGACCAATCAGCAGGTAAAAAAGCTACGAATATGGAGCGGGCCTGCATATGATGAAACAACTAAGTACATCTATTTAAGCACCATCCTTTAGTACAACTTTACAATAGGTACTTTGCTCAAATACCACAATTGTACGCTTCCAATTACATTTAAGGTGAAATCGTCTTAGTTAAAAACTGCTGTCGCATGAGTCACATCAATTAAGCCTACCATGTGTATCCATCATTAAGAGCAGGTTTACAAGTGGGTCTACATACTCCTTTAAATTTATTTGGGTAAATGGTCCCATAGTCAATTAAAAAAGAAAGAAAAGTGGTGGCTCTTGGGCTGCATGCGCATGAAAAATCCAGCAAAGCCTTTAAAAAAAAAGCTAATCTTAGATCCATTACTTCAAGCACTTCCGTGTTGATGACACCTTCCGCTGCACGAATTGTGCACGGGGGGCCGCATGCGGCCCGCGGGCCGTAGCTTGGGGACGCCTGCCCTAAAGTATTGCAGCGCTTCATTTGACTAGAAGCAAATACTTCATCATACATTTCTCACCAGTGTTCAATGACCACCCTTTGGCCTTCCTGTTCGTTCGTCCCGTCTCCTCTGTCCTTCCTCTCCACGTCTCCTGTGTCCTTCTTCTCCCCCACGCATACGTTCTCCTCTTCTGCCTCCTCAACCTCCGCTTTGCGTTTCGTCCCACGACGACCTGAAACGCACGTCGGTGGTACGTTTTTTTTCTTCTTCATATCACGTTTCATGCTTTGAATGCCGACCGACGGGGACGTGATTTAAACTCAGCACGCCGTTTAATAAGGGAGCGAGCAGATGGGTTAAAACAATTAAACACACTGCAGTGACGTGTTTTTACATTTAAAGCTGAGCTAACGCGCTGTGCGGCCGGCGGGACCAAGTCTAACTAACAACACTATGCACCGCACGTATACCGTGTTGCTGGATGTCAGTTACATTGCTTCACAAATAAATGTACTAACGTTACACACCGACCTGCTTTTGGCGCCATTGCTGGAACTTTGCGCACCTGGACTGCACCAAAGCGGCCCTCTGGAAGGGGTTTGGAAGTAACGGAAGAAACCATTAACGGGGCGGTCCGTGTTTTCTATACAGAAACATATAATACAGTTTACTGCCGCATGAGCGTGACAGCTTCACACAGGCCATTTTTTGGCTTTTATTTTGTTTATAACGATGAATGATATTTTGTTTATAATGATTTTCAAATGTATCACAATACATTTGAAAATCATATAAGAAATTTTACAATTGATTCACAGATGGCGTGTTTGCATTCCTGACTTATCAGGGACTTTTTACCCCTTGTATTTGCGTCATCCCATTCAGCTAAAACCCAGACCCGCTCCGAGATCAAGTTCCAGCTGGAGATCTGTGTGATGTGCTCCGCCAACGGCGGGGCAGATGAACGCGGGCCCCAAGGGTTGTGCTCCCGTGTCCTCCAAGTATTTGCCAGATTCCCACTTGTAGGCTTAAAACAAACAAGTGAGAGGAAACACTTGTAGAGCAACACACACACACACACACACAGTCAATACCAAATGTGGTGTCACAGTCACAGGAACGGCAATATCGAATACACAACATCACATTTTTGGGCCCTCAAAACAGCATCGCTAGAAAGCGCGTCACAAGCTGCGGGCGTCCGTGCCAACGTACATGGGCCGCGCAACAACCTCCCGGAGCGAGGCGGTGCGACTGACTCACAAGCGCTCGTACAATAGCTGTTCTTTTGTTCACAACCAACTCAAGACCCACACTCCATCTTGGCCGCGCTGTCACATTCAAACCCGCTCGTCCCGACCATATGATTAAATCTTTCACGCAGTATGTCACTCTCGCTGAAACGGGGCAGACACAGAGACGCAGCGAATCTCCGCTGTCGTCGGATCCCAATCTGTCTTCGCAGTCTGTTGCGGTGTGTATTTTTAGCCGTGTGCGTAAAGCTTTTCGCCATGAGCGTCCCGGGCGGTCGGACAGATGTGGCCTGTCTTCACCCCCGCGATCCCCTCGCTCTCTTCCGACCGACTCGAGGCCGGATGCAAAGAGCTCCCGGTTGCCTCCTCACTGCACAACAAACTGTCTCGCTCGCATGCACACACATATTTCTGTGAGTACACAAATGTGGGAACACAACAGTACACAGATATTTGATTCATAAATTCATTTTTTTCATGTAGGTTTGCTGCTCTATAGAACGTCGTATCTTCTGGTTCTTCAAGGGTCTCTTTTTGATTTGATCAGTGATGAACGTTTACCCTGAAACGACACACTTCACTAGAGCAGACAGCAAAATGCACCTGTTAAAGTTGGTTGCCACACAGCGATCGTATTTAAGTGAGAAGAAGAAGAAGAAGAAGGGGCCTGGAGCATGGCCTCCAGCATGGAGATGAGTAGGCCGAGGATTCGTTGCAATTCAAGGGTAAAAAACCCACTCGTGTTTGGCTCGGGCTCCCACGCTGCGTTTGACCAACACCTGTTGCCGAGGAAGACGAGGGAATCCATTAAAAGTGTCTTGGAGAACGAGATCCCGGACATGCAGGTGTGTGAAGGGTTGACCGGACCTTCCTCACCGCAGACGGGGAGAACGTCTGAAGATAGGACTTTAACCGTAGCTGTTTCTGCTTCTTTTTTTTACCCACAAAGATAATGATGCTGATGCTGCTTTCATTTATTTGCAGTCCAACCAAACAGATAATTCTGTATATATTTAATTTCACGGCAATCTCAGATCTGTCTTGTGACGCTGTGGGAAAACCCTTGCGCGAGGTGGTTTTTTTGGACAATCTCAGGAGGTTTACACCTAAAAACAGAGCAAGGGTTGTGTTAGCGTCCAAGACCAAGAGTCCAAGATATAATAAAGAAAGTAACTCACAGCTATGGGTTTAAAAAACAGAGTTGCAATGTGTTCTACTTTTCACTCTACTGAGATATTGTGTCTGAATGCAGCTCAAATGTCCTATATTTTTGCATATTGGTTGAGTTGAAAACTACCTCATTGTCTTCTCCTTTTGGGCCTTTTGTAAAGATAATTGTGGGCTTTTTTCTATAGTGAGACACACAAAAAGCGAGGGGCTCATTATTTTCTTTGGAAGGTGAACTCGTGGCAAAGTCTCTGTGTAGCGTGAGAATAGTCAGCGCTTCAATGATTTATTCACTTGTTTCGTTCCTCGTCCGTTCGGTGAGTCACGGGGAGCAAAGGTTCACGTTTCCACACAATGGACAAGTGACCCGCTCGGAACAATCGCTGCTGGAAATAATTTTCATCCATTATGCATGCCACGTTGGAAGCAGCATTGCGACCGTCACGTCACACTGTATTATATATCGGCGGAGGGTAAAACGCTGGCGAATAATCCATTTCATCCTCCTGACGTCAGGGCGTGAGGCTCCTGTGCAAACAAGAACGTCAGCAAACACGCAAACAATCACGTCAACTCGCACGAGCCAACCCCCACCCCCAAAAAACAGCTCGGCCAGGACGAGAATAACCATGTGGGGGAGATTTTGTGACAGGCGGGCAGAGAGAGAGAGAGAGAGAGAGAGGGAGAGAGAGAGATAAACGTCGGAGTGATAGGGATTCAGACAAAGACTGAGCGACAGCACATGAGGAGCAGGCAAACACACAAAAGAGACAGGAAGTAAGGCAGAGGCAAGGAGAACGGGATTGGAAGTCGGGGCGGTGAGTGAGTGGGCGCAGCGTTGGATGAGCGCTCATCATCGAGTTCTGATGACCTCAGACGAATTCTCTCTGCTAATGGTCCGTTTTGTGTTCCTGCACCGGAAAAAAAAACAACAGCAAAGACGTCCCAAAGCAGGCAGCTGCTCGCAGGCCTCGCCTACACTTTTGCCGTGAAACAGCAACTCGGGGAGCACGGGGAGGCTCAGCACCTGGGTCACGATTCAAGTTTTCCATGATCGTGTCTTGAGGTGGTTCACCTGGCAGGATGAGCTGCACATTTACCTGACATTAACGTCGAAGCGGGATGTTTAGTTTGCCATGCCATTGGTCATAATGTTCAATATTTGTGATTGTTTTCATAAATAATATCCATAAAAGCCCAAACCCACGTGATGTTCAAAGCCCCGCCTGCTATAAATTACGCTTTTGTTATAATGAATCCTTTAAGCAAATTTGAGCAACACGGTTATTCAGCCTCCGCCGGTAATAATCTCATCTCACTCTGTGCCAAAAGCAGACACCACAAAATAGATCCTTCAAACAACAACTAACAACTGACGATAAAAAACAGACACTATACCCTTTATTGATTCATATTGTGAATATTTGTGGGCCCACATATGGCTTCATTGAAACAGCATGGTTCTTTACTTTGCATCTTAATGGGAATTTGGTATCTTGCGCCACCAGAGATGTTTCTGTAAGTGTTTGTCGTGGGTTCCAACAAAGTTGAGAAACTGGTTACGGACAATGATATCCAGTGTGAGGGGTTGATTCTGATTTATCTGCTGTGACCTTTAACTGGGAGAAGTGAGGAAACTTTAGTCACAGAAAAATACAGAGAAACGAAGAACAAAACTGAGGTGTGAAAGTGATGAATGATTTGTGCAGCTTGGAGATTAAAGAAAGATTAAAGGGCTGTCCAGCCAAACATCTCTGACCTTTATGAGTTGTTTGTGTAAGTATCTATTTGCACATTTAAGTTAATCAACACATTAGCGTGTGCATCATTATCATGGCATTAGCTAATCTGTTGAGGGGGAGTGCTGATTCCAGGACACATCGTCACATTTTCATCCTGGCGTGTTCCCCATTCAGCCCCTTCCCTGAATCATACCCTCTCACACACACACACACACACACACACACACACACACACACACACACACACACACAGAGGCCTCGATAGCTCGTCATAATGAGGCCCAACATAGCTGCCTTCTGTTTGGTGAGAAAAGTGACTGGGGCGAGGAGTGAACGCAGTTGAGATTGGTGACCTTCATCAAATACACCCACAATGTGACATGGGGTTTCTTACGCTTTGACATACTTGTGTAGGCACACTCACACATACACACTGCAAATACCATCTCACTTTTCTGAGAGGTTTGGCAGGAGCGCCGTGACGCTTCAAAGAAAGGAGGTCCAGTCTGTGATGCAGCTGTCGAGTTTCAAAACGAACGACTGCTTTGATCACATCCATGCTCATGATTCTCATGTTACTCGGCTTTTATTGTGAAAATTAGGGTGAATGAGTGAACAAATCACTTGGCAAAGGTTTGTTTTCTGTACACATCGTGTGTGTGCTCTGTAAAAAAAGCAATCAAGAGCGCCATTCTCTTCTGTTTGTTTCTTTATTTCAAATAAACAAAACAGGTTTTTAAAAAATCCAGGATCTACTACTGTCACAGCATCCTTTTTGTGTAGAAACTCATTTACAGTGTCTGTTGATAGGTTTTAACTCTCTATCATTTGGGATTGACAAGGAACTTCATGGACCGAGATGAAAAATGCGGATCAGAATCAGGTCGGACTGGCATCGTGCCCACAAACTCAAACACACAGTGGAGTCAGAAAGGTTATCTTATAAAGTACAGCTTTAATATGAAAAAGATGATGCAGCTTGATTGTCCATGTGGTCCAATAATGGTTTGTAAGGCCTACACGATACAAAAATGTAAATTAAACAGGTTTATTCCCATACATTTCTGAAACAGTACAGTTTCTGAAACCACTTACAGGTCTATAACATATAACAGGAGCCAATAGAGAGATACAGCCCAAAGGGCAGTGAAGGATTCAGCCTTGCTGTTTGATTTGCCTTGTCCTGTGACTCACGATCGTTTAAGAGAAGACCTAATCAAACTCTCTCAGCAACAGCCAACAAAAACTAACTAACACACACAGAAACTCAGAACCAGGAGCAGACCATCTGTTGGTTGCCTGAGAAAAGGACGAGACAAAAAAAACCAAGGGGGCGAAAGAGGAGTGTCCACTTTTCATCGGTTTGCCTTCCATTTATCTCTTTCTATCACCACAAGCTGTCCTTCATTGAATGGTACTGAAATGAAGAGTACAAAATCCAGCTAGTCTTAAATACAGAGTAGTTTAGGATGTGATACGTACAGTGTGTGTGCGTGGTATGTACAGGAGTGGGTGGTGGTGGTGGTTTGCTTGCACCTTTGGGCTTTGAATCTGAAGAAGAAAAAAGAGAGCCGCTCTCGGTTTCCAACGATCCTCTGCCTTTGAATGCATTTCTTAAAGCCTGTACATTGAATGGATTTGCTTTTCAATTGTCCCTGTGTATTTTTTTTTTAAACTTTTTCTTTCATCCCAAGTCACTCTTCCTGTGAACCCACATTTCTCTTACTTCTATAATTGACCATCACTGAAATGGTTAGTGTGGGACAATGTAAGCAGAGAGTGGATGGTGTGCTCTTGATATAGAAAATAGCTGATGATCGATGATCCCCAACGCCTGCGTTGTTTACAGCTGATATTAAAAAACGTATGGAGACATCACCAGCGGTCTCTGTGAGTACAGGCGTCTATCCTTTCCTCGTGTCGTGGTTTCGGCTTTTTCGCAGCCGCATACCGGAGTCGGTTCCGATGGTCTGAGCCCTACTTTTTGGAGCCTGCACTCGTCAGCGGGCAGCTACTTCAACATCGAATTTCTGCCCTGCTCTACATCAGCCCAACAGCTCCCTGCTGCCTTGCCTGCCTGTCACCTGCATCAGTGTAGCAGCCTCCTGCGAGCCGAGGAGGCAACTGAAAGGAATTACATTTTTTTGTTAAGAGTCGGAAAGAGCCCAGGGAGAAATCAGAGGGAAAAAAAAACGGAGCGGAGGAGAGGAGACTTCAGCCAAAAAGGAAGTGGAGGGAGAATCTGATGACGCAGAGGGAGAGGAGGTGGAGGAGGGACGGGGCGCCGGGTATAGAGGAGGACGAGGGGAAGGCTCGGTTGTTGTAGCCTGGCGGGCACTCCAGGTCGAAGCAGGGAACGGAGGCGTCTTCGTTTCCGTAGTTGGCCCAGTATTCTTCTTGGTCCAGCTTGGGGAGCGCCGCCTCGTCCTCCGACAGCTCGTACTTGGAGGAGAAGGTTTCGGAGGGGTTTTTGGGGAGGTACTGAGGCTTTCCCGCGGGGAAAGGGAAGGCTTTCACCGCCTCAGTGGTCTTCCTGTACGAGGCCTTGGATGAAGACGCGGGCTTGTGCTTGGAGAACCACCAGCGGGTCTTGGTGCTGAAGGTTTTGGTGGTGGTTCCTGCCAGGGAGCCCGGGTCGGGCAGGGGGCAGAGGGCGAAGTCCATCTCCCTGAGGAATCGCAGGTCCTGGCCGCGACGTTGGGACGGCGAGGTGCACATGAGGTCAGAGGAGGAGATGCGGGCCTTGCGGAACCACTCCCAGAGGGTTTGAGCCTCACAGCCGCAGGACCAGGGGTTGTCGTTGAGGCGGAGGAACTGGATGCCCTGGGTGTCTTTCATGGCCTGGCCCGGCAGCTCAGCCAGGGAGTTGTTGAACAGGTAAAGGATGGTCAGGCGACCCAGGTCACGGAAAGCCCGACGGTGGACCTGCCTGACTCGGTTGTCGTGGAGGAGGAGGCGGTCCAGGTTGACCAGGCCTCTGAACACGTTCTCAGAGAGGGTTCGGATGCGGTTTCCATGCAGGAAGAGGTGGTTGAGGTTGACGAGATCTGAGAACACGTCATCCTGCAGAAAGTGCAGCTGATTGTCCTGGAACAAAGCCCAGATTAAAGAAAATTTAGGGGTTTTTGGAAAAGTCAACCCGATGTTACCAGAGGGAGCCAATCCCCATGTACACCTGGGATATCTCCCATCTGAACATACATCTTTACGGTGGTCATAACTGACTGAATGTGGGAGAGATTGTTCTTGGCAGGGAACTGTTGTCTGATTGGAACAGAGCTTCATGTGTTAGATTCAAGGAGACTACAAAAGCTGAGGCTCAACAACAGTGATGATGCCTTGAAAATAAACACGCAGGCTAATTTCCATAGTGCACCAAACTGAGTGAGAAGTGGGAAATAAACACATTTCAAAAAAAGAAAATTACTCTTTGTTTGTTTTACTCTTTAAACCTCAAAACTACTCTGTTCTGAGAATTTGAAGTCCACTGACTTTGCAATCTTTCCGTCAGTAGTTCCCTTCAATAAATCGAATGATGCATTGTGCTAATTGAACCTTAGATCTCTGCATTTAAATATTTACCTATATATAGTCTCCGTTTGCCACAAATCCCTGAACCTGCTTAAAACACTTCATAAACCTGCACTGTGTAAATTGTGTGTGGGTGATTACTCTGCATGTTGGCAACACAAATTTGTATTCCTGCAAGCATTGTGTCTAGAATCTCTTGCGTTGTGTGTGTGTGTTGAGCGTGTGTGTCGGGTTTACCTGCAGGTAGAGGAATTGCAAGCTGTACAGTTTGAGGAAGAGGTCATGGGGGAGAGCTGCCAGCTTGCAGCGATGCATGTGCAAGCTCTGCAGCTTCTCCAAGCCCCTGAAGGCTCCACCTTCCAAGCGCTGTAGCGGATTATCGCCCAAATCCAGCTCCTCCAGCACCCTGAGGTTACTGAAGGCCCCGGCCTCGATCCATGTGATGTTGTTGCCATAAAGCCAAAGCACCTGCACAGCAGTGAAGAACAAATCATGCGATTAGAAGTGAGAAAAAAGCGACTGAAAAGAACAATGTCTGCAAAAAATTGCTGGGAAATTCAGCAGACGGACAGATGCACACAAAGCCGCCTTTACCTGTGTCTCAAAGCCAAAAGAGTCCGCGCGCAGTTCCGTGATGCGGTTGTTCTGCAGGAAAACGCGCTGTGAGTCATACGGCACACCGGCCGGCACTATGGTGATGTTCTGCGACTGGCAGCTGACCGTCATGGGCGAAGGGTAACACACACACAGCTTGGGACATGCACATACACCGCCTGACATCACCACCACCAGCCACAGTACCAGCCACAAAGAAAGTCCACCTGTAGAGAGAGACAGAGAGAGAGACAGAGAGAGGGCGGTAATTCTCATTATTGACTACTGTTGAAGCAGTAAAAAGAGACACACACACAGGACGAGAGGTTGATTTCAGCGTTTGGCACCTGTCTTTCTTCACTGTCCGTCTGTAGAACCAGTCGACAGCGACTCTTTTTTACCGCTGCCGTTTGGTCACACGTGAACTTTGGTGTTCATGTACAATTCACCAGGTTACATCAAAGAAATCATTCAGCCACCCGATCACTTTACAAAAGTGTTACATAACTCTGTATCTAAGCTTTTCAGAAAAAATGAAACTCATTAAATATGCACAAGAGACATACAATGGGGAGAAGAAAAAGCAATCGCAGGTTCCTCAAGGCATTTCATCGGGCGGTTTCCTACAGTTCTATCAAAGGGACGTTTCCCCATGCAGAGGGCATGCGTAAAACTGGCAACCAGACCCGGGTCAGTTTCGGTTCTTATCAATATTGCAGCAGCGGCTTGGCACAGCTCGGATGACGGCGTGCGTCCACCAAATTAAAAACAACATACATGTAATAATAATGAGGTACCCATTCATCCCTTTGCGCAAGATTTTCCATCGGCTCAGCTCTCGACCTTTTTAAAAGGGCTAATTGGACTATGAGAAGCGCTGGACGCTGATGGAGAAAAAGGAGATCAGACTTTGCGGTCTTTTGTGACCCGAGTGGTCACAAGACGAGCAATTAAGTTCCGAATCGTGGTTTTATTGATCTGAACTTCATGCGTAAAACAGGAGAGATTGATACATTTTATTGGTGAAGCCAAATGTGAGATTAATTTAATCACGTGCTGTATTACGTTTTCTATAGAAGACGACGACACATACATGTAGTGCATATGATTCCCCTACATGTTATCTCCTTTTACCAGCTACAGCCTTTTAGATTTGTAAGATCCGCAACTGACAAACGGGATTTTAACTTAAATGGGTGTTAAACAACGTGCACAGCTTGGTTACCCGTTTAGATGAGGCATATTTGCATTCTGACTGCGCGTAAAAATCACCGCAAGGTCTACAAATCCAGTCGTTCTAACATAAGTATAAACTTGACTCACAAGCTTAAAACGGGAATTGGTCCTCGGCAAAAACGAGTTCAATCACAACACTTCAACACCACCCAAAGCATCCCGGAGAGCCACTCACCTCCGAAGCTGCGGGCGCCGCAGCGCATCACGGTGCAAACAAGAGTCGCCATCTCGAACCAAAAGCCGAAAGCGAGTTAGCCTGCGCGGCGTGTGAGTGCCTGCTCGCTGCTATCTCTGCTGGGGTTCAGCCCTGGTGAACGAGTGACGTTCCGGAGTCCCGGGAAGCCGCTTTATACCCGCGGCAGGGTCGCTGCCCACGGAGGTTCCTCTGTGCGTCAGCCGGGGAGGAGGGGGGGGAGGGGGGGGGGGGAGTCACCGGAGGAAGAGACAAGAAAGGCAGTGACGGGGCGGGCTTTTTGTCACTGGGCTCATTGTCACGGTGTGAGAAAGTAACGCATCACTTGTCTGTCAAAGATGATATTTTAAGAAACGTATTCTTAATGATGAGGCAGTTGAATGGCATCATGAAACGCATCACATTGGCAAACATATGTTAGATTAGGAAAAAAAAGCATTCTACGTTTTAGCATCGTTTTGAGGAATTTATCCTGAATTTACAGTGAGCGTTTTGATAAAATTCCGTGTGTGGGAGAAAGTCAGTTGAGCAGTGGGATGGATGGAGGTTTTGGGTGATAACAAACTCGTGGGTCAAAGGCCACGTTGACTACTAGTTAACTGGAGGGTCGGTGTGTTTGTGGCAGACTCATTTGGCATTAAAGCCCAAAAACCGTCAGCCTCATCGTGTGGGCCGGTTCTGGAGGGAAGCCAAGAGCCGCCTACAATTGAGAACAACAGATGAACATGACGATGAAAGCAGAGCAGCAGAGCAATCCAACACAACATATGGACTGCATGCGAGGAGGCGAGGGGACATAGTGTGACAAATACCTGCTACTACACATTACATTCAGGTGTCTCCAACAAATACCATTCTGCCTCTAGGAAAGATGACATGGAGAAATGCTGCGCTGGGCCACATGGACGAAGGATGTGCAAGGGGACGCCGCTGACTTGGTTTTTCCTGGAGACGGTGCGGTGCAGCATGGCGGCCGGGCCTCTCTGAGGTCCCACTCAGCGTGAGGTGGGCCTCTGTTTTTTACTCACAGCTGATTACTCCCATCGCCACACACATAGGTCAAGGCCCGGTCCGCCGTGATGCACGTCGAACACCCACCAAAACCTGCTGGACGGGGAGGTCATCAGCTGTGAGCAGCGCGGGGCAGCAGTGGGGCGTCTGGAGTCACACGGTGTAGCTGTGGTGCGGCGATTAGCAGAAGCAGACAGCTCACCAGTCGGCCTCGCCGGGGGTCCGCGGCACACAGAAGGTTACGTGTGTGAGCGTGTGTGAGCGTGTGGGGGCGCGTGGTATTTAATCACGCTGTTCTGGGCCCCCGAGGCAACTGGGGGAGGCGGCCAGCTCACCAACAATCTCGGGACCTTTTACACAATATTGATCGAGAATCCAGGCTGACACGTCTATGTACCTCTACGTGTGTGTGTGTGTGTGTGTGTGTGTGTGTGTGTGTGTTTCTGGTGTGCTTGTTGTTTCTGATTTGAGACTTGTACACACCTTTTGTGTAAACCTTGTGTGTGTGTGTGTGTGTGTTTTTGATGCCAAGATCAGCATCCACCTAAATGCATAGACATATGCAAGAGGTACACACCCAACTCACACCCAACAATGCACATCTCCACCCCCAGATCCCCTTTCATGCGTCTTCTCACCAGCCTGTTGGGTCAAAGTGAATCACGGCCGCTGGTGTTTACTCAAGTGTGAACACAGCATGTTCAGGGATTCTGTTTGGATCCCCAAAAAAATGTGTCGCTGACTCCGTCCCCAACACAAACGCACACACACACACACACACACACACACACACACACGGACAAAAAGCTTTCGAAGTTTACTTTCTTGCATTCTTGTTTCTGTGGAAAAACAGCAACAATACCAAACTTTTTCACAATGATCAAATTAAAGCTTTTAAGTGCAATGTGAGGCTGGTGTGTGTGTGTGTGTGTGTGTGTGTGTGTGTGTGTGAAGATGAATCAGACAAAATGTGGGTGTCATTTGGCACAGCGAAAAATCGGACAAGACTTTGTTAACAAGATCCTCAATCGTACAGTTGCAGCAGAACGGAGGCAATTAAGTAAACCGCCGCAGATGTTCTTTAAGGCCACATAATTGTTTTTAAAACATTCCCTGTGGGCGAGAAATTGATTCAGTCGTTTCTTCAGTAATTAGAGTTACGTTGCTCTTCACTTTTTACTTTAAATCTTAGATCATATACCGATTATTTATTTAAGTATGATACATCAAAGTGTCAAATAATTTTCCTACAGACGGTTAAATTCCATTTATTGTACCAGTGGATTATCATTATAGTTGCTTTCATGAGTAAAGAGCTTTTACAGTTGATCCTGATGATGCTATCAGACAACTGCTGCGTAGTTCTTGTCTGTAACGTCACAATCTGACAACTTCGGTGTCCTTGTAATGTTGTCTTTATAGTGTAATTCATTTTTTACTGCATCTTTTGCCTTAATATTAAGAGAAACCTTGAAGTCGTCGTGTTCACCAGTCTCATGGATTCATGTGCTTTGTTTTTTAAATACAACCCAAATATCAGATCATCAATAAACTCACCACACGCCGTTTAGCCTGTTCAGTCTCTCAGTGTCAGAGATAATTGGTTTCCCCACAGCACATGGAAAGCAGCACATTAAAGCTGATAAATACACATTTCTACAGTGTTCCTGTTGCTCCAATAATAAAAAAAAGACTTGCAAATCTATCGGTGATAAAAACGTCTGCGACCGATTCAGTGTGTAAAGAAACACCTAACAGGCCTCCTCATTAACGGACCTCGCACCGCCCTCGCTCCCATTTCCGTCACACATCTGTTTATGACGGTCTGTGTTATTAAAATGCCAAGAAACGGAGGATTTGGGGGTCGTGGGGGGGGGAGGTGGGGGACTCGTCACCATGCATTTGTATCCTGCAGACACACACAAATTCTAACACTGCAGCCCTGACACATTTGTGAAGTCATTATGAACAAAGTCAGTAAAGCAGCAGAGAGACAGACATTTATGCCGTTCTTTTTCTTTGCACAACAAAGAAAAATGCACAACAGATTTGACAAAAAAGACTATGTGCAGCGTTGTATGTAGAAATAAACACACGTGATGGGAAAATTAAAGTGTTCAAAAAGACACAATAATTTAGCTGAAGGGTCAGATCTTTGTCGCCAGGGACGGTTTGTTTTTGCATATATGATTCACAACAATGCTTATTTGAATACAGTCATTGTTTAGATTCCAATTCAATTTTTATAACAATTTGTGTAGTAATTGTTACCTGACAGGGCATAAAAAGTCATATTTCCATTTACTTTACTACTTACTGTATGTTCATGTCCATAGATACATTTTATTTGAGTCAAACACGCTGCAGAGTTCTAGAGTTTCTTTGGAGTGAACAGTGCAGACGCAGACGCTTCTTGCTCCCGTTGTTTATCGGTCAAATGCTTCTTTTTTTCAGAACGTGTCGGTATTTATCAATCCCATCTCCTCCCTTGTTGTTTACGAACAATGTCCTCACATTTCAATTGAACACATTGCATCGAACGAATCGTTAAGCCTTTACGTTCTTCATTCTGTACACATCCATAAGATCATTGTACTTCTCCCCTTTCATTTGGGAGGGTTTCTGGAAGGGTCACGTTGCTGTACAGATTCTAAATCCCTCTGAGGTAAATTTGTGATTGATTTTCGCGATGCAAAATAAATTGAATTGAACTTTGTAAAAAATACGCTTATTTTGATCCTTGTCTTTAAGAGGTGATATTTCTGCGATAAGCCTTTAAGTTTCAACGATGAATAACAGTTTTTCTCTGATTATGTTTCTTTAGGATTTCAATATCCTCATTTTTACCATTTCTCTTATTATCAAGCCAAAGGCTTTGGCCTCCTCTTCTGGCTGTCTGTTGCAACTTCCACTTTGTGAATTGGCAAGTTTTTAATGAACACAGATTCTTTATTCTTTTAATGAACACAGGTCCTCTTTTCTTCAAAATGAGCTGAAGCTGAAAACCCCAGATTCCAAATACCAGTGGAGCTTAATTACAGTCATTTCAATGTTAATGTGCCATTTTTACAGAAGAATCTTGACGATAACAGCGGGATTTCATTCCGTTTTTCCAGAGCAATGAAGTTATGAACAACTTGAGTCAGACCACATAAATCATAAACACTTAACTTCAATTAGATACAAATCTAAGAGTGCAATGCATAACTGAAAAACATTTGTTAGAAATTCTGCAAAACATTACACTATTTCTTACACAAGATGCGTTTCTGAAACTGTGAGGCGCCACCCTCCAGTGGGTCGCAGTGGTATTACATGTAGGTCGCATGGGAAAATTCATTACATTACATATCATTTAGGAGACGCTTTTATACAAAGGGACTTCCGTTGTGCAGCAGAGGGTTTATGGTCTCTCTATACTTTGGGTTAATAATAAAACACTACACCACACGGTGCTTTGGTTCTGCGCCAAGCTGCAGCAACTTTATTTCCACTTCAAAACACCTCTGCTGAACACATCTTCTCCTTCCTTACCTTCCTCCCCTTCCTCACCTTCCGTCAATAAAAGCACCTACACCGGAACACTAGTGCAGTAATAGCTTACGATTGCATTTTTGATACATGGTTTTACTTTTTTTTTTTAACCCGTAGTGTGTCAGGGACACTTCGACATGGAGCAGCCAGGGTTTGAACTGCCGACCCCATCCGCCAAATTCAGAATTATTTTTCTTTTTAATAATATTATTCATAGATACAAGAAATATATTATTGAAAATACGAAAAGTACTTCCATTAAAAAATGCAAAACATACCTGGAATTGTGTGTATATTTGTATGTAATGTCTATTTGAGCCATAAAGAATATAAAAAGATAATAGTTAAAAAAGTAAAAAAATTCATTTAATCAGCTTGAGGCCACTGAAGAGTTTGCATGTAAGGTTACGTTTAAACACTATTGCAACATCTACAGTCTTTTCACAAAGTATACAGTTAAGCCTGAACATAAAGCTACTGCTAAAAAATATGTGCATATTTCTGTGTTCATAATAAAAAGAGAATCCAGCCAGCAGAGGCCTCTCAGTTAAAGAGGTCAACAGTTCGTATTTTGGCCCTTTGAATCCAGCTATTGTGTGAGAGCTGGCCGCTGTTAGAATAAAAAAAATAAAATGAATGCTTAAAACAAGAAACATACAATATTGGTAAAATTAAAATTCTTGAAAGGTGGAAAACTAGTTAATCAATGCGGTGAAAAAAAAAAAAGTCATATCAAAAGAGGTAATGTGTCATGAAACCGTGCAACTTCAGCTTGATTGCTCACCAGATCTTAATTATTATGGCTGAATTATACTTGGCTGTGAAAATGATCTGGCAGTGTGGGGAATGCTCTGACAGTAGCTGAATAAGCGCGTCCCTGCGATGTGAAATGTAACCACCACCATTTGATGATACACACAACAACAATAAATCAAGCCAACACACCCGGAAGGCGCCACTGGTGATATTAAAGACATTTTGAGTGCGAGTGTCGTCTGCGTGACGGACAGGCTTTAGGAGGAAGTACCGCTGGCTCGCTGGGAGGCGAGACGTCGACAGTGCAGGAAGACGGAGAGGGGATGGATGAAGGTGAGCAGGCTGAACACCGTCAGAGCAATATTCACCTGCAGGGGCACGGAGAGATGCAAATGAAGGGAGGAAAAGGACAATAATAAGATGCGCAGGTGTGTCGGTTATACGTTGTGTGCGTACATATAAAGGGTTTCCATCGAGAGGTCCATTCACAAGGGCAAAGCAGGGATACTGCAGGACGGAAAGCGCCGCAGACAGAGCCATCATCACGCCGTACAGCTTCCCAAAGTGGCACGACGGGAAACTACAAACGCACCAAATAGGAAGAGCATCTTACGGCGGCATTTCAGGCAGATAAAGGACGACAGAAGAGCAGTCCACAAAGACGTGCGTGTGTGTGTGTGTGTTGTGTGTTCTGTTCTCACGCCACACTGATGAATGCTGCGTTGCCGCCGTAGAGGAAGGAGCGGTTGAGCACCTGCAGGACGAAGGTGAGGTACTGGAGCGGCAGGTATGGGATGGAGGCGCAAAGTGAGAACGCGACGCACTGCAGCGACGTCAGGCAGAGAGAAAGCACAGAGGCCCGCAGGTCTGCTTCCTGCTCGCTCTCTCCTAAAAAACAAACACACAAATTAAGACACACTTGTACTTTTAAAGGAACAGGAAGTTGATGTGCAAGGCCTCAGTCATTAATGGCACGTTTTTCTCTTATCGCTTTAATTAAAAGTAGATCTGCCGTTTTTTTTTTACTAGTCCTTGCTATTAGCAGCGCGTTACCTGCAGGACGAGGTTTGCCTTTGTGTCTGTCCATGACGACGCCGTTCCAAGGAGCGCAAAGCACTCCGCACAGCTGCGTTATAGCAAATGCATTGATGTACCGGCTCACTGCAGGGACACGCAAAAGCACGCACGAGATAGTTAGAGACAAAGGACTCGAGACAGTTAAAAAAAATGACCATTGCGTTCTCTACGGTAGCTTTCACTCCAGTCAGTCGACAGGCCTGTTTACCCAGCGAGGGCTCCCCCGCCGTCAGCCGCTGCAGCATGGGGTTGAGGGTGCCGATGAAGAGGTAATGCCTGAGCTGCATGATCGACAACCAGAGCAGCTGCAACACGAAGAACCTGGACTTCAAACACTCGGCAAAACTTTTCTCTGCGAGCGAGAAGGGAGAGAAGAAGAATTCTTTTTATTCCGTCGGGCGGTCCTGCTGCGCACGGCTCCGCGTCACAGTGAAGTGACGCACACACCTGGTTTCACAGCGAGCTCCCCGCCGAGGGGCTTTTCCTCTGGCGCCGGTTGTAGGTTTGTGGTTTTGTGCTCCAGGCTGAGAGTCTTTGATTTACCGCAGGTCATCCTGACAAAGGTCAAAGGTCACAGCGAGGGGGTCAACCACTGTCTGAGAGCATTGTGGGAAAAATCTTACTTTCATTTGTCCCCCTCCAATCACATAACAGCACATCAATGATATTTTCAAGGAATGTGACCTCGTGAATGTGGAAAAAAACTGCTGCTAAGATTGAAAAAACATTGAAGAAAATGTAACCAGAACCAAGTGTTTCTTTGGCTTTAATGTGTTTCATCCTGCTGAAATAATGTTGTTTTTTCTCCTCAGAGCAACCTGGAAGCCCAGAGGCCCCCCAGTGAAGCTGTGAGGAATCCCTCCCAGGTCATTGACGGTACCCGTATGTGTAGCCGTCGGGCAGCGGGTAGGGAATGTGGCGTCTGGGCAGCAGGAAGAAGGTCCTGAGGAGGTGGACGACGCTGCAGGCGGACAGGAAGACGAAGCAGGAGCGGAGAGAGAAGCCGGCCTCGTGCAGCAGCTGCAGGAGAAGAGCTTCATCACGTCATCGGAGGGGGATGGTTGCGTGTCATGGACAATGTGCGCAGGGTTGCTTCTCACCTTGATGACGAGGAAGAGTGCAGAGGAAGAGTCGAAGGCGCCGTTGTAGAGGGTGATGATGGTGGACCGACGGGAGCCAAACAGGTTTCCTACCTTCAGCACAGAAATTTCCATGCAATTATAATCATCATAATGCTCTTCTTGGTTATAAATTAGATATTTGGGCGTTGTTGTTTGGGTGGTATCAGTTCATTACAATATGTAAACCTGGGCCTCGTGAAACTTATAATACCAATAATCGTGTTAATCTCAAATACTGCTTCAGTACCTGCATGTTTGTCATTAGAAACAAGATGCCGCCTGCTGCCAGGGAGGAGAGAGCTGGGAACAGCATGATGGACAAAGCTGAGGGGAAAGAAACATGGGGGAAAGTGAGCATCCAGAGCTGCAACACCTGGGCTCATTTTAAATAGTGAGGATCCTAGAAAAAGAGGAAATGTTTTTCACCTGCATTCGAGAAGCCCACCATCAGGGTACCCAAAGTGTACAGACATCTGGAGGGGAGAGAGAAAGCCGAGGAGGACTATATGTTTTAGAATGAATAACGCCCATTCAGTGTAAGGTTGAAATAAACAAGTTAAAAAGTGGGTTCTTCTTCTGGTTTGCTGTGTGACTTCACAGCAAAGATCTAACCTCGGAAACACTTGCCGAGTCTTGTCCAATTACTTGCATTCCTTGGGGCCTTTTATTTCCCGCCCCACCCTCTTTGAGTGGAATCCTGCAGGAAACCTTAGAAGCAGTTTGTTATTCTGGATTTAGAGCTGGCTGAGGAGATATGTGTGGCTGGTGTTTTGCTTCATAATGAACTGAGGCAGTTGGGAGAGCTTCTGCTTTTGCACAGTGTCCTGAACATCTGCTTAAAAAAAAAGCCCCCCCCCCCCCAAAAAACATATTCCGTTCGGATATTTCTCCATCTGGTGATTCATGGTCTTGACTTTTCTATTACTTAATCACTCTCTCACTCTTCCTCTTCCTCTTTCCATTTGATTGACCTTTGTTGACCCCCCGCATGCACATATTTATACAATGTGCTCTTCAGAGTGTGCATATATTCATTTTCTTTATAGAGCTATAGTGGAAGGAGGGCAGAGCAAAATAATAATTTCATTGTACAGATTAACCTGTTAAACTGTACAGATGGCAATGTAGTAGCAATAGTATTTATAGCTACAAACACATGGAGAGACAAACAGAATTAACAACAAGAATTCTTCCGTGGTAAGAATTTTTAAATATCGTGGAGTCGTTTCATTCCAGTATTAGAAATGAATCCACTCCATGTCACAGAATAGATATTCGCTTCCACAGAATTAGATGATGCATTGAATCTTTGCTAAAAAACCTGAAGGGAAAAAGTACTCGCTGAACCTCACACTCACTCGATGCTCAATAATCTCACTATTCAGCCTCTGGTTGCTGTTTCTTAATATCTTACTGTTTGTCTTAACATCTTACTGTTTGTCATTGTTCCTCTTAACTACAGAGATGGTGGGATTATATGAGGAAATTTCACAGGAAATGTCGTAAATCCTTGCACCTTTAACTGCTCTGCAATTAAAATGTTGGACTCACATTCCGACGAGCCGCGCGACTGTCGTACCGAAGTGGTCGAAGAGGAAACCACTGGGCAGCGTCAGGAAGTTGTTCATGAAGGAGGCGATGGTGAAAACAAGTGAAAACTGCTCATCCTGTCCACTGCAATCTGCAGACACATGAAACCCAGGTGAACCAACCTTTCGACAAAGTTCAGGCTACACAAAACATTGAGATACATAGTTCATTTTAGAAATCCAGGTGACGGGGGGGACGGGACGGGACGGGGCTGCTGTGCTATCTAATAAAAGGCCACAAGACACAGATGAAAAGCAGTGGGGGTTGGGTGAGGACTTCAAACTGACCCAGGACCTGCGTTCCATTGAATTCTGTGGCGTTGACGCACCGAGAGCCGAAGTAGCCGTCCGCCTTCAGGATGAAGACGAGCGAGGCCCACCCGAACACGGCTCCAGCGAAGCAGAGGCACTCCACCAGACCCGTGGCAAAGGTCAGGCCGCGCCGCAGCGGCAGCCTGTCACAGAGGCCGGCCATGTTTCCACGCACGCTCACACGCAGACGGGGAACTCGCAAACAACTTTCACCCGCGTGCGCACGCACGGATGTCTCCCGTCACCGCACCTGTGATGAAAGAGGAAGTAAATAGTGAGAAATGTAGTTCTGATACCTGTGGCACAAGCCTGTGCTGCACCTTTAAACTCACTTGCATGTGCAAACATGAATTGTTTGCACATGCAAGCTCCTTTAAAGTTCACATTCTACGGCTCGCTTCTCGTACTCACAGTTCGGCTCACAGTTCGGCTCACAGTTTCCCCAGATGTTCTCTCAAACCACACCTCTCTGCTCATTTCCCACTCTTGATATAGGCACGCTCTTCCTTCCTCCCTCTCACCAGTCCCCCCCCCCCCCCCCCCCCCCCCCCCCCGGTCCCCCGTAACTCCCCCAGGACCAATTCTTTATCTCTTTCCTAATTCATCTCGGCTGCGCAACAGAGAAAATCTCTCTCTTCTTGCAGTGCTGAAAATAAACCCTCCTGCATCCCCGACGAGCCGGACAGCAGTGAAGCTGCTACCGAATGGAACTCATCTGTCTGCAGAACTTCACATAGCAGTATAACAAGTATAACACGTATAACTAAACCTAATATACGGACCACCCCTTTTGGTAAAACTATACCATATGACACAAAGCCACACGCACAGCTGACTGTTCAGACAAAGGCACATTTGCTGCGTGCCCCTTTTTTTGCATAAATCTCGTTGACATGCTGATGACATGCATATGACATGCATATGCACAGGGTGCGATCGACTGGCGCACCTCCGCGGATACGCGCGCGTGTCCATATGATCGCGCATTATGTTCGCGGAAGTTGCATCCGCACTCGCACGTCACGCGCTGCGCGCAGGGAACCAAATGTGTTTGTGTTCGATGACGTTCTGAAATATGCGCCGTCTGGCAGAAGGCTGCTCTGATGTATCGACACTGAAGATCGTTAGATTTCAATCCTTGTCCCCACCGGAGATTTAAAAAAAAAAAACAGAGGGGGGGGAATCCCTGTCCCCCCCCGGCGATAAAAATAATTTAGCAGAGGGGGGGATAGGAAAACCAGAGGGGGGGAAATCCCCCCTCATCCCCCCCACAAATCGCATCCTGCATATGCATGTTATCAAGCCTCACATGTAAAGTCCACTGAGGCGTGACAAAGGAATCACATACCAAGGCAGACTGCACCGGGACTCCGGGACGAGTAGCGTTTATCATTGTTAATCATGATGATTGGATTGAATGATTGGCCTTTCAGCAGAGAAAACAAGACGCAATGCCATAATGTTTACATGATCTTCGTTAGGACACTTTGCACAAGGTTCCTTTGATGCTGCTTTTCCAGGGACGGTCCAGGGAGGCGTCCCTGATATCCGAACAACAAGTAGTTCCATATTGGAAGTTGTTGCTCATACAGGAGTATGTGTTACCAGTATTGTCACCTCACCACAAGACAGAATTATTTCTATACACGCAAAGCTTTTACCCACTTCCAAAACAAATGCCCCAGTGTTGCCCCCCC